>CANTUQ010000080.1:5565000-5900000 GCA_947683425.1 Excoecaria cochinchinensis | reverse complement strand
ATGAAGAACCACAGTTGATAATGGTGTGGTTTAGAAATTTTGTCTATTGGAGGGACTTTTTTTCTGTAGACTAGTGTAATCCCTGCGAGTTTAAAGAATTTTGTTAATCCGAGTCTTCAACATAAATTTATTGTTGTGTTATTGTGGATTAATTTTCTCTCTCTTTTTTTTTGTTTTACTATTCATTCATTTTCATTTTTTTCTTATATATATTTTTTGTCTTTTGTTGTTCATTTTATTGCTTCACATATTTTCAAGGCAAAATAAAAATTTGAAAGAGATGAACTATATTAAGCATAAAAAACATGACCAAATATAATCAAATGTAAAGTTTGTACATAAAAAATGCATATATATACAATCTCTCTAAAAAACATCCCATGGGGAAAGGAAAGAGTAGTCCTCGGAGGGGTCTGATGAGGACGATGATGAAGATGAGCTGATTGCCACTGGCAGGGCTCTAAAAGTTGACGGCCGGTCAGAAATGTCCTCCAGCGGGGGTCAGTGAGCTGCTGTACGCTTTGTCTGTGGGGGCTGACAGAACTGGACCTCGACTTGCCTCTCTAAGAATGGGCGCGCACAGGTACTTAAGGGTTCTATGCTCATGGACACCATTCTTCGGATCTGTGATGGATCGGGTGTGCTCTATCACATGTTGCCTGGAGTCATCCCTCGCATGTGTGAATCGAGTTTCCACCTCCTCTCGTAGGTCCCTCATTGCCTTTGACATACCCAGTATAGTCCCCTCAAGCTTCTCGACCCGCAATCTGATGGCGTGGATAGATTCATCCACTAACTAAAGGGCCTTATCAACCCCATGAGCTGTTGTGGCCTGTGAAGTCCTCAAGGTCTCTCGTAGACTATCAATGCTCTCCCCTTATCTATCGAGGCACTCTCTTTGTCTAGCCACAGCCTCGCCAAGGATTCGAAACCCCTCGTCCATGTGATGGTCCATTGTCGCCATGGCAGCTATCATAGTAGCCATAATCTCATGCTGCATAGCCTAGGTGGATGCCTGTGTATGTTCTGCCTGGGGCTCAGGTGGCAGTGGAGCCATAGATGTAGATGCCCCGGGTGGCCTGTAACACCCTTATCCCGTTGTACTATACGTATGGTGGTCAGTTAACTCGAAAATCACATCATTGTTAAAGTCACCAAGTATTCACTACACTCGATAGTTCGGTAAATTTTTTTTTCCAAACATCAAAGACATTCATAAACATACAGCAATATAACAGTTTACACATAACAATACATATCAATAAAACAATCCATACATAACTTGGTTTAAATTCCTACATTATACATACCCATGAACTATAGACCTATCCGTAAGTATTTCCTAACTCCATCCAATACGATCATATACATGCCATGCTTATCTTCCATTCCTACTTTCTTCCCTCTTCTCAACTATCACTAAAGTTCAGCCACTTTAAGACTTCTTATCTTCATAACCTGTGCGTGGTAACAATACTATGCACTGAGCATTAAAATGCTCATGGTGGATACATATCCTAGATTTTCCATAACTATGTTTACATGCATACATACACAAGCACATTTGTTTCATACAGTATATAGGTTTCAATTCTTTTCATCTATTTACTTAGTTTATATCTTAATTTAATGCCTTTACCAAATCTTTTGTTATAATTAATCATCACTATGTCCATTATTATTTTCATATAACACCCCTTACCCATATGTAGCAACCTACCACGACCGGTACCATTACAGAGTTAAACATACTTAAATAAGAAACATACACCAAAAATGGAATTATAAAATCCTTCTGATAAAAATTACACTCACATACATTTTCTCGTAAGACACTTTTCTCATTAATTATTGTACATACAGACTATTCATTATTGAAACAATAGTTAATTACATTACATATACCAATTTCAAAATCTATTTAAAATACTATTACAGACTCGTTGGCCTTGACTGTTGCGGGATGTCCCTGACGACACTTCCATCTCCAAACTTGCACGGATGAAACACCCGTGCTAAGCTTAAAGGTTAGTGGGGAATACATATAAGATAGATGACTCCTCATTGCCGTCATCAACACACATGCAACTGTAAGAAATCATATAAGGACACATATATTTAATCATTTATATACAACCAGGGAAAGTATAACGAAACTGACAATCATACGATCTTACTTATCATATACATATATAAGCCTTTATACATTCACGGTTTCCTTATACTCTCAATAGGACATTAGAGTTAGTTTCTTAATTAATACTTAACTTATACACTTAAAGAAATGATACAGATGTTCACAAAATATGCATGTTATAGTCGTAATACTTATTAGGCATTCGCATATACTTATTTCATTTGTATGTCTGCTTATTTAAATCATTGCACATTTATCTAATCATGTTATTATTAATCATAATATTTAAAACACAATATCAAAACAATCATGTATAATACAATACTTAATCATTAATGTTAATACATATAAGTAGAACACACACATAATCATATTCATTTAACTACTAATTCATATTTCGTGTTATACATTTATTATTTTTTTGTTTATTTGTTACCTACATTACCAAGGGGAATAACAGGATTAAAAGCATATAGGTACCCAAGGATACCTTCCCATATTATGCATAGGGATCCATATGGGATCTGAGCATACATAAGTGCAAGAAGCACAAGTTCAGAGTAATACATTTACCACAAAAATCAGTATGATCACATGCATGTGAAATGCTTAATTCCCTATTTCTTTACAAAATGCAAGTTGTCATGTTTATTTATTAATTCACATTGTATATTGCTCACTTAATATTCTTTTATTCATTTGCTACCTGCTTTTTCCAAGGGGTGGATAATGGGATACAGAATGCTTAGGTACTCGAGGGTACCAGCGTGTAGTGTCATACCGCTGACACAAAACACATAGGGATCCATAACCAGAAGCCAAACACAAAGGGAGGACTGAACCGTAGGTCCAATACATAGGCTGCAACAACAGAACCCTAGAGGCATGCCTATCTATCCATGACTCGATTGATGCAGGTTATACAAATATTTGTTCTATTCTTATGATACTCATATCCATATAGTATTCCACATATAAACATACATTCTCATACAATTTCCATACATCTTTATTTGACGTACTTGTATAATCACATTAAATATCATATAATAGTGTTACATAAAAACCAACATCGTTATAATTACGTTATATTCTTATTAATAATGTTGGCATCCTAAATACATTTTTCATACTCATATACATCAATTATGTACTTATATATATATATATATATATCATTATTATACAAATACATTCACATGCTCACATAAGGTGACTTAATTCACATATAGCCATTTATCATTAAGCATATTTCTTTATCCAATATAGACACATCATAATTCACTTCATGCAATCTTTACATATAACCTTTTCACATTAATTACTCTCTTTTAATTACTTTCTAGATATTAATCACTCAAATCCCCGTTACAATGTCCTAACTATGCATCGTGTAAATTCCAGAAGGTTCCGAGGAAGTTTCGGTTCAATTTGGAATGGAAACGGACAACATATGCAAAATAGGAAGTGACCGATGGCCGTGCCTCGTGACCGATGGGCGAACATGGATAAATGGGTATGACAGGTGGCAATTACACTTGACCGAATGGCTTGCCACTGACCGACTAGCGTCCCTTCATAACGGATGAGCAGTCATGGATGGATGGGTTTGATAGACAGAGGAACATTAACAGATAGGTGTAACCCTTGACCGACACGCATCTCCTATCACTGACGGGCATCACCCATCAAAATGGCTTTCCAAACAGAATGCTCTACTACCAAGATAGAATTTAACCCTAATTTGTTTTAGTATGAAACATTATGCTAACACCATTTTTAGCTAAAATGGTCTCTTAACAAACGATTTCCAAGATATTAACTTGCTAATGGAACAAATATTAGGTCATTTGGAGCTATAACCTAGGAGATAGGACTTCAGAAACACAAACTATTCCAAAGCCCTATTCTAGGAAAAAGACTATAGTTTTGGACACTTTTGGGGACCTTAGAGCTAGAAATAAATTATGGCTATTTTTAGGACATAGACATGGAAGTCACAGTTCAAATGCTTCTAGAATCACTCAATTTAGAGATTCATAACTCAATTTATTGCCTAATTGGATGTGCTCAGATAACACCAAAGATAGAATTGGTTCCAGTCACTCGGCTAAAATAGAAACCCTTTTGTTTTGGCCACTTTTGAGGGTCTTAAGGCTAGAATTTGCTATTATAATTTATAGGATTTTTGTATGTATGGAAGACATGGTTCTGACAGCGCTAAAATCACTTCGTTTGGAGTTCTCAAACTCAACTTATACCCAAAACAGCCACCAAAGGTCATTCCACCTTTTAGGAAGAATTGCACTATGTAATTCAATAAGCTTATAATCAACTAATTTGACACCATCAATTCACCAAATTCAATTCAAATCAACATAACACATATATAAACACCTCAGAATATTTAATTTATCAATAACTATTCATTAGCACAAAAATTAATACAATAATTCCCAAACCTCTTTTGATGGCTCCTTCATCTCTACTTTTGCTTTCTTCCTTGCTTTCCTACTCTTTCATGGTTATAATCATCCAAATCCCTCATCAAAACCCATACATATCACTGTTTAGAATTCTCAACCATTTAAGAAGAAATCAATGAAATAAGAGACTTATTTCTTACCTTTCCTATACAAATCTTCCATCCAAAACACTTGAAACTTGAAGAGTCCAAAAATTCAATCTTGTGTCTTGAATTTAGAGAGAGTGGCGTGAGGTAAGAGATAAAGAAATTTCCTCCCTTTTTTCCCTTCAATTGGTCGGCCAAATTGGCCTAAAAATGACCAACCAAAATGGCTTAAGAATGGCCATTTAATTCATGCTTATCTTGATTGCCCAATGTCAAATGGTTATTGGTCCAATTTTTATTTTTATGCAAATCTTCACTTTTAGTCCTTTATCCTTTATCCCTTTATACCTTTGACATATAATTATTCCATTCTTAAGCATTGGTCCACATACTTAATTATTTCCATCAATTTAGTCCATAAATGTGAAATAACTAAATTACCTTTGACTTTTATTTCTTTCACTTCTTAGGCTCAATTCTTCCTAAAAAGGATTATAAAATTCTCATAATATATTAATTAGCTTACACGAATATTTTCAGGTCAATCAGAGACTATTTCCCGGTCCGGTTCACTTATATCAATCCGATAACCCAAATTTTCATGTCACCGAAAAATTAATTTTTCTTTACCATATGATTCTCCTCATTATTACGAGCGTGTCCTTATTTTCAGGTTATTTTTGGGAGATCCAAAACATCCTTTCTTACCTTAAGGTCTAAAAATATCGAATTACTAATTTGCCATCAATCTTTCTATTAATACCAGATGTATCCTCAACTACATTTAACCATTTCAATTAGTCAGTTTCACATTTCAATCACTTTTACACTCAGAATACATGCGAATCCGACTGGGGTACATTTCGGGTCATTACACTTTATGATTGTAGTTTAATATTATAGTCCTAGTTATCGATACTATTACTGTTTACATGGTTAACATTAACATTAACAATTACATATAAATATACATAATTGAAAATCGTACAAATTGTTTTCCTGCATTAATCTTAATAAATTCAATTGTTTATTTTACACTAATTAATCTATCATTATTTTCGTAATTAATATTACTATAAATAACATTATCATTATTCATATTTCTCTATTATTAATGTCATTATATATCTTATTATTGTTCATAGTATAAATATTTTTATTATTATTTCTTTAATTACAATATATTGTCATATATATAACATTCATTCTTTTCCATATATTTCCATAATTAACATTATTACAATTCTTCTTATTATTATTATTTTCTTAAGTACATTATACAGTAAACTCTTACTATCCTTATAATTTCATTTATTAGTCAATTACTTTGTCAATTTACATTTAGGTCATTCCTTTAGTCTTATTATAATCAATTACATTTTAGTCCTCCAATATTTATTAGTTACGGTTTTATCCCTTTAACTTCACTATACTTACAAATATGCCACTAGTTATCCATATTTCATACCTAACTCATTAGTTATTATGTAAAATTTCTGTTTAGTCCTTAAATTATATCTTATGCGAAATTTCACATTTAAGTCTTATATATTCACCTTATTACTTACTTAACTAATTAAATTACTTATTTTTCATAATTACCCTGTTATCTCAATATTAGGAATAATTACCATTCTAACCTTAATACTTTTAAATCCTTACATTTTAGTCCTTATTCACTCGATTTCTCTTATTACTTCATTTTTTTTATCTATTTTCCTTAATTTTCTTTTTATTCTCACTATTAAACATAATTACTATTTCAACCTTAATACTTTTAATTCCCTATAATTTAGTCCTCATTCATTATATTTCTCTTATTATTTCATATTTATTTATTTTAATATATTTTTCTTAGTTTTTTCCTAGTATTAGTCCGATAGAAATTTTCATACTGGATACACGGGATGTAAAGGTATAAGAGATAGTGACCATTAAGAACCACTAACTCTAGAGCCATAAGAGTAAGTGACCACTGAGGATCACTAACTCTGAGAGCCAAAGGAGTAAGTAATCAGTAAGGATTACTACTCTGGGAGCCATAAGAGTAAATGACCACTAAAGATCATTACTCTGGGAGCCATAAGAGTAAATGACCACTAAATATCATTACTCTGGGAGCCATAAGAGTAAATGACCATTAAAGATCATTACTCTAGGAGCCATAAGAGTAAGTGACCACTAAAGATCACTACTCTAAGTCATAAAATAAATTCGTCAATTCTATAAGCCATAATTGCATAGTGCCATACATAGTAGACCGTCATTAGCCTACCCATACTAGTCGTCATGACTCGAATCGTGGTATAAGTGTCACTTTGGCTAGCCAACTATATCCTGAACCGGTGATTTTCTACCAGTATACGAAGGGTAATATTCAATACGCCTTACTTTATAAATTCCTTATGTACATAATCATAACCACTACATATTAGCCATATTCATCACATATCATGCCTTAACATAACCTTAGTTTTACTCTTAAATATCATTCCATTTCTTATTCTATACAAACATACGTACATACATTACCTTTATTCCTTTATTATACTTATATATCCATAATTATTTCATAATTTACTTTCCATATGAATCATATTTCAATCACACTATAACATATTTCTTTTAATTCCTTATTTTATTTTATTACTTATTTCTCTTTAATTACACTATTATTTCATTTGAAGTTAACATATTTTATCTGTATCATTTATTACTTAATATTTTCATAATCATACAATACTCATTCATCAAACTATCATTCATACATTTAATTTCCTTTCCACTTTTCAACTTCACCTTACTTATTATTCATCTTAACTTAATTCATGTCATTACTTCACTTAAACACAACATATTTCATAATTCTTACTTAATACATAATGTAATATCCATATAAATTATACACATTAGTAATCTAAAAATTCCAAATAAATTAGTGTAACCTCCATTTTAACTAGATATTCATTTTGTGGCATAACATTCATTAAATTAACAAAATATTTCATACAACACCTTAGGTACCCCTTCGGCCCTTACTTAAATTCTTCCTTCATAATTCTTTTTCTTTCTTTTTATCATTTATTCCACCAGATTACATGTCAATTATCATAAATCTATACTTATATGCAATTAAACAATAACGTATATGATGATTAAATTAGATACCTGTGACGAGCACTGAACCCCGGAGGCCCTGAAAACCCGCTTTTAGGGTATTTATGAGAGGTTCGTAAGACCCATAAAGATTACGAGGGCATCTATTTTGGGCAACAAGAGATGTTTTAGAGTCGCCACCTAATAAAATATTGGAAATGTTCATCTAGCCTTATTGAGCCTAAGACAATGCGTATGTGTCTATTTTGGGCAACAAAGAAGTATTTTAGAATTCCCAATCCTAATAGGATATTAGGAAGGTTCATCTAATCTCATAAAACCTAAGACCAGAGATAGTTCGGGATTTTACTTTTATTCATACCTTGGTTAAGGTTACAAATGAGTTTTTTTTTATTAAATTTTTGTCATTTTCTCATGCAATTATGCAATTTATTAAAGTGCAATTCAGACACATAATAAAAGCAGTAAATAACATGAATTAAAATAAAGCAAGTAAAAGTACATTAACTTACAATAAAACGGGGGCGAAATATAACCCCAATAAAAGAAAATATAAATCATCCATAAAACGAGATATTTATTTAAGGTGAGGAGATTGGTCCTCATATATATACTTAAAAAATGGTTTTAGGTGGCATTATATTGGAAGAAAATTTGGGACTTTGGTCCCATTTTATTAGAGAAAATCTTATTTTAATTATAATTTTTGTTGTGTTTATTTTTTTTAATTTAACAAAAAAGAAGAACTACATGCAGAGAGTAACAAAAAGCTTAGTTAACAAAAAAAGTGAAAGGAATGAATCAAGGTAATGTCTCCAAATCATCCCAATTTTGATACTCCATTCTATCATCTATACTTTGAAAGTGAAACTCATGACATCAAAATAAAATAACATGTTAGAAATTATCAAGACAAAGAATTAAAAAAAAAAAAAGCAAAAGACAAAACGGTAAACAAAAAAATTAAATAAAGCAAAAAAATATAATGTAAGAAGAGAGAATTAAATCAATTGAAAATAAAGAAAAAAAGGATTAGGGACCTGAAGGACGACCATCTTAGGGGTGAATAACGGGAGGAAGAGGCATCCCGCGATAACCCGTCGCTCGCTTGAGCAACGGCCGTCTATAGGGCCTTCTGTAACACCCCCATCGGACACCCCCATTGGAAGGGCACCGGCGGGCGCGCTACCCGACGCTCACTCACAAGTATGCACGTATACATTAAGCGGAAGCATACAGTCATACTTAACATGCATACGGAAATGCAGAAGAATTTAAAACTTTAAAGGAACAACAGCCGGACATGCATTAACTCACCTACACGCAGGCTCTAAGCAAAAACATATATACATGCATACATAAGATCACCCAGCGGAAGCATAAAGTGAACGATAAAACGAAGGGCTCATTTAACTGAAAACTTAATTACAATAAGATCCTTACATATACAAATACATAAGAAAAAGGCTACAAAATTACAGATTCTGAAATACAGGAGCTGAACAAAATACCAAAACTTCTAACTTCTACGTGGCCGACCTTACAGATACGCGACTCGATCCGAACACAACCTGCCACCTGCACGGGAAGAGAGCCCGTGCTAAGAGATAACGCTTAGTGGGGAGAACACACAAGAAATATGGACGGCCATTCACAATGGTCGCCAAGGCATAACACATTCAAATGGCAAATGTGGATATTCATAACACATATATAATCAGACTTGCATAGTAAAGGTATTCATATCCATATACTTATGTCAAAAATAAGCCAAGGCAAAAGCAATACCATATATGATACAAATATCATCATGCAAAATCTCTTGAACATATTACACATGCAAATATCATACCAAGGTATCCTTACCTTAACGGAACCCGTTCACATGCAACACAAATACCAAGCAAAACTACACCCAACCATCATGCACCATTAAGAGGTACTAAATCATACTTTTGTCATGTCACACGACGCATATACTAAATAAAAACCTAGTATATAGCATTAAACCACCACACTTCCACTGCGCAACCCTAATCCATACAATAACATGCCATGAATTGCAAACACATAACAACCTACCAAAAACACCACGATAATGAGTTCAAAGGAACAAATAGCGTATCATTACATTATGGCACTTGCACTTACCGGACATTGCCTCACATGCATTACGTCATAATAACACCTATATTCATTCACACATTTAACCATATCATTCAATGATTGAAGTCAGAATACTTATACATATTAGTTTACAGGCTTACAATTCTAACCGATCAAATCAAACACTTTCACAATACGATATAGGCAAAAAAGCATAAACAAATATATACTTGAGTCACATTCAGATCACTCAGACTTTCATGATCGCGTTCAGAAAGATAGCTGATTCACATTACTGAAATCTTACCCAAACGGTCATCATATTCTCATATTCATATCAGACAAGAGAACAGAATACCTGCTGACTCAAAATAGTGGATAATGAGAAATCTGATAGTGCCACGCTGGCACGAACGGGCGCACCTTACGGGTACGAATCGAAATAATCACATAAACTTTATCTGACAGTACCTTATTGGTACGAACGAGCGCACCTTACGGGTACGAATCGAGAGAAAAACAACATCATTTTCCACATTCGAAAACATTTTAACGAAAGGGGATCTTAAACAAGATCCATACACATAAAGGGTTCGCGAGGAACCAAACAGGGACCTGATCAGGGTCCAAACGTTCAAAGGGCGCTGCAGCTAAGAGACTCTATTAGGCATGCCTAACTATTCACTGACTGACTCTAGTAGGTCATGCATAATACAAATCATGTTTCGAGTCACATAATATAATTCAACATGCATAAAACCAGAGTATAGTAGACATATACATAACTTCATAATGTCAATCACGCCTCATATAATTCATATTACAAGCATATAATATAATACAGTCAACGTACTTTAACATTATCCAAAAATTCCAAAGCATATCGGAGATAAGCATAAGATTACTGACATGCCAGTGATTATCAATACAAACTCCAAATCATGTGATACATGACGATAACTAAGTATAAATCCTGCATAATCCATTCAATAATATTCCACTTACATATGTACATATTTGCATACATTAAGATATATTCATATCATGGATTCACATTCATATAATTCATAAGTTCACAAAGATAGGGCTTATGATCACCAAAGGAAACAGGAGTTCAAAACCACACGCACACGCCAAAAGAAACTCAATCAGCACAACTGAACTATCGCGCTCGCGACAGAGACCGTAGTCTCATCGCAGAGTGTGCGCGACGGGCTTCGCGGTCGTGAGAAGGGGAAAAGTCAGGCTCTGTTGTGCTTGCGATAGAAAGTCTAAGCTTTGCCATTGCGGGCTCATGACGGATCGCGTGCTCGCGACGGCACAGGCCAGCATTGCACTCTGTCGCGATCGCGACGACGTCGCGCTCGCGACAGAGAGCACACCAACTTTTGCTGTCGCGAGCTTGCGACAGAGTCGCGTGCTCGTAATAGCACGGGCTGAGATCATCGGTCCCTGTCGCGCTCGCGACAGTGTCGCTATCGTGACAGAGTCGAGATTCGCAAAATCTGCAGAATTCTGTAGATTTTCCCCCTCTTCCCAACACACCCACAACACCTAAATCACATTCAAATGGTTTCTTACCTCAATTCCAGCCATCCACCAACATCAATAGCCATATTATAATATTTATGAACAATTAATTTCACACCAATTATCAATTCAAACTCACAATAGCAATGATTTGCAATACCTACAAATTTACAGCAAAAATTACATAAATCCTCAAATTCACTACAATAATCCCAAGCTCATGCAAAATCACTTACCCAAATAAAAACCCAGAACATACATGCCTTATCAAGAACACATCACAACCAAAATTTCAGAAATTATCAAGAACACATGCATAAACACATTTTCATACAAAGCATTACATTTACCAAACTCACATACCTTCAATTTAATCTTAATCATGCATTACTAACTCATTTACCCATATCAATCATACATTTACACATACCAAAACATTCAAATTTCAGAGATTCAAACAATACAAACTCATTTACATCCTAAGTGAGAATTAGGGCACAACAACTCACAAATACAGTTTCATAAATCAAAGCTCCCAAACACACACACTTAAATACAACTCCCAAACCTGATTTCTTTGCAGCTTCAAAACCCAATCTTCACCTTCTCTTGCCCTTGAGCTTCCTCTTGAGACCCAAAGCTTACACAAAACCAAAACCCACAATTACTCTTCCACAAACCCCCAACTTAAATAAAACCAAAGAAGAAGAAGAAGAAGAAGGGGAAGAAGATCCAAACATAACATCCAAAATCTAACCACTTACCTTCTCAATCTTGCTCCAAGATTCCCTCAAAACACCACTAAGCATGCACTAACATCCAGCCAAAAGAGAAAGAAAGGAAAAGCAAAGAAAGGAGAAGAGAAGAAGAAGAGGAGGCATGAGAGGGAGGGAGAATGGAAATGCCGTGTTCTTTCTCTCTCTCTCTCTCTCTTTTCTTCTTTCCTTCAATCAATGCCCACCAACAAATGCCACATGGCAGCTCCCTATTGGACCAAACATCCACTTTGACTTTACAACCCAAGGCACCATACTCTCACATGCACCATATCATCTCTTGAATAAATATCTTCAAGGCACCAAACACAACTCACACCCTAATATTCCTTATAATCCACTTACATCTAACTTCCAAACACCACAAGCACACTCTAATATTTCTCTCCTTAACACACTTAATTAATTACTTAGCCATTAAATCCTTATTATCTAATCTCCCTCAAGCACAGATTATTGAAATACCCTTGAATTCCCGACTTAACGTGCCAATTCCGACCAGGCCTGATTTGGGGTGTGACACTTTCAATCCGTCGGTCATCTTCATATATCAAAAAATAGAAAACCAATTAGAATCCAAACTCTTACATTTTTAACCCATTATCTCATGCAATAAATTACTAATGAGGCAAATAAAATGACAAAATAAGGTAACTTATATTTTGGAACCAATTGATATGTCTAATGCCAAGGTATTGAAATTTATGCAAGAATGATTAATCCAGAATATTTACCCTCAGAATATTGATCTTTGGAAGGCAAAATCTGTATAGATCTCCCTTGAATTCCATAAGGATTGGTTGACAGTTGAACGAATTGAAAACAATTTTCCCTCTACAAAAATCATTTTTTTAAAATATTCTAAAATCTTAGGAAGATAAATTAAGAAAAGAGAATTGATTTCACTTTTCTCGAATTCACTTCTATCTTTTAAGAAATTTAGAATCTTAGGAAAGTATATCAAGAAAAGAGAATTGATTTCCCTTTCTTGAATTCACCTCTAATTCTTTTTTCAATGTATTTCAGAAGAAAGTATGAAGAGAAAACTCTTGTTTTATAAAAATCAATTTTTGCTTTTTCAAAAGGTTTTCCAAAAATCAGAAAAATCCCTTTTCTTCTTCATTAGCCTTTTATTTATAGGCTAATGCTGATTTTGAGTTAAAGATGAAAAATTAAATATTTATCTTTAAAGATAAATACAAAATTTCAAATATCCTAAAAGATAAATATCAAGTTTGATTTATCTCTAAGGATAAATGATATCAAATTATCTTTTGGAGGATAAAATCAAATATTTCTATCTATATTTGAAGATAAATATCAAATATTTGATTTATCCATAGAGATAAAGTGATTTCAAATAATCTTTAGATATAAAATCAAAAAACTTTAGTTTATCCTTGAGGATAAACATCTTAAAATTTTATATTTATCCTCAAACAATCAAAATCTCGCTGTCAGATACCGATCAACGGGCGTCCCTTGGCCTAGGGATGGGCATTGGTCAACAGGGGATAGCCTCCCCTGCTGAGCAACGGGCACCTACTCGTGCAAGAGGGATGGGGGTCACTCTCGAACGAGCGACGAGCACCTGCTCACGTGAGGGACGGGTGTCCCATAAGCGCGAGCGATGGGCACCTACTCGCACGAGCGACGGGCACCCCTCGGGTGAGAAACGGCGATCGATCGTCATTCAATGCATCTAACGGGGATCCTGGTGGACCGACGGGCGTCGGTTAACCAAAAGATAAATTTTTTAGTCTAAAAATGCTTCTTTCAAAACAAAAGAGACTCAAAGGGATTTTTTGTCACAATATCCTTAAAATTTGTGAAAATTAAGGGCAAAAACCTACAACATCACTCCTCCATTTGTGAAATAGGAACCGATATCCTCATTAGGTAACTCTGATTTGGGCTGCTTTGGGACCCGGTGTCTACAGTTGCCCCCAATTTTGGGGAAACTAGTGCAGTATGATTGTTACCGCCGAGTTGTTCTGAAGATCATGAATGGTGGCTTATGATTGTCGCGGCTGAGTCCTTATGGAGACTTCGATTAAATTTTTTTGGCGTATGATTATCTCCATCAAGACCTTGGAAAATGATTGTCACCGCCAAGTTATTCTGAAGACTGTGTTTGATCCGTCTGGCATATAATTGTCGTTGTCGGGATATCTAAAGACTACAGCTAATCTATCCAGCATATGACTATTGCCATCAAGATCTCGGCCTATGATTGTCGCTATCACGTTATAAGCATATGATTATCACCACGACTTATTCAGTAGGCTACAGTTTGTCTGTCCGGTATATGATTGTCGCCTTTGAGACATCGGTATATGATTATCGCCGTTAAGCCAAAAGCATATGATTGTTGCCATGTCTCTTTTGATATACTGCAGTTGGTCTATTCGGTATATGGTTGTCACCTTCGAGACATTAGCATATGATTATCGCCGTTGAGCCATAGGCGTATGATTGTCGCCATGTCTCCTTTGATATACTGCGGTTGGTCCGTCTGGCATATGATTGTCTCCTTCGAGACATTGGCATATGATTGTTGCCATTAAGCCATAAGCATATGATTATCGCTACGACTCGTTTTGTAAACTACTGGAGTGTAATTCCTATAATTTCACATAATTTTGTTAAACTATTGTATTAATTGGATCTTTTGAAATTTGAGTTCAATATCTTGTTTGTTCATCTCTTTTATTAGTTGTGGTTATTATTATTTTATCCTCTTCTTTTATTATTATTATTATTATTATTATTATTATTATTATTATTATTATTATTATTATTATTTGTTATTATTATTTTTTGTTATGAGTTTGCATAGGAGGATAAAAAAATATATGAAAGAAACATAATATCTGTGATTAAATAAATAATAGTAAAAAGTTTGTACATCAAAAGATGTCAATACACAGATCTCCTTAAATATGCACCACAAAGAAGGATAATCAGATGGCTCATCGAGGTCCTAATCGCTGTCAGACACATGAATTGGCTGAGCACTAGATGAAGATGGCCTTATTCCAGAAGTCGACAACCCAGCTCCGAAAGATGAAGGATGATCTCTGAATGCCGAGGGTTTGGCTCTGGCAGTTAGCTGCTGATGAATGACACCCGATGGTGGGGATCGAGGCGCTGTTGGCGGCTCTACTCACGGAGGGTGCTGGAACTAAATTCGGGCATACCCATTTAGAAAAGGCTAAGCACAAGTCTTGAGGAACTCCAAGAACTCGCTAATCACTCTCGCTAGCTCTGAAAAAACCTGTGTCTGCTCTGAGCTCTGGTGCCTGGAGGCATCCCTAATCCCAATAAGCCTATCTTCCATTTGCTCCCATAACTCCCTGATGGTCCCAGATATGGCTGGTATAGAGGCCTCTAAAATCTCCCCTCGAAATCTGAGAGAGGTGATAGACTCATCAACCAGCAGGATGGCTTCAGTAATCCTCTGGGCTGCCGCTGCCTGAGAGGCACTCGGACCCTATCTCAAGTCCTCTATGAGGCTCTCCTATCTATTTAGGCACTCACCTAACACCCTGTCTTTCTCCTCTATGTGTTGATCCATGGCGACGATGGAGGTAGTCACCACTGAGATAATCTCCCACTACATGGATGGAGGGGGTGACCACCTGTTGAATTGTGCTGGCTCTATGTAGGGCTCTAATGGTGGAGGAGCAGTAGATGTAGATGCCTTCGGATGTCCAGGTCGAGTATAAGCGTGATATCTCCTCTCTACCCGAATATCCGACTGCTAAATTGATGGCAGTGGAGGAACAGGACTTGGCATCTCCGTCTGGCCCTGCTAAGAAGCTGGAGTGTGGATCATCTCAACTAAGTCGATGTCTATGCCTTGATCCCGGGGGGTATGAGGCTACTCCTCCTTAGGCTGCTGCTGTTGTGGCTGGTTCTCTTCCGGCTGGGCCTCTTTCTTTGGCTCTTTCAGTGCCGGCTGAAGGGGAGATAGATGGAAGAGGTGTCTGGTCTCCGCTACTGTAAGTAATTTGTACTCGTCGGGATGACCAGGTATCTGAGCTACCATCCCCATATATAGTCTGGACTGCAGCTAAGTGACATGGGAAAAATAAAATAAATCTAAGAGCAAGTGTACTCTGTCGTACAAGTAGTAAAGGATAATGAGTCCAGAATATCATCCTCAGGGAACAACCTAACAATTACTAGAATTCTCGAACACTTATGTTATTTAGACAGACAATGTTTAAATATAAAACTAAGTTAAATTATGCTAATGAATGACTAAACAATCAAATACTAATTTTAAAGAGAATTAACAATTATGATGGATGTTAGGTCTTGAGTTTCACTTAACTTCTCTACTATGGAATTTTTCATATTTTTATGCAAAACAATGATAATTCACGTGAGATGGTGATTTTTCCCAAAATTAATCAAAATCCAATGATCATGGTATTTTAACCCTAATCTCAATTTAATTCTTTCAATTGATCAAGTCAAAGAACTAAAATTAGAAAGCATTAAGTTCAATAGAAAAACCTTGATTAAAAATCAAAAACCATAAGGACAAAAATAAGTTTGATCATTCATATTTTTAATCAAGGTTAGGTTTCATTTGATCCACAATTAATTCAATTGGTCAAGTAAATTAATTGATTAGTTTCATGTTCATTTGATCAATTTCAACAAGCATTAATCTCAATAAAAACATAATCTCAAACCATAAAATCAATATTATGTATAAAACCAAAAATAAATCACATAATCTCAAAGCAAAGATCCACCATAGCCCTAACTATGGAATTTAGTTCACGATAATGTAAAAATCCAAAGCAAAACTAAAATCCATCATACACATCATAATAATAAAAGAAAATAAAATAAAATAAAGAGAGAAGAAGAACACTATGAAGAACACCAGCAGATTTCAAAATAGAGGAAGAGGAAAAAGAGCACAATCTACAGTTGGCCACAACAGATCGCCTCTTACTTTCTTCCTCTGTTGTGTCTTCCTGTTTCCTACGATCAGTGTTTTTCTTTCTTTTTCTCCTCAAAATTAGGTTAAAAAGTGTTCTTTTATAAGTGCAGCCGTCCCTTTTAAGAGTCTTTCATAAAAAGGAATTCTGCCAAAATAAGAAGTTAAAAACCCATCAGGTCATAGACCAAAGCTGCGACTTGCTTTGGTATCAGTTTTGGTCAGTTATTTTCTCTCTACCAATCTTGAAGCTTGCTTTAGTTCTAGCTTTTGTCCAATCTTTAGTAAGCTAATGCCCATCTCGTTAATTGCTTCCTCAAGAATTGCTCTCTACCAAAGTTGGACCTTGCCTTGGTTGTAACTTTACTCCCAGCTTTGGTCAGCACATGTCCATCTCTTGCACATTCCATCATAAAAATTGTTCTAAGTCACCTAAATCTAACAAAAAAACACATAATTAACACAAGAAAAATAATAAATCAAAACAAATGCAAAAAACATAAGAAAACCCTATATTAAATTAGCAAAATAACATGAAACTGAAATAAAAACACCCTAAACATACTATAAAATCACATACTAACACTAAGTCAACATAAACATCCTTATCCAATGGAGGCCCAAAGTCAACTAGAGGAACCCTCAAGTATGTCAGCAGCCTGGTGATCATACCCCCAGCACATATAAATAGAGCCAACCCCCGTGCCAACCTAATCAGATTAGCCAAAATTTCATGGTTAATATTGAGTCACCGGCCTATTACCATTGCCCACAGACTCCAAATCTCGACGCCGTTAATCGATCCAGGATTCCCAGCTCGACCAAGGTAGGAGCTGGATAGGACTCAATGGACATACCTCAAAGCCTGTGATGAGAGCATAGTACTCTTTGCTGTGTTATGATCATATAATGCTCTTGGCAGTGTAATGGCCTCCCAATGTTGCCTCTAAATTGCCCTCTCTAGCATCATCACATCTACCCCAAATAGAAGTCCCATCGCCTAGGTAAAAACCCTACGGGTGATACTAAAGTGGTCTCTTCGGACCCGAAACTATATGATGCCCTCCTCGGTATCCGGTCTCTGGAACCCTCTATTAATGCAATGTGGCCAGGAACTCCTTTGCCACCTCTGGGTGAGTCTGGAATAACGGCCGGCGAAACTCGATCCACCTTGCTGCCTCAAGAAGTGACTCAACCTCATCTAATATCCCTATGCGCTAGAGGAAGGGCATGGAGATGTATCGACTAGCACGGAACTGTATGCAGGCTAGGTCCTAAAATCTCTCCCTCAGATCGAGGGTCATCCATGCTGGAGCTTGAGGCTCGGGCTAGTCCTGAGGGATGTTTTGTCTTGAAGGCATCCTGAAAAAAAGGTAAAAGTTAGTTTAGGCCTTGTAACATATTTGCATTTTGAGATTTTTTCGAAATTTCGACAGCATTCCAGTTAGGATGTGCCTAACCGAAAAAATTTCGACAGCATCCCAACAGGGATGTGCCTAACCCCTACATAAAAAGTGCAATCAACAGGTCTCAGGCCCTAACAATAATTTTATAGGCATAATTATTTTGTCTTAAAAATAAATACATAAATGGAAAATCCTACTTTACTATTTTATTCTACTCCTAATAACTTCAACTTGCAATTGCAGAAACCAAATGATTTTACAAAAATAATTAATTAATTATAACTAATTTTCTTTTATTTACTATTTCATACATTTTATCTAATTAGTAGTGTACAAAGATTAAACTAGAGAATAATAAAAAAAAACCAGTTTCATCTACATTCCTTAGCATGCATATCTATAGTGCATCTAAAATGCAAAATTTTAGAAAAATTGAAAGAAGAAAGAGATAAGTTGCTGAAAACCAACCTGAGAGTTGATGAACTACACTGAAAAAAATACACGAAATAAATTATTGAAAACTAGACTCATACGTACGTGGCTATCACAGGAACATTTTAGCGCAAATGGCATGCAAAATGGACAAAAAATTATGCAAAAAATGTAGGAAAATAGAAAGGAAGCGTCGGTTCATGCAAAGGAAAGAAAGAAGAAGAAAGAAAGAAGAAGAAGAAAGTGAAGAAGCGTGTCACACCCCAAAGTGGCCCTAGAAGAATTACAGAGTTTTATTCGAAAAAGGTAAGTTTTATGTGCGAGAGTTCTGTCGCGGGCGCGACAGAGCCCTCCAGCGGTTTCCGATCTTCAGCTGGTTGGTGCGGGTGTGAGCGTTCTGTCGTGAGCGCGACAGAACCCTCTCGCGAGATGTGTGCATAAGTGAGACTATGAGACTTGGGGTTGTAGGGAGTTGACACATGGTGTCATAAGAGAGTGACAAGTGTCATCATAGAAGAGTGACAAGTGGCGGCATATGAGTTTGACAAGTGGCATTGTAGGAGTGTGCCAAGTCTCATTATAGGGAAGAGACACTTGGCTTGGGCTTAGTTGGCTTGGCTTGGCTTAGCTTGGCTTGGCTTGGCTTGGCTTAAGATATGGATGGATTAATTGAAGTGGTTGGCATTTAGTGAGGTTGGTTGGCTTTGGATGTGCATTGACCGGCCATTCCTTTCCTCCTTTTCCTTTCATTTCCTACTTTTGGCCTTTTGGCCTCCTTTTATTTCCTTGGCTCTTGGGTTTTTGCCGTGCTCCTCTTACCTTGCCATTTTCTTTGCTTTTCTTCTTCATTTGTCTTGTTCTTTGAGAGAACCATTTGAATTAGTTTGAAGAGAGTGAATTAAGGGCTTGATTAGGTATCTTCAAAAGGTAAGTTGGATCTAATCTCCGATCTGACCTCCTTTTTCTTTGAATATATTTCTGTTTTTGATTTAAAGTCAAGAATATTGGATTAAGTGTTCTCTTGGTTGGTGGTGCATGAAAGCTGTGGATAAAAGACTGGACAAGGGAAAGGAGAAGCTCGGGACTGAGTAGAGGGCCGTGATCAACATCCTAGAGGTTGGGATCATGTGAAAATATCATTTTGATTGCTTGTGGTACTTGTGATATGTGTATATATGCTTAGAAGTATGTGAATTGATTGATTGAGTGTACTTGTTGATGATAAAATTTGATATGGTAAATTCTGTTTAATTGTCATATGACCTCTGTGTCAAGTTTTTGTCATAGGTATAGTTATAGACCTCTGAATTGAGTGATTATTAAGCCAATGGAACCATGACTTCTATATCTATAATTGGTACAGAAATAAGCTTGAGCAAATTTGTGCTCTAAGACCTTCAAAAATGGCCAAAACAGAGGTGTCTCTACTTTGGCCGGTTCATTTGACCAGTTCAGATTATTTAGATCATATATGATGTTATAGATGTCCAATTGACTTGAAAATTGTCCCATTTGAAAGCTAGCATCCTAGGAAAGATTTGTTAAGAAGAATATTTTGCCTAAAAATGTCGTTTCGATGTCCGTTTAGCCTGAACAAAATTGATGTTGTTGGGTTTCTGTTTGGATTTCCGTGGCTCTGTCACGAGTAGTGACGACTGTCACGAGTCGTGACAGTAGGCCACTGTCACAAGTAGTGACATCTGTCACGAGTAGTGACGACCTCCACCTCTCTATTTTGACCATTTTATGTGTTTTCCTTCCCGAATTGAACCCGTATCGCACCCGAACTTCAGGGTAAGCTCCTATAGCATGTCCAACTCATTTCTAACCTTATGGAATGAGTATGTGAGTGGTTGTCAATTGAAAACATAGGTGATTAAAGCTATGGCATAAGAGTTTAATAATGAAATTAATGTATATATGCTTTTTAATTATTGAACATGATATGCATGTGATGATTTAATCATAATGTGTGAAGTCTATGAACATGTAAAATGCATTGTGTATTTGATTAGTTAGTAAAGTAGAGTACAAAGATGCATTGATATTATATGGCTACATGCGAGTATATGCATAGGGTATATTTATGCACATGGTTTGCTCCATTAATATGTAAATAGTGTATAATGTTCTTGAATGAACAGTAGAGTACATGCAATGTATCTGATATAGAGTATAGAGTCTTTATGTTTAGCCTGACTGGCCATAGCAGTGGATAGATAAGCATGCTTATAAAGGGATTACCGAGTGCAGCTGCCTATGTTCCGCCCCGTTTGGGCGAAGCGGGTTGACCTCCGAGAATGGTCATTAATAGAGATAGATGAAAATGTTTTGTGACTTCGGTCTACCGAAAATGTTTTGATTATAGAGCGTCCCGTATCCGCAACTAAAGGAAGTCAGGCCTGTTTTGTTAAAAAGTTGTGTAGTGAACTTGAGATGATTAAAAGCATTGCTTTGAATAAAGGCTATAGCACATGAAAGTAATGTTTAAGTACATTATAGTTCTGTATACAAGTACATGATTTCATGAATGTGAACACATGATAGCGTATATTTGAATAAATAATATGTACAAGTTGTAGTGTATATGAATAAGTAGAAGAGTAGATGTTATATACTTGTGAGTTTACTGCTTTGATAATTGAACATGTAACCTATATATGTATAAGAGCTATATGCATGAGCTAGTTGATTTGTTACATGAAATTTGTGATTTACTTGTGACTTCGTAAAGAAGTCCTTTGTATTATTTCATCCCCACTAAGCATTATCGCTTAGCACGGATGTTTATTTCCGTGTAGGTATACAGGTTCGGATCAGTGAGCGGACATCTGCAGGTCAAGGCCACTAGGAGATTTATTTTGATCTTCTTTTTGTATAAGATAGAGATAGAGTTCTACATTTTGAGTAACATCATTATGTAATAAAAGTAAAAGAATCACATGTAAATGTATACGTAAAGTGAAATGAAAATAGATTGTAAAATGGACATGTATAAAGAGAAATATGAATATATGTATAGTTAATATGAAATGCATGTTGGGCCCAAGTGTTATTTTATTTCATTAATGTGTTTATGCTATCGCTTCCGCTAGTGCATGTACATGTATACGTAAGTGTCCGCGTGGCGCCCCGATATTCCTTACCGGAGGTATGGGGGTGTTACAATTAGTGGTATCAGAGCATAGGTTAGAAGTTCTGGTCTATAAGATGTAGGGTATAGGTTAAATGTCAGAGTTTGTCTAGAGTTGTGGCCTAATGCAGATGTCGTTTTGCACAGTGTATAGATGGAGTTAGATGTGAGTGGAAAGATTAGTAAGATATCGAGTATAGTGAGTGATATGAACTTATATGGTTAATAAGAGTTTGAGGTGACACTCTGTATTCCTGTCAGCTATCTTCTTGAAATCATTTGACATGAGTATAGTGAAACATGGGGATGGGAAAAGTGCATTACAGTAGCTTACATTGCATTTTCGCATCATTTTGCATACATAAATCATTACATGACCATTCCATCCGCATCCTCATTTGTATGTAAAAAAGTATCATTGCATGCGTTTCATTGAGAAAAGCTGACGGGATATACATTCAGTGCTAGATGCTTAGAAGAAGTATATGGATTAGAGTGCAGTGTGTAAAGGAAAGTGTAAAGTGTGCATGATTTGATAGTTGTATGGTATAAGTGATAGCGATTTGGAGATCTGTTTAAGGATCTACCGGTGTAAGTGATTAGCGGGGAAATTTCGAGGACGAAATTTCTTAAGGGGGAGAGATTTGTCACACCCCAAAGTGGCCCTAGAAGAATTACAGAGTTTTATTCGAAAAAGGTAAGTTTTATGTGCGAGAGTTCTGTCGCGAGCACGACAGAGCCCTCCAGCGGTTTCCGATCTTCAGCTGGTTGGTGCGGGTGTGAGCGTTCTGTCGCGAGCGCGACAGAACCCTCTCGCGAGATGTGTGCATAAGTGAGACTATGAGACTTGGGGTTGTAGGGAGTTGACACATGGTGTCATAAGAGAGTGACAAGTGTCATCATAGAAGAGTGACAAGTGGCGGCATATGAGTTTGACAAGTGGCATTGTAGGAGTGTGCCAAGTGTCATTATAGGGAAGAGACACTTGGCTTGGGCTTAGTTGGCTTGGCTTGGCTTGGCTTAGCTTGGCTTGGCTTGGCTTGGCTTGGCTTATGATATGGATGGATTAATTGAAGTGGTTGCCATTTAGTGAGGTTGGTTGGCTTTGGATGTGCATTGACCGGCCATTCCTTTCCTCCTTTTCCTTTCATTTCCTACTTTTGGCCTTTTGGCCTCCTTTTATTTCCTTGGCTCTTGGGTTTTTGCCGTGCTCCTCTTACCTTGCCATTTTCTTTGCTTTTCTTCTTCATTTGTCTTGTTCTTTGAGAGAACCATTTGAATTAGTTTGAAGAGAGTGAATTAAGGGCTTGATTAGGTCTCTTCAAAAGGTAAGTTGGATCTAATCTCCGATCTGACCTCCTTTTTCTTTGAATATATTTCTATTTTTGATTTAAAGTCAAGAATATTGGATTAAGTGTTCTCTTGGTTGGTGGTGCATGAAAGCTGTGGATAAAAGACTGGACAAGGGAAAGGAGAAGCTCGGGACTGAGTAGAGGGCCGTGATCAACATCCTAGAGGTTGGGATCATGTGAAAATATCATTTTGATTGCTTGTGGTACTTGTGATATGTGTATATATGCTTAGAAGTATGTGAATTGATTGATTGAGTGTATTTGTTGATGATAAAATTTGATATGGTAAATTCTGTTTAATTGTCATATGACCTCTGTGTGAAGTTTTTGTCATAGGTATATTTATAGACCTCTTAATTGAGTGATTATTGAGCCAATGGAACCATGACTTCTATATCTATAATTGTTACAGAAATAAGCTTGAGCAAATTTGTGCTCTAAGACCTTCAAAAATGGCCAAAACAGAGGTGTCTCTACTTAGGCCGGTTCATTTGACCAGTTCAGATTATTTAGATCATATATGATGTTATAGATGTCCAATTGACTTGAAAATTGTCCCATTTGAAATTTAACATCCTAGGGAAGATTTGTTAAGAAGAAAGTTTTTCCTAAAAATGTCGTTTCGATGTCCGTTTAGCCTGAACAAAATTGATGTTGTTGGGTTTCTGTTTGGATTTTCGTGGCTCTGTCACGAGTAGTGATGACTGTCACGAGTCGTGACAGTAGGCCACTGTCACGAGTAGTGACATCTATAACGAGTAGTGACGACCTCCACCTCTCTATTTTGACCATTTTATGTGTTTTCCTTCCCGAATTGAACCCGTATCGCACCCGAACTTCAGGGTAAGCTCCTATAGCATGTCCAACTCATTTCTAACCTTATGGAATGAGTATGTGAGTGGTTGTCAATTGAAAACATAGGTGATTAAAGCTATGGCATAAGAGTTTAATAATGAAATTAATGTATATATGCTTTTTAATTATTGAACATGATATGCATGTGATGATTGAATCATAATGTGTGAAGTCTATTAACATGTAAAATGCATTGTGTATTTGATTAGTTAGTAAAGTAGAGTACAAAGATGCATTGATATTATATGGCTACATGCGAGTATATGCATAGGGTATATGTATGCACATGGTTTGCTCCATTAATATGTAAATAGTGTATAATGTTCTTGAATGAACAGTAGAGTACATGCAATGTATCTGATATAGAGTATAGAGTCTTTATGTTTAGCCTGACTGGCCATAGCAGTGGATAGATAAGCATGCTTATAAAGGGATTACCGAGTGCAGCTGCCTATGTTCCGCCCCGTTTGGGCGAAGCGGGTCGACCTCCGAGAATGGTCATTAATAGAGATAGATGAAAATGTTTTGTGACTTCGGTCTACCGAAAATGTTTTGATTATAGAGCGTCCCGTATCCGCAACTAAAGGAAGTCAGGCCTGTTTTGTTAAAAAGTTGTGTAGTGAACTTGAGATGATTAAAAGCATTGCTTTGAATAAAAGCTATAGCACATGAAAGTAATGTTTAAGTACATAACAGTTCTGTATACAAGTACATGATTTCATGAATGTGAACACATGATAGCGTATATTTGAATAAATGATATGTACAAGTTGTAGTGTATATGAATAAGTAGAAGAGTAGATGTTATATACTTGTGAGTTTACTGCTTTGATAATTGAACATGTAACCTATATATGTATAAGAGCTATATGCATGAGCTAGTTGATTTGTTACATGAAATTTGTGATTTACTTGTGACTTCGTAAAGAAGTCCTTTGTATTATTTCATCCCCACTAAGCATTATCGCTTAGCACGAATGTTTATTTCCGTGTAGGTATACAGGTTCGGATCAGTGAGCGGACATCTGCAGGTCAAGGCCACTAGGAGATTTATTTTGATCTTCTTTTTGTATAAGATAGAGATAGAGTTCTACATTTTGAGTAACATCATTATGTAATAAAAGTAAAAGAATCACATGTAAATGTATACGTAAAGTGAAATGAAAACAGAGTGTAAAATGGACATGTATAAAGAGAAATATGAATATATGTATAGTTAATATGAAATGCATGTTGGGCCCAAGTGTTATTTTATTTCATTAATGTGTTTATGCTATCGCTTCCGCTAGTGCATGTACATGTATACGTAAGTGTCCGCGTGGCGCCCTGATATTCCTTACCGGAGGTATGGGGGTGTTACAAGGCGGGTAACAGCTCGCCTTATATAGGGTTTCATGACCGACGTGTAGGTCGTGCATGGAGCGAATGACGGGTTGCCCCACAAGCCCGTTGGTCATTTCGGATTTTCAATTTTTTTTAAGACTCTAGCCCGTTGGTCATTTCGGATTTTCAATTTATTTTTAAGACTCTAGTTTCATCTTGGGATAATTTTTAATCCTGAGAATTTAAAATCCTCCCTAAATATCTTATGCCCTAGTTTCAGCGTATGATTGCATCAATCAAATTTATTTCCCTGCAAAACCAAACATGATAAAAATACTCATAAATTATTTATGCTTGTTAAATGCTTGAGTCATGCAGAGAAAATATTGCAGTAGAGTCCACCAAGCGGTACAATGTTGATTGGCGGGCTAGCCGTGACTCGCTCAAGCCATGCTCGTCGGTCACTACTTTCTATAAATAGGCGCCTTTTCCTTGGATTTTGTGCATTTTTCCTTTTGGTTTTTGGGCAAAGCTCTTCCTCTAGGTATTTTCCCCTCTTCTCTTCCTTTTCCCTTCTATTTCTTTTCCTTTCTTTGCTTATATTTAATTTTTGCCTTGAAGTCCTAAAAATGTCGACATCAACCCTCAATAAAATGTACTATTTTCTGGATGACCTCCGAACTTGGGAAAATACCACTTTGACCCCTTATTCTGGCTTGAAATTTCTAAGGAGGGATAAAGTGGACAGGAACCTTCTGTTGGCTACGGTTCGCTTCTAGGACCCCCGGTTCCACATTTTAAGATTTTCCTATCAAGAATTGTGCCCCTGCCTGAAGAATTTGCTGAAATTATCAGAATGAGGTTTACTCCTGGCACCCTGCCTTGCGTCCTGAGCTGTGGATTGATTCATGCAAGGGATACGGCACTGACCTTAGGTATTTCACCTTTAACCGTGGCTAGATTAGCTCATCGGGATGTCACTTTTGTCTTGGACCCATTGATAGAGGCACTAGAAGATTTCTCTGGTGTACCCACATACCAGGCCAGTGTTGTTCTACTATTTTGCTTTTCCAGATATCTGACGGTGACTTTTGAGGAGTTGATTGGTGATTACTAGTTATTCAAGATTGTGGATGGCATACATCATGGGCATTTCCCCTAGTTCTTGCTGAGACGATCCTAGGCTTGGACACTGTCTGTATTGACCGTTCTGCTTTCTTCACTGGAAGCCCCTTATTACTCCAGGTAAGCATTTGTCATTCTTTTAAAAGGTAGTGCGTCCCTTATGGATTTTTACACTAGCTTTTCTTTAGTGGGAAATGCGTCCTTTCGGATTTTCACATAACCCTGTGCCTCATTTTTGCCTGGAGTGGACCCCACCTATTCCAGTGGTTTTTTTTTCTTTTCCTTTTTTTTTTAAACATGAAAGTTTAATATAAAGCACAAGGTATTGAATATCAAGGGCTTAGCGCTTTGCTATTGCTAAAAATCAGCCAATGTTCTACATGATATCCCTAAGAATAAACTCGGTTTCTTGCATTCCTAATTTCTCTACCTCTCTTTTATGTTTTAGGTATGGTTACAAGGGAAACTGAAACTACGATCAGAGCCTACTCCTAAGGTAATTAGCAACTATTCGTTGAGGCATTTCCTTCCCAGGCAGCGGTTGTATTCCTTTGAATCTCCTGAAGAAGGCTTTGCTCGATTAGGTGAGGTGGCAGATGACGACATCAACTTCATATGCCTCTAGCTACCCCTTTCTTTTGCAACTCTGGATGGTTCTTCAGGATGCATTCCTTTATGCGGGCTTCATAAAGCTACCTTCTATATTACCACCTGCTGTGTTCGACATTTCAGAGGGAGTTAAGATGTTATGAGGCACCCCCTATCTTTCCAAGGTGGCATCTTGTCCTTAGCTTTCACTTCCAGGTACCATAGCTTATGGGCATAGCTGCTTGTAAAGCCTGTTATACAACAGATTGGAGACTGTACCTTTACTTCTACTAATGCATACAACAGGTGGGTGATTAGTCTTGCAGTTGATAATAGGACCCATTGACTTAAATATCTAGCCGGTAAGAGTAGAAGAGCATAGCTATTAGATTACATAAATTCAGTAAAGAATAATGTTTTTCTTTTTATAAAAGAACTAAATGATAATGAACATCTGAGTTGAATTTTTTTTGTTTTTATATATTTCTACAAAATTGTGTACATTTTAGTATGATTTCACCATACATGACTATTATTTAACATAAATCAAAATGCAAAACTATAATTAATCTCAAAATGGATCTTAAAAGCATCAAACTCCTGTTATCAATCAGCCCTCTCGGGTTTTCTTGATTGGATATTTTCTCTCAAGCCTCTAATTTTTGCCCAGGGTGCCTTTTTTTGTTTTTATCCTAATGAGGCACCCAGTTTTAGCAAAGTCACTTTTTTTGGTTTTCAACCCGCGGGGCATCTATTCTCTTCTTTTGATTTTTTAGTCTTTAGCCATGGAACATTTTAAGTCTATCGATATTGACCAGTTCTTTGAACTCGTTTCCATTGCTGTCCTTTAGAATCGCTGCTCCCTTAAATAACAATTTCTTAACAACAAACGGACCCTCCCATGTTGGCCTGAATTTACCGTGTATGTCTGAAACACCTGGTCTCACTTGCTTGAAGACTAAATCTCCCTCTTTTAGTGGATGTCCTCTGACATTTTTCCCAAATGATCGAGTAAGTCTTTTCTGATAGATTTGGTTGTGATAATAAGCCTGCAACCTGTTCTCATCTAACATATTCAACTACAACAATCGTTGTTGTGCCCAATCAGCTTCTGGAATCTGGGCTTCCATGACTACCCTTAAAGATCTGAGCTCCATTTCAACTGGTAGTACTGCTTCAGTCCCATATACCAAAGAATAAGGTGTGGCTCCCGTGGAGGTTCTGATGGTGGTGTGCAAAAGGCAACTTCTTTGCCCAATCCTTATAGTTCTGAACCATTTTGGATAAGATCTTTTTAATATTTTTATTAGCCGCTTCAACTGCCCCATTGGCTTGTGGGCGATATAGAGAGGACTTGTGATACTTGATGCCATACTTCGAGAGTAACTTCTTAGTTTCAGCCATAAATTGTACCCCATTGTCAGATACAATGTGGTGGGGAAGACCATATCTACATAACAAATTCTTTTCAATAAACTTGGCCATGTCTCGAGCATTGACTTTCTTGAAAGATTCAGCCTCTACCCACTTGGTGAAGTAGTCGATGGCGACTACGATGAACCTATGTCCATTGGAGGCCATGTGATGTATCTCTCCCATAATATTTATTCCCTAAGCTGCAAATGGCCAAGGTGATGTTGAGTTGTGCAATTCTGAAACCGGCAGATGCCTCAAGTCTGCATATTATTGGCATAATTGACAATGCTTCACATATTTTGAACATTTTGTATCCATTGCGAGCCAATAAAACCCTTATCGCATAATCTTCTTTGCTAACATTAGACCATTCAAGTGAGCTCCATAGACCCCAGCGTGAGTTTCTTCTATGATTTTCTTGGCTTCTTTCTCTCCTAAACATCTCAGTGGAATTCCATCGGCTTGCCTTTTGTATAGTGCATCATCTATGAGGATAAACTGAGTGGAAAGCTTACGAATCAATCTTTGATCTTTCTTGGTGGCTGTGACGCATGCCGAAACCCGGGTGGGCCCCGAACAACCTGCTTTTAGGGCGTTCGAGAGAGGTTCATGAAACTTGTAAGAAATTACAAGTGCGTCTATTTTGGAAAAAAAGAAGGTTTCTTGGAGTCGCCACCCAATAGAACATTGGGAAAGGTCGTCTAGCCTCAGTGAGCCTAAGATAGCATTTACATCCATTTTGGGCAAACCAGAGATATCTTGGAGTCCTCACCCCAATAGAACATTGGGATGATACTCCCACCTCATGGAGCCTAAGACGATGCAAGTTGGGACTATTTTGGCAATAAGAGATATTTTGAAAACCCCACCCCAATAAGTGTAGTGCCCCAATACCCCTTGGGAGGATATCGAGTCGCTACGCACGCATACACATACAATCACTCAAGCGAAAGCCGGAATGGCAAACATACACGATACATACGCAGCGGAATATCATATAAACTCAAGCTATATAACATGCCATAACAAAATCTTATGATCATTTACATTGCAAAATATAGCTGTACTTTATACATTATAAAAACATTCTTTAATTAGTCTTTACATATCATCTACAAAAGAAACAACCTTCACTTTATCATTTACATGCCATAAATAAAAATGCTTTACATTTACAGAAGCTGAACATTTACAAGGCTATACAAAAGTTCTATATCATGTATACAAAAAGCTATGCCATAAACAAGAAGACTTCAACTTATACTCCTAGTGGCCATGACCCGCAGATGTCCAACCCTCACTGAACCTATAAACCTACACAAGAAACACCCGTGCTAAGCGATAATGCTTAGTGGGGATATCACAAATAAAAGACTTCTAACGAAGTCACAAGCATAATCATCAAAGCATATCAATAGTCGATATGCCAATCAATTAAGAGCATATAAAATAATAAGCATTTATCCTATTTGTAACATACCAAACATATCATCATTATGCTATATAATATATCTACTAATCTCATGTAACCTATATTATGTTCATGTTCTTCTAACTCTAACTATCAGCTCATGTAACATATAATAACATGTCATTGCATATCATGTCCATTTATATACATATAAGCGTAAAAGCATACTTATAGCATATTCATGTACAACTACTAGCTTTTCATATGCCCTTGTAAATTCATATAAGCATCTCTGGTACAATAGTCATGTACTTCTATTAGCATTTCCTGTAATTCATTTACATATAACATCTCTTATACATATAGCAGCAATTAATAGCCTGACTCATAATGTAAGTGGATACGGGTATATATAGATACCGTTAAACAGTACCAAACATAAAGATACTGTAAACATATAAAGACCGGAGTCTCGAATCATCTAGATACCAAACGGTACCAAACATATAGACATCTGTCGATGCCAAACATATAGACATACGTCGATGCCAAACATCTAGACATCCGTCGATGCCAAACATCTAGCAGCTGCAAATCATCTAACCCTTTATAGGCATGCCCATCTATCCACTTCTATGACAACTCAGGCTTTGAATAAATACGCTATACATTAATCCATATGCATTACTTATATTCAACTATCATGCTATACTATTGCTCATACAACTCAATAAATACATATACTAACTTTACAAAGCTGTAAACATGTTCATATAGTTCAACATACAAATACACAATCTATTATTCATTTCCACATCACATATATATACATATTCATATGTTAAACACATTAAAATTCTCAAATAATGTATTTAAACTAGTTTAGATTCCATTTGGCATACATATGTAACATTTGATGACGTTTAACAAGGAAATATACAAGTTGAAGGTACCTCACGGTGGTAACCTTTTGGTTGTGACCGTGAGGTCCAAAAATAGGCAATTCTGCCTTCTCTCGGCATTGGTCATGGTGGCAACCATTTTGGTTGTGACCGTGACATACCAAAATAAGCAAAACAGAAGCTAAACTTTAGGACTGCTTCACTGCTCTATTTTGGATAGCCCAGAACAACGTCTAAACCTCAATTTTAGGCCAAATTCCCTCTTAACATTTGTTTATCTGGATGTTAACTTTTAAATGGGACAATTTCAGCTCATTTGGATTTAAAATGAAGGAGTTAAGGCCATAGGAACACAACTGGTTCTAGAAGCCCTCCTATAGAATTTTAACTACACTTATGGTTAATTTTGAAGACTTTAGGGTCCTCAAATCAACAGAGCTATTTCTACAACATTTATAGTCATAGATCTTATGGTTCTAATACAATTGTTCTCATCCCTTTTAGAGTTGTAAAATCTAATTTAAACTATAAACAGTTCACGTGGGTCAATATAGACCTCAAAGACAGTTTCGACACCATCAAACTTGTCAAGCTTGAAATCAGCCATTTTGGCCAAACCAAGACACCAAATTCAAACTACAGTCCTTATACATATATATGATCATTATGGCATAATCAAATTCACAATTTAAGCCATTAATCAGAAATTACACATCCAACACTTTCATACCTGAATTAGGGTTCTGTTCATGGGTCAAGATACTCATAACAATCAAAGCAATCTCATTTACATGCCACAAAATTATTCACTACAACTTATATCATCTATCAAATATCACATATAGACACATGAATCTCAGACTAACAACATATGCACTTTAGCAAACTTATCACATAAACATTTATATCCCAAACCTCAAAAATAGACTGCTGGACACTTTATCTCCAACTAGACCTTCTCCTTGCCTTTAGCTCTTCTCTTGTCCAATAATTCTTGCATAATCAATCAAACACATACTCTTAGTCCATTACTCAACCCAATCCAAATCCAAAACAGAAAAGGGGGTAGAAGAAGATATATACAAACTAACAGCTTTAACTTACCTTCCTGGTTTACTTCTTCATACCAAACCACATCAAATTTTTGGATTCAATTAAAAGGAACAAGGAGCTCAATATCATGAAATGAAGAAGAAAGGAATTCAGAATAGGAAAAGAATAGCCGAACTCAAAATGGATCCCAATTCCAATTTCTGCCTCTTCCTCACTATATATTGCATGTAGGGAAGTTTGTTGGCAAGAGGTGGATTCCACACATGGAATCCACTCACCTCTTTCACCAAATTCCCATCTCAATCCTTAGGCAAATCTCCTTTAAATCCCTCACTCAATTTCTGCCTTTTAATTGCTAACTCCTCTTTTCAATTACAACCTTGCTTACATTAATCTCTTACTTATTCCAATCACATTTGTACTCCATTATGCAATTGACACTACTAATCCAGTTAGGGTACACTTTGGGGTATTATAATAAGATATTGAGATGATCCTCTAACCTCATTGAACCTCAAACCAGAGATGGTTCGGGACTTCCCATTTATTCATACCTTGATTAAATTATAATTGAATTTTGAATTTAACATTTCATTCCTTTTCTCAAATAATTTTAATGCAATAATTAGAGCACACGTCAATCACATAATGAAAGCGGTAAATAAAACAATATTAAAATAAAGTAAATAAGCATGTAATAAATTACAACAAAACTAGGAGCAGAATACAACCCCCATTATAAATAAAATATAAATTATACACAAAACGGGATATTTATTAAGGATGAGGACATTTGTCCTCGCGTGTATAGTTAAAGAAAATAATTTTAAAGTGACAATTTATTTGGATGGAAAAACTAGGACATTTATCCCATTTTTATTAGAAAAAGTTCCAAGTTAATTAATAGAAATATTTTTGTGATTTTCTTTTTTACGTGCCTAAAATAAACAGTTTTATTAGCAATTAAATTTGAAAAAATAAATAAAAAGCCAAATAATACAAATAATACAAATAATAAAAATAAATGATCAAACCAAACGAGCCTCTTGGATCTCCCCGTTTGCTCGCGAGAATGCCCAAAAAGGAAAAAATAGATATTGGAGTCAAGAACAAATACAAAAAATTAATGTTAGTAATCAAATAAATTAAATCAATTAAACATATAATAAAATAAGATGACATCAAAATGACAAATGAATTAAAATGTTAATAAATTAAAATAAATGAAAAAAATTCATTATGAATGACAAAATAATTAAATGATATGATTGAAATAAATAAAAGAACATGTTAATGAATTAATACATAAAAATATAAAAATGATAATAATAATAATAATAATAATAATAATAATAATAATAATAACAACAACAACAACAACAACAACAACAACAACAATAACAATAATAAAATAATAATAATAATTAATGATAATAATAATAATATATAAACATATTAAATAAAACAAATATACAAACAATAGAATAAATAAATAAATAAATGAAAACAATAAAAATTTACATGTTAATCAATTAAATATGAACAAAAATAAATAAAAATAATAATAAAAAAAAGAGATCAAGCCTAAAATGTTTACCCTCAGAGTTCGAATTCGATGAAGGGAAAAAGGTGATTGATTTCCTTACTTTGTTTTGCAAAATAAGAGTTGAATAATAAAAAATTAGAATTTTATTTCAAAAAATAAATTTACTTAAAAAAATGATGAAAGAAAACAAAAAATTCTCAAGAACAAAAAATGAATTTGTTTGTCGAAAAAATGATATTTATTGATTAAAGAAATAAAAATATTCTCAAGAATAGACAATTATTTTTGTTTATTTAAAAAAAATAATTATTTATGAAAAATCTTGTTTTTTAGAAAATCAAAAGAAAAAAATTGGATTTTAAGAACAAACAATTATTTTGTTTGCTCCAAAATTCATTTTTCATCAAAAAGGGATTCAAATAAAAATCTTTGAAAAAACTTAAGTGAAAAAATAATTAAAAGACAAAAGTAAGAGAGTTGAATTTTTAACAATAAACAATCACTTTATTTGTCTCAAAAATCAATTTTTCATCAACAAAATTCCGTCTAAAATATTTGGAAGGAATTCTATTAGAAAAGAAGAAGAAGAAGAATTGAACTTTTTAACTTTTAGCAATTTTTATTTTTGAGGAGAAAACCTAAAAAGAAGTAGAGAGAACTTTTTTTAAAAGAAGAGAAAATGAAGAAAAAAAAACCCTAAAAGTCAATCCTCTTTTTTTTTGTTTCATCTTTTTCTATTTATATCCAGAAAAAAAGGAAAATATAAGTAATTAAGGAATCCTTAATTAATTCAAATATTATTTATCTATATTTTAAAATTGAAAAAAATCATGAAAAACCTTAAAAAAATGGGATAAAAAATCAAATTTGATGAAAAAATCCCGAAAAGAAAAATTTGGGCCAAAAATCAGCATGCATTTTCGGCGGAATTGGGGTGACCTACACCCGTTGGTGTGTGCGACAGGCATCGGGCGCGCGCTGAGTGACGCCCTGCGCAGGCGCCGCACGCCTGTTGGCTGCCATAGGTCGCCGACGCGGCCGACATCCAATTTTTTTTTTTAAATTTCAAATTTAACTAAAAACACAATAATTTTCAAACTCTATTTTTCAAATTTAATTTTTAATACATTTTTATTTTTTATTCTAAAATGCAAATTTGACAAAAAAATCATCACTTTTAACCTTTTTGCCTGTGAACAAGCATCTTATCATCATTGGGTAACTCTGATCTAGGCTGCCTCAGGACTCTGTGTCTACAGTTGCCCCCAATTTTGTGGAAACTAGTACACTAGTGCCTAAATGAGCCAAAATTCAGAGAAGGAAAGAAATGAGTACCTGAGGCAGTCCTTTACCTTCCGTGGTGTGTTTAAGCTGGTGACCCTTCGCTGCCGAGCTGTAGTGTATTTTACCGCAACCCTTTGATGATTCATTTCAGTACCTTTATTTTACTTGCTTCCTCTCGGCCTGCACGATATTTGACTATCGTGAGATGCAGTGTTATCCAACTGCAATCCAATTGTAATTTGTTCTATTGCATGTGCACCGCTGGCCTCGTCTCGACTTGCACGGTGTCTAAATGTCATGAGAAGTAGTGTTCTCTAACTACAACCCAATTGCGATTTGTTCTATCATGTGTGTCCTGCTGACCTCGTCTCGGCTTGCATGGTGTTTGAATGTCGTGAGAAGTAGTGTTCTCTAACTACAACCCAATTGCGATCTGTTCTATCACATGTGTCCCGCTGGTCTCATCTTGGCTTGCACGGTGTCTGAGTGATATGAGAAGTAGTGTTCTCTAACAACAACCCTGTTGTGATCTATTCTATCGCATGTGTCCTACTGGCCTTGTCACGGCTTGCACGATTTCTATGAGATGCAGTGTTCTCTAACTACAACCCTGTTGCGATGTGTTCTATCGCATGTGTCTCGCTGGCCTCATCTCGGCTTGCACGGTGCCTAAGTGATGTGAGAAGTAGTGTTCTCTAACTACAACCTTATTGCGATATGTTTTATCACGTATGTCCAGCTGGCCTCATTTCGGCTTGCACGGTGTCTGTGAGATGCAGTGTTTTCTAACTACAACCCTGTTGCGATATGTTCTATTGCATATGTCCCGCTGGCCTCGTTTCGGCTTCCACGGTGCCTGTGAGATGTAGTGTTTCTAACTACAACCCTGTTACGATTTGTTCTATCGCATGTGTCCCGCTGGCCTTATCTCGGCTTGCACTGTGTCTGTGAGATGTAGTGTTCTCTAACTACAATCCTGTTGCGATCTATTATATCGCATGTGTCCCACTAGCCTCGTCTCGACTTGCACGATTTTTGTGAAATGTAGTGTTCTCTAACTACAACCTTGTTGCGATGTATTCTATTGCATGTGTCCCGCTAGCCTCATCTCGGCTTGCACGGTGCCTAAGTGATGTGAGAAGTACTGGTCTCTAACTACAACCCTGTTGCTATCTATTTTATCACGTGTGTCCTGCTGGCCTCGTTTCGGCTTGCATGGTGTCTGTGAGATGCAGTGTTCTCTAACTACAACCCTTTTGCAATATGTTCTATCGCATGTGTCCCGCTGGCCTCGCCTCCGCTTCCACGGTGTCTGTGAGATGTAGTGTTCTCTAACTTCAACCCTATTGCCATCTATTCTATCGTGTGTGTCCGGTTGGCCTCATCTCTGTTTGCATGGTGTCTCCCTGCCAACCACTATCCAATCTGCACTGTAACATCTCAAAAATCACCTTAGTAGTATTGTGACGCGCGCCGAACCTCGATGCCTCCCAAAAGCCCGACTTATAGGGCGATCGGGAGAGGTTCATAAAAACTTGTAAGGTATTTACAAGCTGCGTCTATTTTGGGCAACAAAGAGGTTTCTTGGAGTCGCCACCCAATAGAACATTGGGAAGGGTCGTCTAGCCTCATCGAGCCTAAGACGGCGCATACATATCCATCTTGGGCTAACCAAAGAGATTTTGGAGATCTCAGCCTCTACCCCCTGGAGCCTAGGATTGTAATCGTTGAGCCCAAAGTCTAGAGAAAGTTCGGGACTTCCCATTTATTCATACCTTGGCTAATTTTATAATCAAGTTTTGAATTTAGCATTTCATCACATTTCTCATTCAATTTTTAATGCAATTTAATTAAACGCATATCAAACATATAAATAAAGCGGTAAATAAAATAAATGAAAGCAAAATAAATTACAATAAAACTAGGGGCGAAATACAACCCCCATTTGTAAATAAAATGCAAATCATACATAAATCGGGCTATTTATTAAAAATGAGAACGTTGGTCCTCTAATGCATAAATTAAGAAAACAATTTTAAAGTGATAATTTACTTTAGATGAAAAAATCTAGGGCATTGGTCCCATTTTTATTAAATAAAATTCAATTTAGTTTAATAGAAATATTTTTGTGATTTTCTTAATTAACGTGCATGAAAATAAATTTATTACTACAAATTACATAATAATCAATTAAATCAAAATAATAAAAAAAACAAAAATAATAAACAACTCCCAAGTGGAACTTCAAATCTTCATGGGCTCCCACTTGACAAAAACTCACATATGAAAAATAAGTATTGAAAAATAGGAAAAAACAAATAAAAATGAAGTTAGTATAAAAATAATTAAACATATAACTTGAAAACAAATAAATTAAGGCAATCAAAATTGCATCATATATGACAAGCCAATTAAAATGACATAATAAAATATGCAATTTAATTAATTAACAATTTAACATGCATAAAAAAACATAAAATAGTGTTAATAAAATTTAACATGCATAAAAAAAACATAAAATAACATCAATAACACCCAATCATGTATAAAAAGCAAAAGAAATAATAAAAATCAGCATGTATAAAACATATTAATAATATTGAAGAAAAACCAACATGCATAAACAAACATAAAATAATAATTATAAAACTCAATATGCAAAAAACATGAATGGAAAATACAAACATAAAATTCAGCATGTATAAGCAATAAATAATAATAGTAATAATAAAATTAAACAAGAATAAGGATAATAATAATAATACTAATAATGGTAATAACTACAATAATAATAATAACATAATAATACCAAAGAATATGAACAATCAAATAACATAATAATAATAATAATAATAATAATAATAATAATAATAATAATAATAATAATAATAATAATAATAATAATAATAAAAGAAGATGAACAATCCAATTAAAAATAGAAGAATAACATGAAAATAAAATAAGCCAATTATGATAAAACATGCTAAATGATGATACTAATAATATATATGAACTAAAAAATGATGACAATAATATGAACTTGAACAATTAAATGAGAAATAAGAATAAGAAATAATAATATGAACAATTAAAAAAAAAGAAGTAAAAATATGAACAATTAAATAATAGATCTAAAAAAATTTACATGATAATCAATTGAATAAAAGCAAAAGAATAAAAAGAAGAATAAAATGATAGAACTAAAAGAATTTACATATTAATTAATTAAATAAAAAAGAAATGAAATTAAAAAATCAAACTAAGAAATTGAGCCAAGAATGTTTACCCTCAAAATTGATCTTGAAGAAATGAAGGTGGATGATCCAATTTCTTGTCTTGATTTAAAAAAATATGATTAGAAGAAAAAATAAAATATTGAAAGATAACTTTTACTCAAGAACAAACAATTAGTTTATTTGTCTTAAAGTAAAAAGTTGTCAATTGAAAAATTCTCAAGAACAAAAATTGTTTTTTTTTGTCTCAAGAATTGCTGCAAATTCCTTTATAAATTGAGAGAATTTGGTTGAGAGAAGAGAGAAGAAGAAAAAAAATGTTTTCTAAAGAAAAATCCCCCCTAATTCCCACTAAAAAACTCTTTTTATTCCCCCTTAAAATTCAGATTTTTTAATTAAAAAATTAAATTAATTTAATTCCCCTAATTACAAAAAACCACTGAATTTATTGGGTTGGAAGATAGAAGGCTTTTTGAATTAAATTTTGCAAAGAAAAAAATGAGTTAAAAAGCATTTAAAATGAAGAAGTTATGGCAAAAATGGCCAAAATAGGCAAAACGGACGAACAGGGGCGCGGAGGGGCAGACCGACGGCCTGCCCGTGCGTAGGCGCGACCGACAGCCTGCCCGTGCGTAGGCGCGACCGACGGCCTACCCGTGCGTAGGCGTGAGCGACGGGCAGCCCTTCCCTCGCGCGAAATTTATTTTTTTAAATTCCTATAAAATATAATAATTTAAAAATTCACTTTTTTCCTCACAAAATAAATTTTAAAATACTTTAAAAATATTTTTGAAATACATTTTTATTTAATTTTAAAACAACAAATCGACAAGGAAATCATCACTTCCAACTCCATTCTTTTTGCCTATAGATCGGCATACTTAACTTCATCATTGGGTAATCCTGATCTTGGCTACTCGGGACCCGGTGTCTACAAGTATTGAGTGTGATTTGTATAATTGAGTAAAAGAGAAACTAGGGTTTACAGATTTGGACTAAATTGTAACTGAAAATATGCATTTAAGGTCTTGATTGCAAGAATTAAAGATAATGTAGTGACCAAAGTGTAATTGTGCGTGATTAGTGTAAGTGGAAGATTAAGATTAATTAAGAGGGATTAATTAACCTTAATCTCGGATTAGAGGAATCCAAGTGTTGCCTTACATAAGTGACACTTAGCGAAGGTTGACACCTCCTTTTTGCCATGCATATATATGTGTATTGGAGAGAGAATTAGTGGGAAAAATCTGCTTTGGTCTCTTGATCTGGCTTTCTCTCAATTCTACTCCTTCTCTCTTCATTTTTCAATCCTTTTTTCTTTTCCTCTTTGCTCCATTTGCATCTTCTTCACTTGCATGTTGAGATTGGGTTGCATTAACTAAGAAGGTCAATCATTATGCTAAAAAGGTATGAAAGAGTCTAGTGTTTGTAATCTCCTTCTCCTTCTTCTTTTGATTAATTTTCTGTTCATAGTGTTAATTCTAATTTGAATGTGTTTGCATGTGGCTGTAAGTTGGAGAGGCTAGTAGAAAAGCTAAGGGTAAAGAAAAGGACACCTAGTTGTGAAGTGAAGGAGTGCTCCAAGAGGTTTGGGATTTACTTGAAATTTTAAGTGTATTGTATGTGTGTTTTGTTGGGATGGATTTGAATTGATGCATGTTTAGAGTATTTGTGAAAGTGCTTGTTGTGTATAGTGTTGATGTTATGCCTCAAAATGAGACTAGTGCAAGATGAGTAGTCGAATAATGATTGTGAGAGTTGATTGTTAACTAAGGATATGTGAACATTTAATGATGATCATTGATATGTTAATGGCATGAAAACCATGAAATGAGTGAGTATTATGTAGCCAAAAGTGTGTGGAAAGTGTAATTTGTAATGGCATGTGGACTTGAAGTTATGTAAGTAAGATGTGGATTTCAGAGTGCAAAGTGTGCTTATAGCACAGCTGTGTTATGGAAAAACACAGCTGTGTATTGGCATTTTTACATAGGTCACGGTCACAACCAATTGGTTGTCACCGTGAGGTATGCAAGGATTGCTTTCTGTCCTTATAGAATTGGTATGTCACGGTGATAAGTATTTTGGTTGCCACCGTGAGATGACTTGATTTACATTCTTTTCTGGAATCTCTACATATGTCACAGTCATAACCAATTTGTTGTTATCGTGAGGTATGAAGTGGTATATTCTGTTTTGGGTATTTTCAGCTTGTCACGGTCACAACCAATTGGTTGTCACCGTGAGGTATCTTAATTCTGCCTTTTCTTTTAAATACTATATGATTAAAGGATGCATGAATAAGCTAAAACTTAACTAAGCTTAATAGCATTATAGTGAAACTTTAGATTGAATGCAAAAATGCTTATCAAATCAATTGTGTATTCAAGGCATGAAATGATGCGAATGTGCTTAATGTGATGACTTATTCAATCATGCAAATTTACTCAATGCGATAATTGTACCATGATGTTGCTTAAATAAACTACATGAATATATTACCATGCGAATTAATCTTACTATGCGAATGACTATCATTATGTGTGTGAATAATATTATAAATGAACATAACTATGTGAGTCAATGATTAAGTCTGTAATCGAGTCGTGGATAAATAAGCATTCTTTTGAATGGCTTGTGATTCGCAACTGCTAGTGTGGTACCTACGGGTGTCTAGTGATTGATACCGACGGGTATCTAGTGATCTAATATTTGAGACTTCGGTCTCTAGTGTTTAATATATATTGTACCCGTATCCACTTCTGTATGATACAGGCTAGCTATAAAGAACATGTTATGGTATGTTTATGTACTATAATGATCAGTGTTAGTGTTGGCTGTGCCATAGTGTAGTGATATTATTATTGTATTATATGCTATTATGGTTATGTTATCGAAGCCTTCCGCTGCCAGTGAATATTAGAGGTTATTATTGTAAATAATGAACTATCGAATATTGCTATTGTGTGGCATGGAACATTTAATTATTGACATAGTATTGAACTAATGTATGAGTGCTTATTGTTTGATTGTAACAAGTTATTGTTAAATATTTGTACGTGAATGCTTGTATTAGTATTGTTTTGTTTGCATCCCTACTAAGCGTTATCGCTTAGCATGGGTGTTTGTTCCCATGTAGGTTATAGCTTGGATTACCTATTTTGAAGACGGTTTCCTGCAGGCCACTATAGGAGCTTGAAGTTGTCTATCTAAGTTGATAATTTTGTAATGATATTGCATATTTAGAGCTCCAATTTTTGTATAGGATAAGCATAAATGTATATGTAATTTTGTATTATAATATGTAACTATAGTGAACTAGTGATATTGAATGGCTTAGTGATCATTAATGTATGCTAATATGAATAGTGATCTTATAGTGGTAGTGAATAGATAATAATATTGATTTAGTGATAATAAGTAGATATAATGATGGTAATTGGATTTAGTTATAGCATGATTGTCGTGTAGCGCTCCCTTGTCCTTCTAAGGGGCATTGGGGTGTTACAAGTTGTGGTATCAGAGCATAGGTTAGGCGTTTCTGGACTATAGGATGCATGATAGATAGGATTGTTATGAGTCTATTTAGAGTGTGGCCTTAATGCAGATATTGTATGTTTTGCTTTGTAAAGTGATATGGAGTCTGACCCCAGTGAAAAGATAGGTGAGACTACTGAAAGTGTTAACCTAGCTCGTGTTGACCGTAATCAGTTTGTACCTGAGCCTCCACCGGGTAGGAATCCGCCTTTAGTGCCAGAGAATCCAGTGTTCGTGCAAGGGTTAATGCAGATGTTAGATAGATTGACAGCCCCGAAGGCACCTTCGGATATGGTTAGGAAAAGAGGAGCTGAAGAATTTAAAGGAACTTTTGTAGATGAGTCGGATATAGCAGAATATTGGTTTGAAAAGATAGACCGAATATTGCAAGAAGTGAATTGTCCTCAAGAGCAACGAGTGGAATGTGCTGTGTCTTTGTTATAAGGACTAGCCTACGATTGGTGGAAACTAGTAATGAGAAATCCGCAACGACCTACCAATCTGACTTGGGAATTCTCTATACAAGAATTCGAAAAAAAAAATATTTTACTAAGACCTATCGAGAGGCTAAGTAAAGAGAATTCGTGAGCCTCAAGCAAGGAAGTTTAAATGTCGCTGAATATGAAAAGAATTCAGTCATCTTATTAAGTATGTAACGGATGCCCTAATGACGGAAGAGTTTAAGTGTCGGCAATTTGAAGAGGGTTTGGATAAAATGATCAAGTAATTGCTAGTAGCAATGACATCCATGCAAACGGTAAGTTATTATCAATTGGTACAAGCTACTTTGAAAGTGGAGAAATCTGAAATAGTTAAAGAAAGAATCAAAAGAGGAAATCACAAGATAGTGCATATGGGTTTAGTTCGGCTAAGAAAATACATGATACTCGAGATAACCAAGGTTTAGATAGTGCAACTCCAAAAGCAGTGGGTCGTGACAAGTCGAGTAAGCGAACACATGTTTATGACGTTGGAGTTACAGCTCCATCAAGCAGAGGAAGTGTTCCGGCACTTTGTGAGCACTGTGGAAAATCCCATTGGGGTGTATGTCGGAAGCTCACCGGAGCTTGTTTCAAGTGTGGTGGCTCTGATCACTTGGTAGCAAAGTGTCCACAAGCGCAAGAGAATGTGACTATGCAATCAAGAAGAGATAGTGTACCGAATCCTGGAAATGAAAGAAGAGGACGAATTAGAAGTGGAACTGGTCAAGCCGGACAGCGGTCGTGTGTAATATCTGAAATAGTAGAGAGACCTGAATTTGATGTGGGTTTAAAAAAGGGAATCAAGAATCAGAATGCTCAACATGGTATGAGTTTAATTCATTGCTTGTGTTTATGTGAATTAATGTCTTGCATAATGTTTGTATGATTAGAGTCATAGTATGGTTAGAGTGAATTTTGTGGACAAAATTCCTTAAGTGGGGGAGAGTTGTAACATCCCAAAAATCACCTTAGTAGTATTGAGTGTGATTTGTATAATTGAGTAAAAGAGAAACTAGGGTTTACAGATTTGGACTAAATTATAATTGAAAATATGCATTTAAGGACTTGATTGCAAAAAATAAAGATAATGTAGTGACCAAAGTGTAATTGTGTGTGATTAGTGTAAGTGGAAGATTAAGATTAATTAAGTGGGATTAATTAACCTTAATCTCGGATTAGAGGAATCCAAGTGTTGCCTTGTATAAGTGACACCTAGCCAAGGTTAATTCATAGCTTGACACCTCCTTTTTGCCATGCATATATATGTGTATTGGAGAGAGAATTAGTGGGAAAAATCTGCTTTGGTCTCTCGATCTGGCTCTCTCTCAATTCTACTCCTTCTCTCTTCATTCTTCAATCCTTTTTTCTTTTCCTCTTTGCTTCATTTGCATCTTCTTCAATTGCATGTTGAGATTGGGTTGCATTAACTAAGAAGGTCAATCATTAAGCTAAAAAGGTATGAATGAGTCTAGTATTTGTCATCTCCTTCTTCTTTTGATTGATTTTCTGTTCATAGTGTTAATTCTAATTTGAATGTGTTTGCATGTGGTTGTAAATTGGAGAGGCTAATAGAAAAGCTAAGGGTAAAGAAAAGGACACGTAGTTGTGAAGTGAAGGAGTGCTCCAATAGGTTTGGGATTTACTTGAAATTTTAAGTGTATTATATGTGTGTTCTATTGGGATGGATTTGAATTGATGCATGTTTAGAGTATTTGTGAAAGTGTTTGTTGTGTATAGTATTGATGTTATTCCTCAAATTGAGACTAGTGCAAGATGAGTAGTGGAATAATGATTGTGAGAGTTGATTGTTAACAAGGATATGTGATCGTTTAATGATGATCATTGATATATTAGTGGCATTAAAACCATGAAATGAATGAGTATTGTATAGACATAATTGTGTGGAAAGTGTAATTTGTAATGGCATGTGGACTTGAAGTTATGTAAGTAAGATGTGGATTTCAGAGTGCAAAGTGTGCTTATAGCACAACTGTCTTATGGCAAAACACAGCTGTGTATTGGCATTTTTGCATAGGTCACTGTCACAACCAATTGGTTGTCACCGTGACGTATGTAAGGAATGCATTATGTCCGGATAGAATTGGTATGTCACGGTGACAAGCATTTTGGTTGCCACTGTGAGATGGCCTGATTTACATTCTGTTCTGGAATCTCTGCATATGTCATGGTCACAACCAATCGGTTGTCACCGTGAGGTATGAAGTGGTATATTCTCTTTTGGGTATTTTCAGCATGTCACGGTCACAACCAATTGGTTGTCACCGTGAGATATCTTAATTCTGCCTTTTCTTTTAAATACTACGTGATTAAAGGATGCATGGATAAGCCAAAACTTAACTAAGCTTAATAGCATTATAGTGAAACTTTAGATTGAATGCAAAAATCCTTATCAAATCAATTGTGTATTCAAGGCATGAAATAATGCGAATATGCTTAATGTGATGACTTATTCAATCATGCAAATTTACTCAATGCGATAATTGTACCATCATGTTGCTTAGATAAACTACATGAATATATTACCATGCGAATGAATCTTACTATGTGAATGAATATCATTATATGTGTGAATAATATTATAAATGAACATAACTATGTGAGTTAATGATTAAGCTTGTAATCGAGTCGTGGATAAATAAGCATGCTTATGAAGGGCTAGTGATTCGTAGCTGCTAGTGTGGTACCTACGGGTGTCTAGTGATTGATACCGACGAGTATCCAGTGATCTAATGTTTGAGACTTCGGTCTCTAGTGTTTAATATCTATTGTACCCATATCCACTTCTTTATGATACAGGCTAGCTATAAAGAACATATTATGGTATGTTTATGTACTATGATGATTAGTGTTAGTGTTGGCTGTGCCATAGTGTAGTGATATTGTTATTGTATTAAATGCTATTATGGTTATGTTATCGAAGCCTTCCGATGCCAGTGAATATTAGTGTTTATTATTGTAAATAATGAACTATCAAATATTGCTATTGTGTGGCATGGAACATTGAATTGTTGACATAGTATTGAACTAATGTATGAGTGCTTATTGTTTGATTGTAACAAGTTATTGTTAAATATTTGTACGTGAATGCTTGTATTAGTATTGTTTTGTTTGCATCCCCACTAAGCGTTATCGCTTAGCACGGGTGTTTGTCTCCGTATAGGTTATAGCTTGGAGTACCTATTTTGAAGACGGTTTCCTATAGGCCACTATAGGAGCTTGAAGTTGTCTATCTAAGTTGATAATTTTGTAATGATATTGCATATTTAGAGCTCCAATTTTTGTATAGGATAAGCATAAATGTATATGTAATTTTGTATTGTAATATGTAACTATAGTGAACTAGTGATATTGAATGGTTTAGTGATCATTAATGTATGCTAATATGAATAGTGATCTTATAGTGGTAATGAATAGATAATAATATTGATTTAGTGATAATAAGTAGATATAATGATGCTAATTGGATTTAGTTATAGCATGATTGTCGCGTAGCGCTCCCTTGTCCTACCAAGGGGCATTGGGGCGTTACAAGCACGGTGACTCATTCGTCATTGTCTTTGCTGGCGCTTATCTTGAGCCTCTTTTCCTACAAAAAAGGGGAAAACAAATGTGCGGAGTATGTGAAAGAGATGCGTACCTGTGGCAGTACATACCTGTTGGGGTCAATGTTAGACGGATGCCCCCTAAAGGATGGTTGGTTGTTCCCTGGAGAAGTATTTATGGAATATGAACATCTTCCCCTTGATTGCATTGAGTCATTTTCTAGACTTTCAAAGTGCGGATATCATCTTCTTGCAAAGTTTAGATATCATCCTCTTATAGATCCCTTACCGACTGTGACATACCAGATACCGATCCCTCTATCATCTCCAATCGGAACCTCCTTGTTGAAAAGACCTGTGTGCCTCTCGAGAGGGCCTTGTGCTCGTAGGGGGACTTGGAAAATCTATGCTCACTGAGAGGCTTAAATGCTGACTAAGAGACTTAGATGCTTACTGAGAGGCTTTGATGCTCACTGAGAGACTTTGATTTCGAGCCTCCAGAGAGGAAAATAGGTTTGAGCCTCCTCAGAGGAAAATTATATTTGAGCCTCCTCAGAGGAAAATTATATTTGAGCCTCCAGAGAGGAAATTGGATTTGAGCCTCCTTAGAGGAAATTAGATTGGAGGTTTTGTTGCTTGCCTGCAATGGTATGCATGAATAGGCTTGTTTTTCTGGGTGTTCCCCCTCTATACAGACGCACCTAATTTTATGCCAAATATAGTGTCCGATAATGTTGAGCTGAGCCTTTCTCTTGGATCATTTTTGCGCATGAGGTCTATTCGGACCTTTCCCCCTGAGTCATGTACATAGCAATATATACAAAATATTGTGTGTGCATATGAAATCATGTGTGTGAAATATACATACAAAACTATATACAAAAAACACATGCAAAGGATTAATGTACAAAAATTATGTGTATGCAACTATACGTGTAAAGGATTGGATGCACGTGATATGCTTATGATATGCATGCTAAACATGTGCAAAGAATCATGCGTTACATGTATGCAAAAATTATGTACACTGAATGTGCATGAAGATTTGCATATGCAAAATATATACAAAGTTCAAGCATGTGTGAATGCATGTTGGGCATCATGAAAAGCTATGCACGTGTAAAGTTATGCAGGGGATATGCAAAAGATTTATACATGTGAGATGCATGTGAAATGCAAAAATGGATAGACCACATCCTAGGTGATTAAGGGATTCGTCGAGAGTACTGCTCATACTGTCTGATGCCCCCAATGATCTAGAAGAGTATCACCTTCGCTTAGGAATCCTGACCCATAATCTTTTTAGAGAAAACTGTCTCGTGTGCATCTTTGCCCCTCGGTCAACAAGCATACGCCTTTTGCCATGAGTAGTATAGCGTCTTGCCCCCAAGACTCTGAATCAAGTTCTGCATTGTGCACTATCTGCCTAAAGGGAAGTTATTCAGAGTAATGCCGCCTTTGGCTCCAGGCTTCAAAAGTCATTGTTTTAAAGGTAGCGCGTCTCTTGTGGATTATCACACTAGCTTTTCTTAGTGGGAAATGCGTCCCTTTGGGGATTTTCACATAACCCTGTGCCTAATTTTTTCTAGAATGGACCCAACCCACTCCAACAGTTTTTATTCATTTTATTTTTTGTAGGACAAACTGCCTGTTTCCAGGTTTTCACCCTGCCCTTTGGCCTAACTTTTGCTTAAAGAGCCAATTACAGTTTTCACCTCTAACGGCCTTTTTTTTTAAGGGTATGACTAGAAGAAAACTTAAAGCTACTATCAGAGCCCCCTTCTAGAGTAATTGGCAGTTATTCACTGAGGCATTTTCTCCCTAGGCATCAGTTGCATTCCTTTGCCTCTCTCGATGAATGTGTTGCTAGATTGGGTGAGATGGTGATGAGGATCGGGTTCCATAGGGCTTCATGAGGCTGCCTTTTACATTACCACCCATTGTGCTCGATAGTTCAAAGGGATTAATGATGCAGTGAGGCATCCCCTATCTTTCCAAGATGTATCCTTATCTTCGACTTTTACCACCAGATACCATAGCTTGTGGGCAAGCTGCTGGTGAAGACTTTATACCATCTTTCAGGGATTGTTCCTTTACTCCTACTAGTGCATTCAAGAGGTAGGTGCTTAGTCCCGCTGTTGATAATAAGACCTATCGACTTAGGCACCTAGCCAGTGAGAGCAGTAGTAAAACATAGTTACTTAGATTAGATGCATTCAGTAATGAACGATATTTCTCTATTTATAAATGAACTAGAAAATAATGCACACAAGTATTTGCAAAGATTGTGTACATTTTGGTGTGATTTCTCTATACATGATCATTATCTAACATAGATTCAAAATGCAAAATTCACATTTAATCTCAGAGTGGATCTCGTAAGCATCTGACTTCTGTTTCCAATCAGCCCTCTCGGATTTTCTTGATTGGATATTTTCTCTTTAGCCTCTAATTTTTTCCCAGGATGCCTTTTCTCAGTTTTCACCATGATGAGGCGCCCATTTTTAGCAAGGCTACCATTTTTTAGTTTTCGACCCGCGGGACTTTTATTCTTTTCTTTTGATTTTTAGTCTTTATTAAAAATCTGAATTTTTTGGGAATTATAAAATGATTTGAAGAGAGGAAATTTAGGGGGGATTTTTCTTAAGAAAAATATACTCTCTCTTTTCTTCTTCTTCTTCTTCTTCTTCTTCTTCTTATTTTTTTTCTTCTTCAAGAAAAATTTTCCAAGTTTTCTAATCTGATTTTTTTAATTTAATTCTTGAGACAAATAAATAAATTATTTGTTCTTGGTAATTTACTTCTTGTTTTTCATAATTTTTCTTTAAGACAAATAAATCAATTATTTATTCTTGGGGTAAAATTTTATTATATATTATATATTTTTCTAAATCAAAGCAAGGAATTTGTCATCCAACTTCATTCATCACATCAAATTTGAGGGTAAACATTATTGGCTCAACTTTCAATTCAATTTTCAATTTATTTTTGTTTACAATTAGTTAGTTATCATGTAAATTCTTTTAGATCTATTATTTATTTTACTTTTTATTTCTTGTATGTTTATTTAATTGTTCATATTATTATTTCTTATTTCTTATTATTTAATTGTTCATGTTCATATTATTGTCATTATTTTTGTTCATATATTATTGTTAGTATTATTATTTAACATGTGTTAGCATGATTGTCTTATTATTATTATTACTTGCATATTTAATTTGATTGTTCATATTTTTTGATATTATTTTTATTATTATTATTATTATTATTATTATTATTATTATTATTATTATTATTATTATTATTATTATTACTTGCATATTTAATTGGATTGTTCATATTCTTTGATATTATTTGTCATTATTACTATCATTATTTGTTATTATTATTGTGATTAGTGTTATCATTATTATTATTATTATTATTATTATTATTATTATTATTATTATTATTATTATTATTATTATTTATCATTACTATTACCATTATTATTATTTTTATTAGTTTATTATTATTTTTACAATTTATTATTGTTGTCATCATCATTATTATTTTCATGTTTTCATGCATGTTGAATTTTATTATTGTTGTTATCTTTTATTATTTATGCATATTTAATTATTCATGTGTTAAGTTATATTTTTTATTATCCCATCTAATTAATTTGTCATGCATGTTGTTTTATTTATTTTAATTCATTTTTACATGTTATGTGTTTAAATCCATTTTTTATTACTAACATCATCTTTATTCTTGTTTTTATTTCAACATCATTTTTTATGTGTGAGTTTTCCAATGCTAAGTGGTAGCCCATGGAAGTTTGGAGACACCATTTTGGTGGAGTTTATATTTTTAGCATTTTTTAGTATTATTTTAATTTTAATTTTATTTGCTTTTATTATTTAATATGTAATTTGTAATAAATTTGTTTATTTTCATGCATTTTAATTAAAAAGTCGCATAAAGTTTTGCATTAATAAATTAGATTTTTCTAACAAAATGGGACCAATGTCCTAGTTTTTCATCCACATTAATTATCACTTTAAAATTATTTTCTTTAACTATGCATGAGAGGACCATGTCCTCATCCTTAAATAAATAACCCGCTTTATGCATGATTTATATTTATTTTACAATGGGAGTTGTATTCCGCCCCTAATTTTGTTGTAATTTATTTTTTTATGTACTTTATTTTAATTATGCTTTCATTTACTGCTTTCCTCGAATGACCAACTTGCGCTCTTATTATTGCATTAAAACGTATGAGAAAAGGGATAAAATTTTAAATTCAAAACTCAATTGTAATTTAACCAAGGTATGAATAAATGAGAAGTCCTGAACCATCTCTGGTCTTTGGGCTTAATGAGGCGAGAGACCCATCTCAATGTTCTACTGGGATGGGGCCTCTAAGCCACCTCTTGTGTCCCATAAAAAGGCTCAATTTGCACAATCCTAGGCGCCATGAGGTGAGAGGGCCATCCTAATGTCCTATTAGGGTGGGACCTCCAAGACACCTCTGGTTTGCCCAAGTGCGAGGCCGAGAGGGCCATCCTAATGTTAGGGTGGGGCCTCTAAGATGCCTCCGGCTTGCTTATGATGGACATAACTGCGCTATCTTAGGCTCACTGAGGCTAGACGAACTTTCTCAATGTTTTATTGGCGGGCGTTCGGGGCAACGCAACGTTCGGCGCGCGTCACAGTGGCGACTCCACTAGGGACTATAAGAGACTTCGATTCAAAAGTACCTTGGTTAAAACATATAATTGAGTTTTAATTTACAAATTTTATCCCTTTTTGAAATTGCATTGCATCTATACTAGAGCTTTAGATTATGCTAGTTTGGTCCCTTTTTTCTAGCCCCGGTGCATTCCCAAAGCACGACCCTACGTTTACTCAATGTAGGGAAGTGTTAAGGATAATCACCAGCCTAAGCCTCATATCTTATAGTATATCAAATGGAGACCCAATCGGTCATTATGCTCGTGATGAGCTAGACCCGTTGGCAGGGACCATGCTTGGGTAGCTCTAAAGTATCATCACCCTTGACCAAACCTCATATAATGGTAATAAATACTTCCCTTAGGTGATATGCTCCTTAATATAATGCTTGTTATGTGGGCCATTATATATTGAAAAAAAATAACCAAATTAAATGGTATTCATCAAAGGCTTTCATGCCCCGGTGGGCCCATCTTAATTTAGTTGAATTGTTTAAATACATAATGGCCAAACACCCATACGTATGTACAATATGCAAGAGACGTTATGCTCTCGGCTTTTCACCGTGCGCTATACGCGTCCAATGGGTTCCCCGCTGACCCATGGACCAAGCCCACCTAGGAAAGAGAATACACTACCTCATGTGTGGGAGTGATAAGGTTGGAAGGATCTATCTGCTTGTATGTGATTGTCCATGCTGCATCAACACGATCATGCATTGTATATATCATTCATGCATCATCCTAACATTTCAAATCTTTCAGCCATCATAGATTCACTGAAGTGGACTAGGGGTTCTGATGGTCAGCTGGTGAGGATAGATCTGCCTCTTGGATTGACAGAATTAGTGTCTGATTGAAATTTTGAGCCACCCTCAACGACCAGAGAGTCATCTATAGAATCACAAATGGCAGAAGAGACTGGAGCCTCAACCACTCAAGACCTTGCTAGGAGGCTAGAGGATTTTGAGCGAAGAATGTTGGAAATGATGGGAGCTATGGCTGATAGGATTGCTCATCCTCCTGCTCCACAACCACCAGCTGCTGCTCCACAGCCGCCGATGGTTCATACTGGGGGGCAAGTTGAACCACATGCTGGCAGAGAAGCCCCTGCTGTAGTTAATTATGCTCGTCAACCTGTTGATGAACATATAGCTGTTGTGCCTGCTGAGGTAAGAAGGGCAATAATCCCTAATCCCAATAATGATTTTGTAATGGAGGAGGAAAATGAAGAGGCAGTAGCACCTCAATTTGTGGGGACTAGAGCACCCAGGGCAGAAGATGAGGCGATGAGAGGGTTGAGGCAACAGATTGAAGCAATCACCCACATGCTATCAGCCGGAAAGGGGATTAACCCTGAAGACAGAGATTTAGGGGATGAAGAGCTATTGCCCCAAAGGTTTAAAATGCCAGAGCTGCCGAAGTTTGATGGTACTTCGGACCCATCTGCGCATATTAAGCAGTATACCCTGGTGATGAAAGGCACGGGGTTGACCAAGAAACAGAAGGTGGAATATTTTTGCCTTAGTCTGGTGGGTCCGACTGTGGACTGGTACCATGGGTTAGACAGGAGGTCCAAGGAGGATTGGGACCTTTTGACTGAGGAGCTCATGAAACAGTATGACTACAGCACCAGGACGGAGGTCACCTTAAAGGACCTCGAGCTTTTGCAGCAGAAGAATGATGAGTCATTCCATGAATACCTTACAAGATGGAGAAATAGGGTCATGGAGATGAAGTGAAAGCCTGACACAGCTGATCAGATTAGGCTATTTATCAGGAACTCTTGCCTTTACTTATGGGACTTGCTCAGCTTTAAGGGGCTCAGAGACTGGGAGTCGCTTAAGGACATCGCTGTAGAAGCTGAGGGGGCTTACCTAGTAAAGAAAGCAAGCTAAAATAACTTTGCTGGGAAAGGCTATGGCAACCAATTAGGGTACAAACCAGGAGGTGCAGGAAGCAGCAATAATAGAAGTGGTAAGACGGTCGAGGTTTCAGCTACTGAGGTTGGACAGGTTCAGAGGTACTACTCCAATTTGAGTCGCTCTCTATCTTGGGTGTTGGAGAAATTGACAAAGGAAGGCAAGCTGAGACCATTGCCACCTAGGCCAACCATGAACTAAGGAAAGCCGGGGCATAGAGAGGATCAATACTGCGCTTACCATCAGAACACTGGGCATCTAACAGATTATTGCTGGACTCTGAGGAACAAAATTCAGGATCTTATTGATTCCAAGGAGATCACTGACCCTGAAAAAAGAGACAAGAAGAAGAGGGTAGGTTATAATGCAGTTCCCCCACCATGAATGTGATCAGAGAAGATGATGTTTTTAGTTGCTTTTTATTCCAAGAACACTTTTTACGACAATATTTACATTATTGCTTATTTCAATAAAATGAACAATCTTGTGTATTTGTATAGTGTCTTTAATAATTTCATTTCTCATGATCACGATGCATTCATTTTTTTATATTAATTCAATTAATACGATCACATTTAATCTTGGAACTTTGGAAAACCCAAAGAAAATCTTGATAGCAACTGATAAAACTCCTGAAGAGAGAAAAATTTTGAGAGCTAAAAATAAGAATAGAGAAAACTAGATGTAATTAGGGGATTGGATGAAAACTCACTAAGAGCACTAAAACTTTTCTGATTACCCGTCAAAGCGATTCCTGGATAAGATGGAACCTAGAAAATGATTTAGGCAGCCTTTCTTTATATAGCTCTCTAAATGACTATTTTTCACCTTTATTTCGCAATCGCTTGCTAGCCCGTTGAGCCTTTATGCCGGTATGCTAAATGCATGCCAATTTTGTTATTACACATGTTAAAACTACCCGTCGCCTAAAATAATTTTTGCCTCCCCTTTGAAGAATGGCCGCTCTAGAAGGGATGGATGTACGTTTTAACAATTCTTTGGGTTATCAAAAATTGCCCAGGTAAGGAGGAGTTTACACTTTGTAAAGAGGGTTTAGTTATGCATGAAAGACATGAGCTCACAAAAAAGAAAAGGAAAAAAAAAAGAAAGATAAAAAAAAAAGATGAAAAAAAATAACGAAAAAAAAGGAAAAAAGAGAAAAAAGAAGTAGAGCTCAAAATAGAAACCCCTTGATAAGTTTCTGTGGCAATCACTTTAACTTAATTGTTATTCTGAGCTTGATAAGCTAAAGTATCATCAAAACAAAATTCAAGAATACCTTTATAGTATGCCATTGAGTTGAGCGGCCATTTTTTCTCTAGCAACCTGATCCTTCTTTGATAGCCATCTACCTAAGCCTAATGTTACAACCAAAGTAAGACCTTTTGATTCTTGGTTCAGTCTTATCCAATTAGCGGAGATGACCTTCTAGTAAGGTTTGGCACGTAGGAAGAGGCATATGGTGTTTCTTGAGCTTCAAGCGGGGAGCCACAAGTGCATTTATGCATTTGAGTTGAATCTTGTCCCCAACATTGCATCTAGAATTTTCTTTAGAAAAAGATTATCCTGGCAAAAATTAAGGGCAGAGAGAAAATGTTCAATCATGAAAACTCGAGAGGGAGGATTGATAAAAGGAGTTTGATGCTTCCAAAATCTATTCCGAAATTAGATGAGGACTCGTATTTTTCGAATTAATGTCAAATAATGATCATGTGTTATGAAATCAAATTGAAATATTTGCATTTATGAAATAATTGATGTGGTCAAAGCAGTTCATTTTGCATACTCAAAGTTATCTAGTTTCGGCATGAAGGTAGCAATTGTTACTATCTGCCCTCCGCTACTCTCACCACTCAAGCGCTTCAGCTGACTCATCCTGCTATCATCTGTGAAATCAATTCTACAGCACCTTCATGATAAGAATCAAGCTCATACAGCTTTGACATGGGTGTAAGCACATGCTAATCACGCCTGAAAGATTTTTGGCAACAGCTTCAGCAATCTGCAAAAAAAAAAAGGCCGTTAGAGATGAAAACCGTAATTGGCGCTCTAAGCAAAAGTTAGGCAAAAGGATAGGGTGAAAACCTGGAAATAGGCAGTCTATCCTTAAAAAAAAAAAGAAAAAGCCGGTGGATTGGGTTGGATCCATTTCAGGCAAAAATAAGGCACAGGATTATGTGAAAATCCGCAAAAGATGCATTTTTTGCTAAAAAAAGCTAGTGTGAAAATCCACAAGGGACGCACTACCTTCAAAAAAATGACTACATGTATCAGTGAGAACCTCACAATTCCAAAGACATGAAATTTAAAAGCAGCTTCAAAAGGCATTGATCCTATCGCAAGTTGCGGCTAGCCCGGGTGTCATCTCCAAGTCCATTAAGTTGAATTCTTATCCTGCATTTTTGCATAACTCATACATTTCACGTGCATGCTCACTATTTTTCCTGCATATTTGGTTTCCTAATTTTGTAGAAAGAGAGATTAGATGAGGACACAAACAAAAACCGAGTGACGATATCAATCCAAACATCAGTTTAAGCATCAATCCAACAATCAACCAAAGACCTCTCAGGGAGCAACCAACCAAAATGACATCAATCCAAACATCAATTCAAACATCAGTCCAAGCATCAACCAAAGACCTCTCAGGGGGCAATCAACCAAAGGGGCTCATAGACAGCACCACTTCACCAAATCAGAAGGGTTAGCACGATGGCGGCACTACCACTCCACGGAGGGTTAGCACGATCACGGCACTACCACTTCAAGTCTCAGAAGGGTTAGCACAATGGCGACACTACCATTCTACGGAAGGTTAGCACGTACCACTTCAGAAGGGTTAGCACGATGACGGCACTACCACTCCACGGAGGGCTTGCATGATCACGGCACTACCACTTCACAAACTTAGAAGGGTTAGCACGATGGCGGCACTACCATTCTACAGAAGGTTAGCACGACCACGGCATTACCACTTCAGAAGGGTTAGCACGATGACGGCACTACCACTCCACGGAGGGTTTGCACGATCACGGCACTACTGCTTCACAAACTCAGAAGGGTTAGCACGATGGTGGCACTACCATTCTACGGAAGGTTAGCACGAGCACGACACTACCACTTCAGAAGGGTTAGCATGATGGCGGCACTACCATTCTACGGAAGGTTAGCACGACCACGGCACTACCGCTTTAAATTTCAGAAGGGTTAGCACGATAACGACACTACCACTCCACGGAGGGTTAGCACGATCACGGCACTACCGCTTCAACAATGGACGACATGCAGACAAGCTGGCAACAACCATCATAACAGCATCGTCCAGTCCAGAAAAATGAGGTACACGCTTCTTTCCCTTTTCTGAGTTTAGGCTCACCTAGACACTAGTGCACTAGTTTTCCCAAAACTGGGGGCAACTGTAGACACCGGGTCCCGAGGCAGCCTAGATCAGGATTACCCAATGATGAAATTAAGTGTGCCGATTTATAGACAAAAATGAAAGCTAGAAGTGATGATTTCCTTGTCAAATTGATTTATTAGAAATAAATAAAAATGTATTTTAAAAAAATATTTTAAATGTTTTAAAAATTTATTTTGAGACAAAAAGGGTATGTTTTGAAATTATTGTATTTTAGAAAAAAAATCAGAAAATCACGAGTGTCGGCCTGCGGCAGCGCACCGACGCTCGATCAGCTCCCAATCCGTTTTTGGCCGTTTTTGCTCATTTTTTGGTTTTTTAACTCATTTTTTTTCATAATTTAAATATAAAACCCTTTATCTTCTAAACTCTTCAAATTATTCAGTTTTTTGGGTTTAATGTGAGTTAAATTAATTTAATTTCTTTATTAAAGATCTGAATTTTTTGGGAATTATAAAATGATTTGAAGAGAGGAAATTTAGGGGGGATTTTTCTTAAGAAAAATATACTTTCTCTTTTCTTCTTCTTCTTCTTCTTCTTCTTCTTCTTCTTATTTTTTTTATTTTTCAAGAAAAATTCTCCAAGTATTCTAATATGATTTTTTTAATTTAATTCTTGAGACAAATAAATAAATTATTTGTTCTTGAGAATTTACTTCTTGTTTTTCATATTTTTTCCTTAAGACAAATATATCAATTATTTATTTTTGGGATAAAATTTTATTATATATTATTTATTTTTCTAAATCAAAGCAAGGAATTTGTCATCCAACTTCATTCATCACATCAAATTTGAGGATAAACATTATGGGCTCAACTTTTAATTCAATTTTCAATTTATTTTTGTTTACAATTAGTTAGCTATCATGTAAATTCTTTTAGATTTATTATTTATTTTACTTTTTATTTCTTGCATGTTTATTTAATTGTTCATATTATTATTTCTTATTTCTTATTATTTAATTGTTCATGTTCATATTATTGTCATTATTTTTGTTCATATATTATTGTTAGTATTGTCATTTAACATGTGTTAGCATGATTGTCTTATTATTATTATTACTTGTATATTTAATTTGATTGTTCATATTCTTTGATATTATTATTATTATTATTATTACTACTTGCATATTTAATTTGATTGTTCATATTCTTTGATATTATTTGTCATTATTACTATCATTATTATTATTTGTTAGTACTATTTTGATTAGTGCTATCATTATTATTATTATTATTATTTATCATTACTATTACTATTATTATTATTTTTATTAGTTTATTATTATTTTTATGATTTATTATTGTTGTCATCGTCATTATTATTTTCATGTTTTCATGCATGTTGAATTTTATTATTGTTGTTATCTTTTATTATTTATGCATGTTTAATTGTTTATGTGTTAAGTTATATTTTTTATTATGCCATCTAATTAATTTGTCTTGCATGTTATTTTATTCATTTTAATTCATTTTTACATGTTATGTGTTTAAATCCATTTTTTATTACTAACATCATCTTTATTTGTGTTTTTATTTCAACATCATTTTTTATGTGTGAGTTTTCCAATGCCAAGTGGGAGCCCATGGAAGTTTGGAGACACCATTTTGGTGGAATTTATATTTTTAGCATTTTTTAGTATTATTTTAATTTTAATTTTATTTGCTTTTATTATTTAATATGTAATTTGTAATAAGTTTGTTTATTTTCATGCACGTTAATTAAAAAGTCGCATAAAGTTTTGTATTAATAAATTGGATTTTTCTAACAAATTGGGACCAATGTCCTAGTTTTTCATCCACATAAATTATCACTTTAAAATTGTTTTCTTTAACTATGCATGAGAGGACAAATGTCCTCATCCTTAAATAAATAACCCGCTTTATGCATGATTTACATTTATTTTACAATGGGGGTTGTATTCCACTCCTAGTTTTGTTGTAATTTATTTTTTTATGTACTTTACTTTAATTATTCTTTCATTTACTGCTTTTCTCGAATGACCAACTTGCTCTCTTATTATTGCATCAAAACGTATGAGAAAAGGGATAAAATTTTAAATTCAAAACTCAATTGTAATTTAACCAAGGTATGAATAAATGAGAAGTCCCGAACCATCTCTGGTCTTTGGGCTCAACAAGGCGAGAGGCCCATCTCAATGTTCTATTGGGATGGGGCCTCCAAGACACCTCTTGTGTCTCGTAAAAAGGCTCAATTTGCACAATCCTAGACGCCATGAGGCGAGAGGGCCATCCTAATATTCTATTAGGGTGGGACCTCCAAGACACCTCTGGTTTGCCCAAGAGCGAGGCCGAGAGGGCCATCCTAATGTTAGGGTGGGGCCTCCAAGACGCCTCCGGCTTGCCTATGATGGACATAGTTGCGCTGTCTTAGGCTCACTAAGGCTAGACGAATTTTCCCAATGTTCTATTGGGTGGCGACTCCATGAAACCTCCTTGTTGCCCAAAATAACCGCCCTTACAATTTCACTTGCAAGTTTTTATGAACCTCTCCCGAAAGCTGTAAGAGCGGGCGTTCGGGGCGTCGCGGGGTTCGACACGTGTCACACCATGGAAGCTCTTGAGTCTATCGATGTTGACCGGTTCTTTGAACTCTTTCTCATCACTATTTGTCAGAATCGCTGCCCCCTTTGGATAACTACTTCTTAAGAACAAATGGACCTTCCCTTGTATGTCTGGAACACTTAGTCTCATTTGGTTAAGGACTAAATCTCCCACTTTCAGTGGTTGCCTTCTGAATTTTTTTCGAATGACCGAGCAAGTCTATTCTAATAGATCTGGTTATGAGAACAAGCCTGCTACTTGTTCGTGTCTAAGATGTTCAACTGCCGCAATCGTTGTTGTGCCCCATCAACTTTCGGAATCTCTGCCTCCATAACTACCCTTAAAGACTTGAGTTCTATCTCAACCAGCAGTACTGCTTTTGTCCCATATGCCAAAGAATAAGGAGTGGCTCCCGTAAAGGTTCTGATGGTGGTTCTCTATCCCCAAAGCGCAAAAGGCAACTTCTCTGCCCAGTCCTTGTTGTTCTGAACCATCTTGGCCAAGATCTTTTTGACATTCTCATTAGTAGCCTCTATTGTCCCATTAGCTTGTGGGCGATACGATGAAAACTTGTGATGCTCAAAGATATACTTCTACAGTAGCTTCCTAGTTTCAGTTATAAATTGCACCCCGTTATCAGATTCCTTTCGACGAACTTGTTCATATCCCGAGCGTCGACTTTCGTGAAGGACTCGGCTTCTACCCACTTGATGAAGTAGACGATAGTAATTATGGTGAACCTATGTCTGTTGGAGGCTATAGGACATGCTTCCCCCATGATTTCTATATTCTCCAAGCTCAAGCAATCCATATCCATTGTAAGCCAATAGAACTCTTGTCTCATGATCTTTTCTGCTAGCATTAGATCGTTTGTACAGACTCCACAAATTCTGGCATGAATTTCTTCCATGACCTTCTTAGCTCCTTTCTCGTCCACACATCTCAACTGAATATCATCGACTTGCCGTTTGTATAGTACACCCCTTATGTGGATAAACTAAGTAGACAGTTTGCGAATCAGTCTTTTGGTCCTTTTTCGGTAGCCAAGAAGAATGGCAAAGTACAGGTATGTGTAGATTAATGGGATTTGAATAGAACTTGCCCTAATGATGACTTTCCTTTGCCCCATATCAACCATTTTCGGCCACCTACATATCAATTATTTTCCTTCTCTCTCTTTTTTTGTATTTTGTTTTTCTTTTCTTTCCATTCTTTTTTTTTTGTTCTTTTGTTCTTTTTTTCTGTTCTCTTTTTTGGATAAGCTTTGTTCAAATTCTGATAGTTTACACATACACACACTCCTCCTCTTCTCGATTTGGGACAACACTGACCAATCGAGTCGGGTGTTGAACTTCGATAAGAAATTTTGGCTTCGTTTCTGCTTGCTGATCTCTTCTTTAACCTTCTTTGCCCATTCTGGCCTAAGTCATCTAAGTTTTTTCTTAACTGATTTATAATCTGGATATATCTGAATGGCATGTCCGGCGATTTCATGATCAGCTCCTGGCACATCTTTATAGGTCCAGGCAAAGACTTTCATATTTTGTTTTAATTCTCTCAAATTTTGATCTTTCTTCAGGAGTTACATTCGAAGCTATCAAGATTTTCTTTGGGTTCTGAGATTAAATAGAGTAGCATCAATTGAATTAATGTCAAATATGAATGAGTCATGCTCATGATTATGCATAGTGAAACCATAAGAAATATCACACAAGTAAGCAAAAACGTCCATCTTATTAACCAGAATGTCATTATTAAATAGTTCAAAAATAAAAAGAACATTATAAATAGCTAATCATTTTTCATTCTTGCCAACACAGATGTTGCAGTTGATGGTCTATTATCATCCTTAGGAACCATCCTCCCTTCCCCACTTAGGCATTTAATCTGTGTTATTCTTTATCCTTCGCTCTTTTGGGTCAGAGATCTGTTTGGAATCAATCAGATCTTGAATATCATGTCTCAAGGCCTTGTAATCGTCTGTGGTATGCCTAGTGTGCTGGTGGAAGGCACAATGCTGGATGTCCTTGGTTTTTAGCGGATCTAGCCAACAATGGTTGTAGCATCCCCTCCATTAGCCTCTTAAGGACCCAAGAAAAGGATCTTCGCAAATTAGAATAATGCCTTCGATTCACTTCCGTGGTTGGTGCTTTTACTATCTTTTCCTTTTCTGGGTCTGGCATCAATTCTTGAATACGATCTCTCAGAGGATGATAGTAGTCTGTTCTATGCCCTGAATACTGGTGATACACGCAATACCAATCTACTCTGTGTCTAGGCTGTCCTTGACTTAGGACAGGCCTGGCTGGATTCTAACTTCCCCTCCTTGATGAGACGAGTGAAGTGCCAAGATAATGGCCTACCAGAGATAGTGAGGTGGCACCGAGCTATTCCAGTGGCTGAGACTTTTGTGGCCTTAACATTTGCTTCACTGTAGTTGTGGCTTCCTGAGCTTTCATTTTTTAGAATATACATCATTGCGGGGTCCCCACCCTCTTTAGGCACAATGCTATATTCTAGAGTAGGCCTCCTATTTCCTCCTTGCTCAACTGGTGAATCAAGTGCCTCTGGTCTCAAATGGAAATGGAGGCACTGTAGCCGTCACTGTATGAGCCTTCCTGATCGTGGTCAGTTCAACTTGGTTAAGGGTAGTTGCCATAAGCTGGGCTTGATGAACGAGTGCCATGGCATCCATCCTTTCCTTAATCATGGCCAAGAGCATTTTTTCAAGTTCGTTGAACCTTCTGTCCATCTCATGGGCAATTAGGGCACGAGTCTCTTAAGTTTGTTGTGAAGGATCAACTATTTCTAATGCCTTCAGATACTCTGGTAAGGATGTTAAATCTTTGTCAGCCAACCCGAACTCTGATCGCTCTTTAGACAACTATCGGGATTCCTAAACCACCTGAGCAAATGGTCTACAGTGGCTAAAAAGTCGAAGGGTTAGAATGATGCATGTGATGCAATGGAATAAACTTATGCACAAGATGACCTATACATGTGAAAACTATATGCACAGGATAAAATGTACACACGCGAAATGAAATGTTCATGTTTTTTTTAACATGCATGAATAACACGTAAGGCATGAATATGCAATGCAACATCCACAACCACATGCAAGCAGATAAGTCCTTCCAATCTTATCACTCCAACACGCGAGGTCGTGCGGTCTCTTTCCTAGGTGGGCTTGGTCCATGGGTTAACAGGGAAGCCGATGGACGCGTATGGTGCACAGTGGAAAATCGGCATCATAACCTCTCTTAACTAATGTGCATACGTATGGGTTTTGATCATTGCGTATTTAGGCAGTCCGAATAAATTAACATGCGCCTATCGGGGCATGAAAGCCTGTAATTAGGTGACCAACCAATCTACTTGGGTTTGTCCAATACATAATAATTCATAGAGCGAGCAAGGTATTACGGTTCATTCCACCTAGGGGAAGTATCTATTTCCATTACATGAGCTTTGGTCAAGGTGATGATACTTTTGGGCTACCCAAGCATGATCCCTACCAATGGGTCTAGCTCATCATGAGCATAGCGACCGATCGGGTCATCATTCGGTATACCACATGGTAATAGACTTGGGCTAGTGATTATCCTTAACACTTCCCTACATTGAGTGAACGTAGGGTCGTGCTTCGAGAACGCACCGTGGCTAAGAAAGGGACCAAACTAGCATAAATCTAAGGCTCTATTGATATGCAATTCAATTTTTTAAAAGGATGAAATTTTTAAATTAAAACTCAATTATATGTTTTAACCAAGGTATTTTCGAAGCAAAGCCTTGATTGTCCCCAGCGGAATCGCCACTGTGACACGCGTCGAATCCAGGGTGGGCCCCAAATGACCCACTTTTAGGGTAATCGAGAGAGGTTCATGAAACTTGTAAGAAATTACAAGTGTGTCTATTTTGGGCAATAAGGAGGTTTCTTGGAGTCGCCACCCAATAGAACATTGGGAAAAGTCATCTAGTCTCGGTGAGTCTAAGACAGCATTTACGTCCATTTTTGGCAAGCTAGAGATATTTTGGAGTCCTCACCCCAATAGAATATTCGGATGATACTCTAACCTCATGGAGCCTAAGACGATGCAAGTTGGGCCTATTTTGACAACAAGAGATATTTTGGAGACTCCATATAACACCCCCGACGCCCCAGTTGGAAGGACACCGAGGCGCCACCCGACGCTCACTCAGAAACATGCATACATCTCAACGAAAGCGTACGAAACAATAACAAAACTCATAATCTTAACATTTATTTTAAATATATTTTAAATATATATATAAGATATACATGATTCAGAATTACATAAAGGTCCTTAACAAAATTTACATATGCCACTAATCAAAAAAATACATATACAAAAAGAATACAGGAGGAGTACAAAATAAATAAAACTCTACTCCTAGTGGCCAATCCTGTGGATGCGCAACTCGAGTGGAACCCAAAACCTGCCACCTACACAGGAAAACAGCCCGTGCTAAGCGATAATGCTTAGTAGGGAGGAACAAAGATAACAGAATACTATACAATAATATCATGTAATCACATAAATATATCTATGTATCAATATACTGAAAACTCTAAGTAACAGAGAATAGAGATATATAAGTCAATAATCACTAAAAGAAAACAGAACTTAATAACAGCACGCACAAAAGAAAATACACTAATTGGGGTCACATAATATTCATAACACTTCACTACGCAAAAGCTAAACACTTCAAACTATAGCCTGAATTTCATTAGTGGTGGATACGGGAACATTACACAGGAGACCGAAACCTCAAAACATTATACCCGAAGGTAGCAAGGGAGACTGAAGTCTCAAAACATTTTTCACTAAGACCTTAACGGAGGTCAACCGAAATCACTTAACCTATAGCGGGGCTAACATTGGCAGCTGCACTCACTATCCCTATATAAGCATGCTTATCTATCCACTACTTTGACACTTAGGGCTTAAAATACTTACTCTAAACATTTATCACTAGACAATGTCAAAAGCCAAAGTCCAACACTAACATGTCCTTAATTATTAGCACAATTCAAAAACATCAATACTCTTGTATAAAAATACAAGACATAACTTACACAGTGCAAAAAGCCATGTAAAGAGAGAGAAGAAATCATTTAGGCAAAATAGAACAGAACAGGCAGGAGGAGAAGGCTCACTGTCGCGATTGCAACTTGTGTCGCTCTCGCGACAGTAGATGAGGAAGAGAGGCCAGTCGCGAGTCACGCATGTTATCGCGACTCGTGACGAAGTCGCCTCATAGGAGGGAGCGGGCACAAGTCATGATCCTTGTTCATGACTCGTGTCTGCCCACAAAGGGAAGAGGCCTTGAGTCGTGCAATCTTGCATGACTCGTGTCCTTCCCACCAAATCTTCACGAGTCGCTAGCCATCTTCACGACTCGTGAAGAGGCTTCATGACTCATGAAGATGCCAGGAACTACTGTCGAGTCGTGCTGCCTCCTCATGACTCGGAAGGATCATCCCAGCACGCTGCGTGAGAAGATAAACTATGTGATTCTGTCGTGTTCGCAACAAGCATCGGGCTCGCGACAGTATCGTGTTTTCCAATTCTCAGCAGAAAATGCAAAACTCAGAGCTTAACAAAATAAAAACCCATTTTACCCAGAATCATATAACATGTAAAATCATGTAAAATCTTACCTCCAGTGCCTCCAAAACATGCTTATAACAACAACGACTCAAATTACACAATAATTACCCAAATTAAATCAACATATATTGATGTTGCTAAAACCCATAAATTCATCTCATGTTCATATACGTTTATTCAAAATGGACATGCAAACACATATAACTCTATCATCTCAACTCATATACACAAATCTATTAACACATACTTTTACATGTATCAAAACACACAAATGACGAATAATCACATATCAACCCAAGATCCAAAGAGAAATGGACAACCATTGCCAAAGTACATAGCCAAATACAAAGCTCCCAAACCTGACAAAGGAGCTTCAATCCAATTCCTTCAGAAAGCCCACTTTTTCCTTTCCCTTGTTCTTCCTTCTCTCCTCCGTTTCTTGTAAAAAACCCAGCCACAATCACACTTGAGTCAAACCATGCATTAACTTAACCATAACCAGAAAACAAAGAAGAAGAAGAAGATGAAGAATCCCAAAACAAAACCCAAACACTTACCTTTCAAAACCCAGCTCAAATTCAGAAATCCAACCCAAGCTTGAAAACTCACGTTAGGGCAAAAGCAAGAGAGAGCAAGAGAGAAAGGAAAAAGAAGAAGGAGGAGAGGAAAACGTGAACAAGAAGAAAATTCTGCTTTTCTTGCTTTCCTCTCTCCTTCACACACTTCACATTCAATGCTCTCACCTACCTAAACCACTTGGTATAATCCTATTGAACCAAAGGTTTCCACTTTAACTTTCATGATCTAAGGCACCATACACTCCACTCACTAGATAACTTCTTATTAAATGCTTACATCTTTGTTACCAAACACCACACGCACACTAGATAACTTCTTGATCAAACACATAAAATCCTTGGTACAAAACACATACTTCACTAGATAATTGCTTTACTTAACATTTTTAATTAATTTTTTTGCAATTAAATCCTTCATGTCCAAATTTCCTCATGCACAAATTACCGAAATACCCCTAATTTTTTCGATTTAGCTCGCGAATTTAGACTAGGCCCTTTTTGGGTCGTTACACTCCACCCCAATAAGACATTGAGATGGTCCTCTAACCTCGTTAAACCTAAAACCAAAGATGGTTCGGGACTTCCCATTCATTTATACCTTGATTAAATTATAATTGAATTTTAAATTTTAAATTAAGTGAAAAAATAATTAAAAGACAAAAGTAAGAAAATTGAATTTTTAAGAACAAACAATCACTTTGTTTATCTCAAAAATCAATTTTTCATCAACAAAATTCCATCTAAAATATTTAGAAGGAATTCTATTGGAAAAGAAGAAGAAGAAGAAGAATTGAACTTTTTAACTTTTAGCAATTTTTATTTTTGAGGACAAAACCTAAAAAGATGTAGAGAGAACTTTTTTTAGAAGAAGAGAAAAAGAGAAAATGAAGAAAAAAAACCCTAAAAACCAATCCTCTTTTTTTTGTTTCATCTTTTTATATTTATATCAAGAAAAAAGAAAAATATAATTAATTAAAGAAGAATCCCTTAATTAATTCAAATATTATTTATCTATATTTTAAAAATGGAAAAAAAACATGAAAAATCTTTAAAAAATGGGATAAAAAATGAAATTTGGTGAAGAAATCTCGAAAAAAATAATTTTGGGCCAAAAATCAGCATTTTCGGCGGAACTGGGGCAACCGAGGCCCGTCGGTGCGCGGTAGCACCGCGCGTCGCTCGTGGCACCTGCGGGCTACCGTAGCGTGCTGACGTGGCCGACATCCGAATTTTTTTTTAAATTTCAAATTTAACTAAAAACATAATAATTTTCAAACTCCATTTTTCAAATTTAATTTTTCATACATTTTTTATTATTTTTTATTTTTTTATTCTAAAATGCAAATTTAACAAGGAAATCATCACTTTCAACTTTTTTGCCTTTGAACAGGCATCTTATCATCATTGGGTAACTCTGATCTGGACTGCCTCAGGACTCAGTGTCTACAGTGGCCTCTTCCAAGTTTCCATTATCTGTTCGGATTCGAAGTTGGGCTTTTTGAACTTGAGGTCAGCACCAGCCTCATTACGACCCCTTTGGGGTTATCCCACATGGATACCAAAGTGGCGAGAGCATCTGTCGACTGGTTTTCATCCCTAGGGACAAGGCGAAATGTACATGTTTCGAATTGACTGCTCAACATCTTCGAGTGTTTTATGTACGACATCAACCGCTCTTCCTTAACAGATCACTCTCCTCGAATTTGATGGATTACCAGTGACGAATCCCCGAAAACTTTCCCGTTCTTTGCCCCCTAGGCCAATAATGCCTCCACTCCAAAAATGCAAGATTCATACTCGGCTTCATTATTAGTTGTTCTATAACTCAATTTCTAGGCTAATGGAAGCTTCTTACCATATGGAGTTGTGAGAATGATCCCACTGCTACCCCCTTGCTGTTAACTGCTCCATCGAAATGTAACTGCCAACCCTGTACTGTAATGGTCGCAACGTCCTCGTCTGGGAAGTTATATTCCATTTGATCCCCCTCAGTATGATGTTCGGCTAGGAATTCTGCTATAGCTTGGCCTTTGATGGTCTTCCTAGTGATGTATGCGACATCAAATTCTTGCAATAGTATCAACCATCTTCCCATCTTTCCTAGTAAAGAAGGTATTTCTTGAAGGTATCTAAGAGGATTCTGCTTTGTAACAACTTGTACCTTATAAGAATGGAAGTAGTGTCTTAATTTCTTAGAGGCCCAAATCACCGCTAGGCAATATTTGATCTCATAAGAAAGAAACTTTTTACTAAGATAATAAACTGCAAATTCTACTCCGAATTCATCCTCTTGAGCCATCATGGCACCTACAGAACTATCTTCTATTACCAGGTATCGAATCAAAGGCTTGACTAGCTAAGGTGGTCTCAAAATTGGAGGGTTTAACAAATACTCCTTAATGGTTTCGATAGGTTTTTGGCAGTCATCATTCCATATCACGGCTGATTCTTCCTGAGCAGTTTAAAGATGAGCTCACAAATGGATGTAAGTTTAGTGATGAATCTGTTGATGTATTGTAATTTTTATAGGAAACTCCTTGTAACGCCCCGATTGGTACCCTAGTGGTTTTGAGCATGATTAGCATTCTTTTTATTTAAGTCTTGTGTGTATTAGGACTTAATTGAATGATTTATAAAGTTTAGAGGGTATAATTGCATGATATTTTTAAATATTATGGGTTGAGTTTATTTTGAGAAGAAATGAAAGACTAGAAGAGTGAGTTACCAAATCCTCCATAAGATCATGATAAGTGGAAGAGAGAGAAGGAAGAAATAAGATTGGTTGGTCAAAAGAGAAAGAAAATGTGAGAGAGAGCAAGAAGAACAGATTCCCGTTCTCCCTCTCTCTCGTTTTCCTTCATCTGTTCCAGCCCCTCTTCCCTTCTTCCTTGCTCATCTTCTTCCCCCTTGTGGTTGTGATATTTGGTTGGCTTCGTAAAATTTAAGACTTGATCCAGTAAGTGATTAGTCTTTCTCTTCTTCTTCTCCTCTTCTTCTCTTTGTTTTGGGTTGATGTCTGTGTGTTTGGGTTTTGAGCTTTGGATGTGTTTTGGTTGATTTGATCAGAAATTCCAGCTAGAGAGCCCAAAGGAAAGGAGAAGGTTGGAGGTAGTGAAGCCAATTGATTGTTGAGGAGTTTAGGAGCCTAAGGTTTGGGATTTATATGTAATTGTGTAATTGTATCTTTGACTAATTGAGTGAATTTCTAGAAAATGTGTAGAATTGAGCATGTTTTGATGCATGATTGGATTGGGTTTTGTCTAATTTGAGAGGAATTTGGAAGTGGTTTTGTGTATGAAGTGGGAGCAATTTTGGGGGTTTCTATTGATTTTTGATGGGTTTATATTTGATTGTGAATCTTGATCATTTTGTTTTTTTAGTCACTTTTAATTAGTATAAAACTTTGATTGGATGATTAGAAACATATTTGAATGATTTATTATGAGTGGGTTGAAGTTATTGGATGAATTGTTTAAGTCTTAGAGGAGTTTGGCGTGAGGAGAGCTATTGAGCTCAGAATTAGACCCAAAAACACAACTCTAACGCGAGTGCAACCTCCATCATGAGCGCGACAGAGTGTGTGGTACCAAGCTCTAGTTGAAGCGCTCTCTATCGCGAGCGCGATAGAGAGCTCAGTAGCCAAGCTTCTGTCGGGCTGATGCTATCGCAAGCGTGTCTGCGTGCACGAGTGCGACAGTGGTCTACCCTCCCTCCATTGCGAGCGCGACAGAGGCCAGTCTACTTCCCCTCACGAGCGCGGCTGGCTGTCGTGACCGCATCCCTGCGTGTGAATGGCCTCTGTCGCGAGCGCGACCTTCCCTGTTTTTCAATTGTATGTTTTTTTTTATCTCTCTTTGCATGGTTTCTCACTTATGATTTATAAATCTATCAATGTACGAATTATAATATGCTTTATTATGTGATCATTATTTTGAATAAATGCTTAGCCTACAATAGTCAAGTAAGTGGATAGATAGGCATACCTATAGAGTTTTGTTAGCTGCAGTATGTGAAAATGTTTTGATATGAAAAGAAAAGAAATGGTTTTTGTACCTACGGGGGTGAGCAAAAAAACTGATGGACTCGGTTAACCGAAAAAAAATTCGAAATCGAACCGATGGACTGGTTAACCAATTATAATGGACTGGTTAATAGTTACTGTTTTGAAAAAATCGATATTAATGGACTGGTTAATGGTTTTTGACTCATGTGACTGGTTAACCGAACCAAAATTGATTTTTTAGTTAATTTATTAATTTTTTAATAATTTATAACAATTTATCCTAATTAAAGGTGATCATGTACCTTTTTTTCATTATACTAATTATTTTAAAGTTTTTAAGTTTTTTTAATTGGCTATTATAAGTATAACAATTTATCTAATTAAAAGTGATTATGGACCGGTTAATATATTTAGTTATTAAATATTAATTTTTAAAAATAAATTTGCTTATATCCACCAAATATTTTTATTTTAACAACAATAATGTTATATTATAGTTAAAAAATTTTAATTTTTAAGTATTTTGAATATTTTAATTTTATTTATGAATATATTTATAATTATAGTGGTTAACCGAAAAATATTGGGTAATCGATCCGAAAATTCGAAACCAATGGACTGGTTAACCGATGGTAATGGACTGGAATTTTAAAAAACTGATATTAATGGACTGGTTAATGGACTGGGGCTCATGGACCGGTTAACCGACCATGCTCACCCCTACAGCTACCTATGTGTTTACTCGTTATCCACCACTCTGAATTTGCAGGCTTACCTATGTGTTTGCATAATGTGATATGAATTATTGTGACTCATTATATTGATATTATGTGATACATTTAAATGAAGTTATTGGTTATGATGTATGCAACTTATGGAAGATTTATGATGCTTTATCCATATGTATGTGCCATGTGTATGCGAATTGCATTTAACGTCCATTGTAGTGGTCGTTTATTTCTTATTTTCCCCACTAAGTATTATCGCTTAGCAGGGGTGTTTCATCCATGCAGGTATGGAAGCAGTCAGAGATTTTGGGAGGACCGATTTGCAATCGTCAGGGCCAACACAATAGAGAGGGCTTTTGTAGCCTAGGATTTTGTATTTTTGTATTTTGTAATTTGTATTCAGGTGTAAAGTCTTTTATTTTGTATCCGTTTTTGTATATTTCCAGTTGTGTATATTGTAAGACTCACCTTTGTAGTTATGTAAGGAATCATATTGCACTTCACCTTTGTAATGAATATTTTGGTATCAATGAATGATATTTGAGTATTTCAGTTGGTATTCTTCTGAATGTGATGTATGATATGGAAAGTTTTAGTTTACTCCATTTCTGCTATTATGTTTAAGTTATAATGCTTATGTTTTGCATGCTTTGTTCTGTTTGTGTGACAACCCTTGTCTATCGAGGTACTCACTTCTTCTTGAGGAGTAAGCTTCCCTAATATAGGTAAGGGGTGTTACACTCCTGGCATCTTTTTCCTTTAGGGAAATTGGCATGTCCCTGATGGCCTTGACCTTATCAGGATCGATCTCAATTCCTCTCTGACTGACCACATGACCCAAAAGCTTTCTCGAGGTAACTCCGAAAATGCATTTCTTAGGGTTCAGTTGCAGGTTAAATCTATCAATCCTCCGAAACAATTTCTCTAAAGCCTCGAAGTGACCTTCTCTGGTAGCCGAGTTGATCATCATGTTGTCAACATATACTTCTACCTCTTTATGGATTAGGTCATCGAGGATCCTAATAGCCATCCTTTGAGAGGTTGCACCTGCATTTTTCAAACCAAAAGGCATTACCCTATAAGCAAATGTACCCCATTTAGTGATGAAGGTTGTCTTAATCTGATCAACTATCTTGTTGAGGATTTAATTGTGCCTGATGTATCCATCATACGAGCAACTGCACATCATACAAGCAGCTGCACTGTCCACTAAGATGTCGATGTGAGGCAATGGGAAATCTTCTTTTGGACAAGCCTTGTTCAAATCCCGATAGTCTACACATATGCATACTTTTCCGTTCTTCTAGGCCACTGAGACAACATTGGCCAACCAAGTCGGGTATTGAACTTCTATGAGAAATTTGGCCTCAATTTATTTGTGAACCTCTTCCTTAACCTTTTTCACCCATTCTAGCCAGAGCCTTCTGAGTTTTTGCTTAACTGGTTTATGGTCTGGATATGTCGGTATGGCATGTTTGGCGATTTCACGGTCGATTCTTGGCATGTCATCGTGTAACACCCTATACCCGTAAGTGGTACGGATACCGGATGTCACAACATTGTAGTAACAAACACTACAATGCACTTAATAGATCCGTAGGATTTTTTTTTTTACAATAAGAATCATACATACACGATAACGTACAGTTACACTAACACACAAATTAATATACTTATACCAGGCATCTTCGCTTTCGCCTACTGCGACCGTATACAAGCCATGCCAATCCTTTTTATCCTTACTATAGAAACTTCCTTCGATCATCGCTAAATCTTCGGCCACATCAAAATCTACTATAACCTGCATGCAGTAACACTCTACGCGCTGAGCATTAAAAATGCCCAGTGGTGGATACATATCCTAAATTTTCCATTACTACAACTACATGCAAGTACATATAAATGTATTTCCTTAATCCCACTATTTGAGTATCAATTCTTTACTTTGGTCATTATATATTTATTTCCTTTTCTATAACTATCCTTTAACATTTTCAATTCTATTATCAGTGTCATTATTATGTGTACTATTAATCCTAACAATTCTAGCACTACGTTCGGTCTATTATTTAACAATCAATTACATTAACAATTCTTATTATCACTTTGTCTATTTTTACAATCTATACTTGAGCACATCATTAGTCATCTAATCACTTATTAGAACGGTCGTTAATATAACTCTTGGCAGTACCAATTTAACATTTTTACTTTCTTTATGTCCTTAACAATTCCTTTACTTTTCCTTTAATTATACTAACTCTTTTGTATTTTACAGTTGCACTAATATTTTCCACTTGTTTAAATCTTATATAATTTACTTAATTTCAATTAACTGTATTTCAAAATATATTCCTAAATTATTAATGCTAGAATACAAATTACTGACTTATCTAAACACTTATTATTCCTATCATTACTCTTTTGCTTTTCTCGATCAAAACTATTACTATCATTAATGACATTATTATTAATCTTATTATTCACACTAACACTTCCCTACATATTCACAATGATATCAATTTTAAATTATGACCTTGACAATTACATTGCTATATTTTACTATTATCTTTACATTTATTATTCCCCACTATAATTATTTAAATACTTTTGCTATATTTTACATGGCAAACTATACAATTAGTCTCATTAACCGTTTTTAATTCCACTCAATATCCATGCACTATAGTTAAATTTACTAAAGTCCTTCACATTATTTATATTTACTAATTTACCCTTCCACATCACTTTATTATCATTATCATCATTATTTTTTATTAGTTAGATTTATTGATTTCTATTTTCATTTCTTAACTTACAATAATATATCCAAATTGATGTTATGATAATTTCATGTAATAGTCCATCCACTTATTAATGTACGATTATATTAGCACTATTAGGATCAATTACCATTAAATCCCTCATTTTTTACTTATTCACAATAATGCCGCAACTTCACATTTTTGCCCTTCATTATTTTTTAGTTACAATTATATCACTATATAAACTTAATTAAATTACACACACATACCCAATTATATATATATATATTAAATCAATTAAAACCATTATTCACTTAATAATTAATTGTACCATAATATTTCATTTTCATTGATTATTTATTCATTAATTATCAACTACACGTTTAATATTTATGTTAATGATTAATTTCACTTTAATCCCTTAATTAGCCTTACTATTTTAAATTTACAATTAGGTCCCTAAACTTTTATCAAATTACGATTTGACCCTTATTTGTCTTGTATTTACAAAAATGCCACTAATTAATTTTATTTTTACATTTATTTATCAGTTGGCCTACAAATTACCATTTAGTCCTTACACTATCATCTTTAAACCAATTTACACTTTAATCCTTATATTTTCCTTAAATTTCGATTTTGCCATTCAATTTTACTATAATTACAATTATGCCACTAGTTATTCTTAATTTCACTTTTAATTTATTATTAACATGCAAATCTACATTTTAGTCTTTCCAATAATATTTTCATGTCAATTTTCATTTTAGTCCCTAGCACGTAATCAAATTACATTATTAATCATTTAATTACACTAAATTAGCATTTTACCCCTACACTTTTTATTTATTTATTTTAATTTAGTCCTCAAACCACTCATTTAAGTCATTTATCCACTTAGATACTTACATTAGTCAATAATTACACTTAAATCCTTTAATTAGCTATTCATTGGTAAAATTACATTTAGGTCCTAAACTTTTACAAAAATTACGGTTATGTCCCCAATTTTACCTTATTTACTAAAATACCCTTATTTACACATGTCTTCCTTTTAAGTCACTATTTAACTTACGAAATTACATTTTAATACTTAAATTTCCACTTTTATGCCAAATTACATTTTAGTCCCAAAACTATGAATTCGTTACGCTGTTATTATTATTATTATTATTATTATTATTATTATTATTATTATTATTATTATTATTATTATTTTATTTGCACTTTCACTTAATTATCACTTATTTTCACTCTTGAGTGTAAAATTACCGTTTTGTTCCTAAACTTTTTATTTCTTTCAATTTAGTCCTATTTTCATTTATTTTCTTATTTATCACTATTTTAATCAATTTAAATGCATTTTTTTTACATAATGCCCCTAGTATACACCCAGTAGAAATCTATGAACTGGATAAGCGGGATGTGGATCCCACAAATCCACTACACTATAGAATAATCTCAAAGGAACCATTTAACACTAGCACTACACTACACTGAACACTGTAAACACTGAACACTGCACTGAGATAGACCGTCATTGGCCTATCGATGGCGAGTCACCATGATTCGGACCACAGTGTGGAATTCCTATGGCTAGCCAATTATATCCTGGACTAGATTTTACTACCAGACTATTACTAAGGTCAAATAATATTAGATTTTTACTTATATCACTTAATATATCAACATATACCATTTGGTCATCAAATACACTTCACTTTAAAATTTACATATCACTTATAATTCACTTTCATTTCATATATTTATCATTTATATCTTCAATTATGCCATTGAGTTCATTTAATCATATAATAATCTTTTTCACTTCACTATTCTTTTCATCAATTTCATTCTAATACACTTATTATTCAATTTTAACATCAATTATGTTATTTCTTTACTCTAATATATCATAGCCCATAACATTCACTTTAGACATAATGTATGTTCAATATATAAAATATTCAATTAAACAATTAAAAATTCTAATTAATTTATTTTACACACCATTTCATTTATACATTTATTTTTAAACATTTATATTACCAATCTCACAAAATTAACTATAAGATTATTAACATACTCATTCGGCCATCAATTGCACTATACTTTAAAATTTCTCATTTTAAACATAGTCACTTCTATCTCACTTATTAACCTATATTAACACTAAACATAATATTTTACACAATTTACATCATACATGTCAATATTTTTACTTTATACATATTAGATTATCATACTAAATTATTTTCAATTAAATTCCATTTATTCCAATTAACTTAATACACACTCTATTATCATTCTAATGTCATTTTATGCCATTACACTTAATCAATTATCAAAGTATACTAAATTACCCTAACCTATTCCATTCGACCAAGGTGTGTCCATACCATTTCACTTAGTTTTCTTTCTTCTAATCACTTAATTAACTAAATTACATGTTATACATCACTAATACACTTCTTACATGCTTAAAACATCAAAGTATTTCAAGTATTCCTTAAGAATACCATTCAGCCAAACCTAGGGTTCCTATATCTATTTGTTTTCTTTCCATTTTAATCATTCAAAATCTCATTTTTAACCTTCCTAAACATGTTTATCAAATTTATTTCAATTAAACATACATAAATCACATACATATAATATGAACATAACTTAAAATCATACATTTTCAATGGAAAAAGAGGATATTGTATCCACTAACCTTATATTCTTGTTCTCTACATCTTAAGCATGCTTTCCACGCCTTAGATCCTTGAAACACCATCATCTCCTTTATTTTCGTAAAGTGGCCGAATACAATCATCAAAGAAATCACCATAAATTTGCACCCTTTATGCAATATAATTACATAAACATGCTCTAAACATCCTAAAGTGCCTATTTGATCCTTTAAACTAATTTAAAAATATTAACTTTACATACCTCAATTTAACACATAAACTTTTTCACTTATTTTCTCCCACTTCTTCCACTTTAAATGAGCTCTAATCACCACCACTAGATTATAGAGAGGCTTAAATTTGCTTAGGAGGCTTGAATTTGGGGAGAGATAGAGAGAAAATGGAAGAAAAATGGATAAGAAAAGAAGAAATTCACTTAGTCCAAAGGAAGAGAGGAGAAGGTCCATTTTTCTAGGGATTTCTCTAGAGAAATCTGGTCTTGGGGGGTATTTATAGGTGTAATTTGAACCGAACCAGGTCCAACCAAAGTGGTCAAACCGGTTTGAACCAATTTTTGGTTTTTAGGCCAAATTCCACTGTTCCATTGTAACTATAAGTTCCTCAACTTATTTTCACTCCAAACCAATTGTATCATTCTTAGAATATGAAAAATAGCTTCCCTGCAAAATTTTAGCTCAATCGTTTAGGGCTTGGTTCACTTAAATCGGTCAGATTCAACATTATTCTGTTTTGCTGTAATTTGCTAATCTAATACTGTCAAATATTCGTAAAAATTATTTTAAACCTTTACATAACCCACAATACACCACTCAGAGCTAATTTACTATTTTTAAAAATTCGGTCAAAGTTTGGTCAACCCTGCTTACTATTGAATCGAACCAGAGGCTTTCCTTTAGTCTTACTTTTGGGGACCTATTTGACCTCATTTTCACTCCAAATTATACCACCAGACTCCTTATAACTTGTACTTTTCAATAGTATAATAAAATATTTCCCACTACTGGCTTCCCGGAAGGTCACCCATCAGGGGCTTTCCTAGCCTGAGCACGTTTAACCTTTCTCCTTTACTGTCTTTTAAGGCACAATCATTGATGTTTTCGTATGAAATTCACACTATAAACTCTACAGATTTCACTGATCACTACTGACCCGGTATTCAGGCCATTACACATTGCAAGTCCAGTCAAAAAGTTTTTCATATTTTTTTAAGATTCTCTTAAATTTTAATCCCTCTTTAAGAGTTATGTTAGATGCTATCAAGATTTTCTTTGGGTTTTTTAAAGTTTCGAGATTCAATGGAGTGGCATCAGTTAAATCAATGTCAAATATGAATCAGTTATGATAATGATTATGTATAGTGAAATCGTTAGAAACATCGCAAAGTAAGCAAAATTGTTCATCTTATTAATGGAATCAGTGTAGACACCAGGTCCTGTGTCAAGGGTAATATCTATCTAAAAAAAATGGCAATTTTGGCTCTCCAGGCAAACTTGATAATTTCTCCGAAAAAAATAAAAAAACTTAAAAATAAAAAAAGGGGTAAAACTATATATGTAAAAATATTTTTAAGATTGGGTTAAATTAAATAGTTAATATTGTAGGATAATTAAAATTGAAAAAGAAAATAAACATAGAGTGTTTAATTAAGTAAAATATGTGATAATTTAAGTAAGTTAAAATAAAAAAAAAAAGACAAAAAAAACATATATATATGGAGAAAATCATGAGTTGGCCCTAACCTAATTTTGGGGTATAAAAAGGAAAAGATGGAGCAAGAGAGAGGGGAGGCCGACAGATGAGAGGGGGGCAAAAGAAAGGCAAAGAAAAATATAAAGGGAAGAAGAAAAGAAAGAATAGGCCAAGAGAGAGTGAAGAAAATAGAAAAGGAAAGAGAGAGCAAAAAGATAGAGGGAAAAACAAAAGAAGAAAACGGGGACAAAAAGGCAGGAAACTGAAGGGAAAAAAGAAAGAAGGAAAAGGGGCGGCACCGGCCACCTCCGGTGGTGGACGGCGCCACGCGTGGCGGCGGGGTGACCCAAAAGGCGAGACGCAGCTCCCGCTACCGCCCGATCACCCTCGATGACTGCCGATGAGCAAATCGACCATGAGGGTGGCGTCACTGTCCGGCCCCCTTTTCGGTGATCTCCGGCCACCGACGGTGACACGCGAGCAGCGGCAAGACGAACCTCCTGGTGGCAGCGGTTCTCCCGCACTCGCCGGCAGTAGGGAGATCGGAGAAGAAGAAGACGGGACTGCAGATGAAGTTTCCGGCGAACCAGCGAGGCTTCTCAGCGCGTGGTCACCAGCAACGAACTCCTGGCGTCCCGATCTACCTTCCGGCGGTGGCGGTGTCATCAATAGCAGCTCCAGCGAGGCTCCGGTGAGTCCTTTTATTTATTTATTTATTATTATTATTATTATTATTATTATTATTATTATTATTATTTATTATTATTAATATTATTGTGTTGTATATTTTTATTATTATTATTATTAGTAGTAGTAGTAGTAGTAGTGTTATTATTAATATTATTACTATTATTGGTGTATGTTAATATAGTTTTGTCATTATAATTATTATAATTATTATAATAATAATAATAATTATTATTATTATTATTATTATTACCTTGGTTATTTATATTGTTATAATTATATTGTTGTATTATTATTATTATTATTATGATTATTATTATTATTATTACTATGACTATTATTGTTTTTATTTTATTTATTTATTATTAGTATTATTATGTTATGTTTATTTTATATTATTATTATTATTATTATTATTATTATTATTATTATTATTATTATTATTATTATTTTTTATTAGTATTATTGTGTTTATTATTATTATTATTATTATTATTATTATTATTATTATTATTATTATTATTATTATTATTATTATTACCAGTTGTTTTATTATTATTATTACTATTATTGTTACATGTTAATATTAGGTTATTATTATTATAATTATTTTTATTGTTAGTGATTATTATAGTTATGCTGTTTGTGCGTTATATTTATTAATTGGTTAATTCTATCAGTTTATTCTATTTTACAGTGTTAGATTAATTACATTTCTAAATTTATTTCATTCAATTTATTTTATTCAATTATTTATTTATTTATTTATCACTTAATTTAATTTAATCCATTATTAGCCAATATTGTTTTTTGTCATGACCGCAACCGCGAGGGGCATGTGGCTCATCCATGGAGCTAGGCGAAGCACGGTCGGCGCGAGTAGTTTAGGATTTATTTATTATTTTTAGATATGTATTAATTTTTATTTTATTTTCTTTCATTTGTTTGAGGATTGTAACAATAAAGGGTTTTCGACCGCGCTTAAAAAGAACCACCACACAAAATATTTTCTACTAAATTGAAAATTTATTAATAAAGTTGGACCAATGTCCTCATTTTCATCCCAAAAATGAAAGGTTCACGTTTTCACTAAAATGAGATCACTTTGTCCTTTTTATAAAGCCGGTTTGAGAATTTTATACCTTTTTTCTAAAATAAGTGGTTGGGAACCAATGCTCCCGCCTAAAAGAATGTCTTGATTTATCTATGTATTTTTATTCTGTCACTATTATGAATTTCATGTTTATTTTTTTACTGTAATTATATTTATCGCTTTCTTTATTGCCTTTTTGTGTGCTCGTAATGCATTTTAAATTCATTGCATGAATTGTGTGAGAAGAAAGATAAAATAATTGATCCTAAAAACTCATTCACATAACATTAACCAAAGGTATGAATAAGAGTGAGGTCCCGAACTATCTTTGGTTTTGGCCTCATAAGGTTAGAATTTATTTTCCAATGTTTTATTGGGTGGCGACTCCGTGATACCTACTTTATGATACCCAGTAGACGTCCTCGTAAGTTGATTGCCAACAATGGAATGGGGTGAATCCCTATCTATTGTGAAGCGATTAGCTTTCACGAGTTTTAATGAACCTCCATCCGGTCTCGAGTCCTACAAGCGGACACCCAAGAGCGACCTGGATGCCGAGCAGGGTTCGCACGCATCACAGTGGCGACTCCACTGGGGACATCATGAGATTTTGCTCCGAAAGTACTTTTGGTTAATCTAATATAAATGGGTTTAGGATCAAGAAATTTTATTTCTTTTTGAAAAATTGCATTGCATTTCACTAGAACTTTAGATCTACGCTAGTTTGGTCCCTTATCTTACACTGGTGCATTCCCAAAGCACGGCTCTACATTCACTAAATGTAGGAAAGTGTTAAGTATAATCACCAGCTCATGTCTAGTACCATATGGTGTATCAAATGATGACCCGATCGGTCGCTATGCTCACGACGAGCTAGACCCATTGGCAGGGATCATGCTTGGGTAACCATAAAGTATCATCGCTTTTGATCAAATCTCATGTAATGGAAATACATACTTCCACTAGGGGGAATGCACCATTATAAGTTGCTTGTGGAGTGGGTTTTTGTATATGGGACAAATTTAAATAAATTTAGACGTTCGCTCATTAAACATTTTCATGTCCCGAGGGGCACGTTTTTGTTTATTTGTATTATTTAAATATACAGTGGCCAAAAATTCATCTGCATGTGTTTTTGGTAAGGGGAGATTGTGTTGTTGGCTTTCCAGCACATTGTACGCATTCATTGGGTTTCCCGCTAACCCTTGGGCTAAACTTGTCTAAGAAGAGACTGCACGACCTCCTGTGTGGAAGAAACGCGGTTGGAAGGATTTTCTTTTCTCTTGTAAATGTATATGCATTTTATTAATAATAGTAAATAAAGCATATGCATTTTGTCTCATGTATAATTCTTTCCATACAATAATAAAACCTTTGCACTTTGAATGTAAAATTGCTTGTATCATAATTTGAGAATATAAATATAGCATGTATTTGTCATGCTTGTACATAGCGATGCTTGTCGCAACACATACATACTAACATTCATCATGACATCCATAATATTCATCTTGCACCATAATCATTACATCTAGCATGTAGCATGGAAAGTACATATTGACATACATTATAACATGCATAGATAAGCCTAAAAAAAAATATTCAGTTATGTGTTATATCATGTACATATGGACGTATATCTTAATATACTCACATTGCATATGTATATAAACATTGTGTGCTAGAGCATGTACATATCGCTGCATATCATAGCATATACAAACTAGCATACATCATTAGGTTGGGTGTTATACACATCGTGACACCTTGCACCTTTCACGTCATATCATACACACGCATTATCATGCATGAGCTATACCATGTACATATGAACATTGCATCATCTATGTTAGTCATTATATATACCATATTATGCATACCATGTGAATACACATATCGTGTATATGTTGTTCGTTTCTCGCAGCCACTTTCATACCATATATTGTGTCGCACACATATGTCGCTCACTGTACACAGTCATTCTTATATTGTGTCCCATTTCATAAGCGTTATTTGTATATATTTTGCAATACCTCATGATTAATTGATACACACTATCGTGCTAGATTTTATTCATTTTACATTGCATATGTATTCCCATCATGTCTCAGTCATGCCATGCCCACATGCACCATGTATCATTAATATTCATTCCCATGTTGTGCCATATTTTGTACTTATGCCATCGTTGTATGCCGCTTTCATGTACACTGCAAATTTATATGTGCACATCATTTGTCATGCAGTGTTTACACACACATTTATAATTTTCTGTAAGTGTTCCACGCACACACATCTTGGCACATATTTCATGTACACATTTCTATACAATATGTTTTCACACATGTTTCGCATATATAGTTCCTTTCACGCCTTACTAATATACGTAACACTGTTGCATACATCTTTCCCTGTATATGATTCTTAGCACATAATTTGCACATGTTTTACAAACAATTCTTTGTATGCCTACATAATTCTTGTATGCCTACTCAATTTGCACAATCCTAGGCGCCATGAGGCGAGAGGCCCATCCTAATGTCCTATTAGGGTGGGACCTCCAAGACACCTCAGGTTTGCCCAAGTGCGAGGCCGAGAGGGCCATCCTAATGTTAGGGTGGGGCCTCCAAGATGCCTTCGGCTTGCCTATGATGGACATAGCTGCGCTGTCTTAGGCTCACTGAGGCTAGACGAACTTTTTCAATGTTTTATTGGGTGGTGACTCCATGAAACCTCCTTGTTGCCCGAAATAGATGCCCTTGCAATTTCACTTGCAAGTTTTTATGAACCTCTCCCGAAAGCCCTAAGAGAGGGCGTTCGGGGCGTTGCGGCGTTCGGCGCTCGTTACAGTGGTGACTCCACTAGGGACTATAAGAGACTTCGATTCGAAAGTACCTTGGTTAAAACATATAATTGAGTTTTAATTTACAAATTTTATCCCTTTTCGAAATTGCATTGCATCCCTACTAGAGCTTTAGATTATGCTAGTTTGGTCCCTTTTTTCTAGCCCCGGTGCATTCTCCAAGCATGACCCTACGTTCACTAAATGTAGGGAAGTGTTAAGGATAATCACCAGCCTAAGCCTCATACCTTATGGTATATCAAATAGAGACCCAATCGGTCATTATGCTCGTGATGAACTAGACCCGTTGGCAGGAACTATGCTTGGGTAGCCCTAAAGTATCATCACCCTTGACCAAAGCTCATATAATGGCAATAAATACTTCCCTTAGGTGATATGCTCCTTAATACAATGCTTGCTATGTGGGCCATTATATATTGAACAAAACCAACCAAATTAAATGGTCTTCATCAAAGGCTTTCATACCCCGGTGGGCCTATCTTAATTTAGTTGAATTGTTTAAATACATAATGGCCAAACACCCATATGTATGTACAATAAGCAAGAGACATTATACTGCCGGCTTTTCACCATGCACTATACGAGTCCAATGGGTTCCCCGCTGACCCATGGACCAAGCCCACCTAGGAAAGAGAATACACTACCTCATGTGTGGGAGTGATAAGGTTGGAAGGATCTATCTACTTGTATGTGATTGTCCATGCTGCATCAACACTATCATGCATTGTATATATCATTCATGCATCATCCTAACATTTTAAATCTTTCAGCCATCATAGATTCACTGAAGTGAACTAAGGGTTCTGATAGTCGGCTGGTGAGGATAGATCTGCCTCTTGGATTGACAGAATTAGTGTCTGATTGAAATTCTGAGCCACCCTCAATGACCAGAGAGTCATCCATAGAATCGCAAATGGCAAAAGAGACTGGAGCCTCAACCACTCAAGACCTTGCTAGGAGGCTAGAGGATTTTGAGTGAAGAATGTTGGAAATGATGGGAGCTATGGCTGATAGGATTGCTCATCCTCCTGCTCCACAACCACCAGCTGCTGCTCCACAGCCCCCGATGGTTCATGCTGGGGGGCAAGTTAAACCACTTGCTGGCAGAGAAGCCCCCGTTGTAGTTAATTCTGCTCGCCTACCTGTTGATAAACATATAGCTGCTGTGCCTGCTGAGGTAAGAAGGGCAATAATCCCCAATCCCAATGATGATTTTGTGATGGAGGAGGAAAATAAAGAGGCAGTAGCACCTCAATTTGTGGGGGCTAGAGCACCCAGGGCATAAGATGAGGCGATGAAAGGGTTGAGGCAACAGATTAAAGCAATCACCCGCATGCTATCAGCTGGAAAGGGGATTAACCTTGAAGGTTGAGATTTGGGAGACAAAGAGCTATTGGCCCAAAGGTTCAAAATGCCAGAGCTACCGAAGTTTGATTGTACTTCGGACCCATCTGAACATATTAAGCAGTATACCCTGGTGATAAAAGGCACGGGGTTGACCAAAAAATAGAAGGTGAAATATTTCTGCCTTAGTCTGGTGGGTCCGGCTGTGGACTGGTACCATGGGTTAGATAGGAGGTACAAGGAGGATTGGGACCTTTTGACTGAGGAGTTCATGAAGCAGTATGACTGCAGCACCAGGATGGAGGTCACCTTAAAGCACCTTGAGCTTTTACAGCAGAAGAATGATGAGTTCTTCCATGAATACCTTACAAGATGGAGAAATAGGGTCATGGAGATGAAGAGAAAGCCTGACACTGCTGATTAGATTAGGCTATTTATCAGGAACTCTTGCCCTTACTTGAGGGACTTGCTCAGCTTTAAGGGGCTCAGAGACTGGGAGTCGCTTAAGGACATCGCTGTAGAAGCTGAGGGGGCTTACCTAGTAAAGAAAGCAAGCCAAAATAACTTTGCTGGGAAAGGCTATGGCAACCAATCAGGGTACAAACCAGGAGGTGCAGGAAGCAGCAATAATAAAAGTGGTAAGACGGCCGAGGTTTCAGCCACTGAGATAGGATAGGTTCAGAGGTACTACTCCAATTTGAGTCGCTCTCTATCTTGGGTGTTGGAGAAATTAACAAAGGAAGGCAAGCTAAGACCATTGCCACCAAGGCCAACCATGAACCAAGGAAAGCCGGGGCATAGAGAGGATCAATACTGCATTTACCATCAGCACACCGGGCATCTAACAGATTATTGTCGGACTCTGAGGAACAAAATTCAGGATCTTATTGATTCCAAGGAGATCACTGAGCCTGAGAAAAGAGATAAGAAAAAGAGGGCAGGTTATAATGCAGTTCCCCCACCATGAATGTGATCAGAGAAGATGATGTTTGTAGTTGCTTTTTATTCTAAGAACACTTTTTACGACAATATTTATGTTATTGCTTATTTCAATAAAATGAACAATCTTGTGTATTTGTATAGTGTCTTTAATAATTTCATTTCTCATGATCATGATGCATTCATTTTTTTATATTAATTCAATTAATACGATCACATTTAATCTCGGAACTTTGGAAAACCCAAAGAAAATCTTGATAGCATCTGATATAACTCCTGAAGAGAGAAAAATTCTGAGAGCTGAAAATAAGAATAGAGAAAAACTAGATGTAATTAGGGGATTGGACAAAAACTCACTAAGAGCACTAAAACCTTTCTGATTACCCGTCAAAGCAATTCCTGGATAAGATGGAACCTAGAAAATGATTTAGGCAGCCTTTCTTTGTATAGCTCTCTAAATGACTATTTTCTACCTTTATTTCGCAATCGCTTGCTAGCCCGTTGAGCCTTTATGCTGGTATGCTAAATGCATGCCAATTTTGTTGTTACACATGTTAAAACTACCCGTCGCCTAAAATAATTTTTGCCTCCCCTTTGAAGAATGGTCGCTCTAGAAGGGATGGATGTACGTTTTAACAATTCTTTGGGTTATCAAAAATTGCCCAGGTAAGGATGAGTTTACACTTTGTGAAGAGGGTTTAGTCATGCATGAAAGACATGAGCTCGCGAAAAAAAAAAGGAAAAAAAAAGAAAGATGAAAAAAAAAAGAACGAAAAAAAAGGAAAAAAGAGAAAAAAGAAGTAGAGCTCAATATAAAAACCCCTTGATGAGTTTCTGTGGCAATCACTTTAACTTAATTGTTATTCTGAGCTTGATAAGCTAAAGTATCATCAAACCAAAATTCAAGAATACCTTTATAGTATGCCATTGAGTTGAGCGGCCATTTTTTCTCTAGCAACCTGATCCTCCTTTGATAGCCATCTACCTAAGCCTAACGTTACAACCGAAGTAAGACCTTTTGATTCTTGGTTCAGTCTTATCCAATTAGCGGAGATAACCTTCTAATAAGGTTCGGTACGTAGGAAGAGGCATATGGTATTTCTCGAGCTTTAAACGGGGAGCCACAAGTGCATTTATGCATTTGAGTTGAATCTTGTCCCCAACGTTGCATCTAGAATTTGCTTCAGAAAAAGAGTATCCTGGCAAAAATTAAGGGCAGAGAGAAAATGTTCAATCATGAAAACTCGAGAGGGAGGATTGATAACAGGAGTTTTATGCTTCCAAAATCTATTCCGAAATTAGATGAGGACTCGTATTTTTCGAGTTAATGTCAAATAATGATCATGTGTTATGAAATCAAATTGAAATATATGCATTTATGCAATAATTGATGTGGTCAGAGTAGTTCATTTTGCATACTCAAAGTTGTTTAGTTCTGACATGAAGGTAGCAATTGTAACTATCTGCCCTCCGCTACTCTCACCACTCAAGCGCTTCAGCTGACTCATCCTGCTATCATATGTGAAATCAATTCTACAGCACCTTCATGATAAGAATCAAGCTCATACAGCTTTGACATGGGTGTAAGCACATGCTGATCATGTCTGAAAGATTTTTGGCAACAGCTTCAGCAATCTGCAAAAAAAAAAAAAAGCCCGTTAGAGATGAAAACCGTAATTGGCGCTCTAAGCAAAAGTTAGGCAAAAGGATAGGGTAAAAACCTGGAAATAGGCAGTCTGTCCTTCAAAAAAAAAAGCCGGTGGATTGGGTTGGATCCATTCCAGGCAAAAATAAGGCACAAGGTTATGTGAAAATCCGCAAAAGATACTTTTTTCGCTAAGAAAAGCTAGTGTGAAAATCCACAAGGGACGCACTACCTTCAAAAAAATGACTACAGGTATCAGTGAGAACCTCACAATTCCAAAGACATGAAATTTAAAAGCAGCTTCAAAAGGCATTAATCCTATCGCAAGTTGTGGCTAGCCCGGCTGTCATCTCCAAGTCCATTAAGTTGAATTCTTATCCTGCATTTTTGCATAACTCATACATTTCACGTGCATGCTCACTATTTTTCCTGCATATTTGGTTTTCTAATTTTGCAGAAAGAGAGATTAGATGCGGACACCGACAGAAGCTAAGTGACGATATCAATCCAAACATCAGTTCAAGCATCAATCCAACAATCAACCAAAGACCTCTTAGGGGGCAACCAACCAAAACGACATCAATCCAAACATCAATTCAAACATCAATCCAAGCATCAACCAAAGACCTCTCAGGGGGCAATCAACCAAAGGGGCCCACAGACAGCACCACTTCACCAAATCAGAAGGGTTAGCACGATGGCGGCACTACCACTCCACGAAGGGTTAGCACGATCACGGAACTACCACTTCAAGTCTCAGAAGGGTTAGCACGATGGCGGCACTACCATTCTACTGAAGGTTAGCACGTACCACTTCAGAAGGGTTAGCACGATAACGGCACTACCACTCAACGAAGGGCTTGCACGATCACGGCACTACCACTTCACAAACTCAGAAGGGTTAGCACGATGGCGGCACTACCATTCTACAGAAGGTTAGCACGACCACAGCACTACCACTTCAGAAGGGTTAGCACGATGACGGCACTACCACTACACGGAGGGTTTGCACGATCACGGCGCTACTGCTTCACAAACTCAGAAGGGTTAGCACGATGGCGGCACTACCATTCTACGGAAGGTTAGCACGAGCACGGCACTACCGCTTCACAAACTCAGAAGGGTTAGCACGATGGCGGCACCACCATTCTACGGAAGGTTAGCACGACCACGGTACTACCGCTTCAAATTTTAGAAGGGTTAGCACGATGATGGCACTACCACTCCACGGAGGGTTAGCACGATCACGGCACTACCGCTTAAACAATGGATGACACACCGACAAGCTGGCAACAACCATCATAACAATATCATCCAGTCCGAAAAAACGGCCGCCTCAGGTATGCGCTTCTTTCCCTTTTCTGAATTTAGGCTTACCTAGACACTAGTGCACTAGTTTTTCCAAAACTGGGGGCAACTATAGACACCGGGTCCCGAGGCAACCTAGATCAGGATTACCCAATGATAAAATTAAGTGTGTCGATTTATAGGCAAAAATGGAAGCTGGAAGTGATGATTTCCTTATCAAATTGATTTATTAGAAATAAATAAAAATGTATTTTAAAAAAATATTTTAAATGTTTTAAAAAATTATTTTGAGACAAAAAGGGTATGTTTTGAAATTATTGTATTTTAGAAAAAAAAAATCGGAAAATCACGAGTGTCGGCCTGTGGTAGCGCCCAGTGCGCGAGGGGCGCGCTGCGCGCAGCGACGCCCGATCAGCCCCCAATCCGTTTTTGGCCGTTTTTTGGTTTTTTAACTCATTTTTTTTGCATAATTTAATTCTAAAAACCCTTTATCTTCTAAAATCTTCAAAATATTCAGTTTTTTGGGTTTAATGTGAGTTAAATTAATTTAATTTCTTTATTAAAAATCTGAATTTTTTGGGAATTATAAAATGATTTGAAGAGAGGAAATTTAGGGGGGATTTTTTTTAAGAAAAATATACTTTCTCTTTTCTTCTTCTTATTTTTTTTCTTTTTCAAGAAAAATTCTCCAAGTATTCTAATATGATTTTTTTTAATTTAATTTTTGAGACAAATAAATAAATTATTTGTTTTTGGGATAAAATTTTATTATATATTATTTATTTTTCTAAATCAAAGCAAGGAATTTGCCATCCAACTTCATTCATCACATTAAATTTGAGGGTAAATATTCTGGACTGAACTTTTAATTCAATTTTCAATTTATTTTTGTTTACAATTAGTTAGCTATCATGTAAATTCTTTTAGGTCTATTATTTATTTTACTTTTTATTTCTTGCATGTTTATTTAATTGTTCATATTACTATTTCTTATTTCTTATTATTTAATTGTTCATGTGCATATTATTGTCATTATTTTTGTTCATATATTATTGTTAGTATTATCATTTAACATGTGTTAGCATGATTGTCTTATTATTATTATTACTTGCATATTTAATTTGATTGTTTATATTCTTTGATATTATTATTATTATTATTATTATTATTATTATTACTTGCATATTTAATTGGATTGTTCATATTCTTTGATATTATTTGTCATTATTACTGTCATTATTATTATTTGTTATTATTACTGTGATTAGTGTTATCATTATTATTATTATTATTATTATTATTTATCATTACTATTACTATTACTATTATTATTTTTATTAGTTTATTATTATTTTTATAATTTATTATTGTTGTCATCATCATTATTATTTTCATGTTTTTATGCATTTTGAATTTTATTATTGTTGTTATCTTTTATTGTTTATGCATGTTTAATTGTTCATGTGTTAAGTTATATTTTTTTATTATGCCATCTAATTAATTTGTCTTGCATATTGTTTTATTTAGTTTAATTCATTTTTACATGTTATGTGTTTAAATCCATTTTTTATTACTAACACCATCTTATTTGTGTTTTTATTTCAACATCATTTTTTATGTGTGAGTTTTCCAATGCCAAGTGGGAGCCCATAGAAGTTTGGAGACACAATTTTGGTGGAGTTTATATTTTTAGCATTTTTTAGTATTATTTTAATTTTAATTTTATTTGCTTTTATTATTTAATATGTAATTTGTAATAAGTTTGTTTAATTTCATGCACGTTAATTAAAAAGTCGCATAAAGTTTTGTATTAATAAATTGGATTTTTCTAACAAAATGGGACCAATGTCCTAGTTTTTCATCCACATAAATTATCACTTTAAAATTATTTTCTTTACCTATGCACGAGAGGACCAATGTCATTATCTTTAAATAAATAATCCGCTTTATGCATGATTTACATTTATTTTACAATGGGGGTTGTATTCCACCCCTAATTTTGTTGTAATTTATTTTTTTTATGTACTTTAATTATTCTTTCATTTACTGCTTTCCTCGAATGACCAACTTGCGCTCTTATTATTGCATCAAAACGTATGAGAAAAGGGATAAAATTTTAAATTCAAAACTCAATTGTAATTTAACCAAGGTATGAATAAATGAGAAGTCCCAAGCCATCTCTAGTCTTTGGGCTCAACAAGTCGAGAGGCCCATCTCAATGTTCTATTGGGATGGGGCCTCCAAGACACCTCTTATGGCCCGTATAAAGGCTCAATTTGCACAATCCTAGGCGCCATGAGGCAAGAGGGCCATCCTAATGTTCTATTAGGGTGGGACCACCAAGACACCTCTGGTTTGCCCAAGTGCGAGGCCGAGAGGGCCATCCTAATGTTAGGGTGGGGACTCCAAGACGCCTCCGGCTTGCCTATGATGGACATAGCTGCACTGTCTTAAGCTCACTGAGGCTAGACGAACTTTCCTAATGTTCTATTGGGTGGCGACTCCATGAAACCTCCTTGTTGCCTGAAATAGACACCCTTGCAATTTCACTTGCAAGTTTTTATGAACCTCTCCCGAAAGCTCTAAGAGCGGGCGTTCGGGGCATCGCGGGGTTCAGCACGTGTCACACCATGAAACCTCTTGAGTCTGTCGATGTTGACTGGTTCTTTGAACTCTTTCTCATCACTATTTGTCAGAATCGCTGCCCCCTTTGGATAACTACTTCTTAAGAACAAATGGACCTTCTCTTGTATGTCTGGAACACTAGGTCTCATTTGGTTAAGGACTAAATCTCCCTCTTTCAGTGGTTGCCTTCTGAATTTTTTTCGAATGACCGAGCAAGTCTATTCTAATAGATCTGGTTATGAGAACAATCCTGCTACCTGTTCTTGTCTAACATGTTCAACCGCCGCAATCGTTGTTGTGCCCCATCAACTTTCGGAATCTCTGCCTCCATAACACCCTTAAAGACTTGAGTTCTATCTCAACCAGCAGTACTGCTTCTGTCCCATATGCCAAAGAATAAGGAGTGGCTCCCGTAAAGGTTCTGATGGTGGTTCTCTATCCCCAAAGCGCAAAAGGCAACTTCTCTGCCCAATCCTTGTAGTTCTGAACCATCTTGGCTAAGATCTTCTTGAAATTCTCATTAGTAGCCTCTACTGTCCCATTAGCTTGTGGGTGATACGATGAAAACTTGTGATGCTCAAAGACATACTTCTACAGTAGCTTCCTAGTTTCAGTCATAAATTGCACCCCGTTATCAGATTCCTTTTGACGAACTTGTTCATATCCCAAGCGTCGACTTTCGTGAAGGACTCGGCTTCTACCCACTTGATGAAGTAGGCAATAGTAACTATTGTGAACCTATGTCTGTTGGAGGATGCAGGACATGCTTCCCCCGTGATTTCTATTCTCCAAGCTCAAGCAATCCATATCCATTGTAAGCCAATAGAACTCTTGTCTCATGATCTTTTCTGCTAGCATTAAATCGTTCGTACAGACTCCACAAATTCTGGCATGAATTTTTTCCATGACCTTCTTAACTCCTTTCTCGTCCACACATCTCAACTGAATGTCATCGACTTGCCGTTTGTATAGTACACCCCTTATGCAGATAAACTAAGTAGACAGTTTGCGAATCAGTCTTTTGGTCCTTTTTCGGTAGCCAAGAAGAATGGCAAAGTACAGGTATGTGTAGATTCATGGGATTTGAATAGAACTTGCCCCAATGATGACTTTCCTTTGCCCCATATCAACCATTTTCTACATATCAATTATTTTCCTTCTCTCTCTTTTTTTGTTTTTTGTTTTTCTTTTTTTTCCATTCTTTTATTTTTGTTCTTTTTTCTTTTGGATAAGCTTTGTTCAAATTCTAATAGTTTACATATACACACACTCCTCCTCTTCTCTATTTGGGACAACACTGACCAACCAAGTCGGGTGTTGAACTTCGACAAGAAATTTTGGCTTCGTTTCTGCTTGCTAATCTCTTCTTTAACCTTCTTTGCCCATTCTGGCCTAAGTCTTCTAAGTTTTTTCTTAACTGATTTATAATCTGGATATATTTGAATGGCATGTCCAGCGATTTCATGATCAGCTCCTGGCATATCTTTATAGGTCCAGGCAAAGACTTTCATATTTTATTTTAATTCTCTCAAATTTTGATCTTTCTCCAGGAGTTACATTAGATGCTATCAAGATTTTCTTTGGGTTCTGAGATTAAATAGAGTAGCATCAATTGAATCAATGTCAAATATGAATGAGTCATGCTCATGATTATGCATAGTGAAACCGTAAGAAATATCACACAAGTAAGCAAAAACGTTCATCTTATTATCCAGAATGTCATTATTAAATAGTTTAAAAATAAAAAGAACATTATAAATAGCTAATCATTTTTCGTTCTTGCCAACACAGATGTTGCAGTTAATGGTCTATTATCATCCTTAGGAACCATCCTCCCTTCCCCACTTAAGCATTTAATCTGTCTTATTCTTTATCATTCGCTCTTTTGGGTTAGAGATCTGTTTGGAATCAATCAGATCTTGAATATCATGTCTCAAGGCCTTACAATCGTCTGTGGTATGCCTAGTGTACTTGTGGAAGGCACAATACTGATCCCCCTTGTGATTAGGATGTCCCTGGTTTCTAGCAGATCTAGCCAACAATGGTTGTAGCATCCCCTCCTTCATTAGCCTCTTAAGGACCCAAGACAAGGATCTACCCAAATTAGAATAATGCCTTCGATTCACTTTCGTTGTTAGCGCTTTTACTATCTTTTCCTTTCTGGGTCCGGCATCAATTCTTGAATACGATCTCTCAGAAGATGATAGTAGTCTGTTCTATGCCCTGAATACTGGTGATACACGCAATACCAATCTACTCTATGTCTAGGCTGTCCTTGACTTGGGACAGGCCTGGTTGGGTTGTAACTTCTCCTCCTTGATGAGATGAGTGAAGTGCTAAGATAATGGCCTATCCGAGATAGTGAGGTGGCACCGAGCTATTCCAGTGGCTGAGACTTCTGTGGCCTTAACATTTGCTTCACTGTAGTTATGGCTTCCTAAGCTTTCATTTTTTAGAATATACGTCATTGCGGGGTCCCCACCCTCTTCAGGCACAATGCTATATTCTAGAGTAGGCCTCCTATTTCCTCTTTGCTCAACTGGTGAATCTAGTGCCTCTAGTCTCGAATGGAAATGGAGGCACTGCAGTCGTCACTGTATGAGCCTTCCTGACCGTGGTTAGTTCAACTTGGTTAAGGGTAGTTGCCATAAGCTGGGCTTGATGAACGAGTGCCATGGCATCCATCCTTTCCTTAATCATGTCCAAGAGCATTTTTTCAAGTTCGTTGAACCTTCTGTCCATCTCTTGGGCAATTAGGGCACGAGTCTCTTCAGTCTGTTGTGAAGGATCAACTATTTCTAATGCCTTCAGATACTCTGGTAAGGATGTTAAATCTTTGTCAGCCAACCCGAACTCTGATTGCTTTTTAGATAACTATCAGGATTCCTAAACCACCTGAGCAAATGGTCTACAGTGGCTGAAAAGTTGAAGGGTTAGAATGATGCATGTGATGCAATGGAATAAACTTATGCACAAGATGACCTATACATGTGAAAACAATATGCACAGGATAAAATGTACACATGTGAAATGAAATGTTCATGTTTTTTTTAACATGCATGAATGATACGTAAGGCATGAATATACAATGCAACATCCACAACCACATGCAAGCAGATAAATCCTTCCAACCTTATCACTCCAACACGCGAGGTCATGTAGTCTCTTTCCTAGGTGGGCTTGGTCCATGGGTTAACAGGGAACCCGATGGACGTGTGTGGTGCACGGTGGAAAATCGGCATCATAACCTCTCTTAACTAATGTGCATACGTATGGGTTTTGATCATTGTGTATTTAGGCAGTCCGAATAAATCGACATGCGCCTATCGGGGCATGAAAGCCCGTAATTAGGTGACCAACCAATCTACTTGGGTTTGTCCAATAAATAATAATCCATAGAGCAAGCAAGGTATTACGGTTCATTCCACCTAGGGGAAGTATCTATTTCCATTACATGAGCTTTGGTCAGGGTGATGATACTTTTGGGCTACCCAAGCATGATCCCTGCCAATGGGTCTAGCTTATCATGAGCATAGCAATCGATCGGGTCATCATTCGATATACCACATGGTAATAGACTTGGGCTGGTGATTATCCTTAACACTTCCCTACATTGAGTGAACGTAGGGTCGTGCTTCGGGAACGCACCGTGGCTAAGAAAGGGACCAAACTAGCATAAATCTAAGGCTCTATTGATATGCAATTCAATTTCGAAAAAAGGATGAAATTTTTAAATTAAAACTCAATTATATGTTTTAACCAAGGTATTTTCGAAGCAAAGTTTTGATTGTCTCCATCGAAATTGCCACTGTGATGCGCGTCGAATCTAGGGTGGGCCCCAAATGACCCACTTTTAAGGTAATCGAGAGAGGTTCATGAAACTTGTAAGAAATTACAAGTGTGTCTATTTTGGGCAATAAGGAGGTTTCTTGGAGTCGCCACCCAATAGAACATTGGGAAAAGTCGTCTAGCCTCCGTGAGCCTAACACAGCATTTACATCCATTTTGGGCAAGCCAGAGATATTTTGGAGTCCTCACCCCAATAGAATATTGGGATGATACTCTAACCTCATGGAGCCTAAGACGATGCAAGTTGGGCCTATTTTGACAACAAGATATATTTTGGAGACTCCATGTAACACCCACGACGCCCCAGTTGGAAGGACACCGAGGTGCCACCCGATGCTCACTCAGAAACATGCATGCATCTCAGCGAAAGCGTACGAAACAATAACAAAACTCATAATCTTAACATTTATTTTAAATATATATAAGATATACATCATTCAGAATTACATAAAGGTCCTTAACAAAATTTACATATGCCACTAATCAAAAAAATACATATACAAAAAGAATACAGGAGGAGTACAAAATAAATAAAACTCTACTCCTAATGGCCAACCCTGCAGATGCGCAACTCGAGCGGAACCCAAAACCTACCACCTACACGGGAAAATAGCATGTGCTAAGCGATAACAATTAGTGGGGAGGAACAAAGATAACAGAATACTATATAATAATATCATGTAATCACATAAATATATATATGCATCAACATACTGAAAACTCTAAGTAACAGAGAACAAAGATATATAAGTCAATAATCACTAAAAGAAAACGGAACTTAATGCACGCACAAAACAAAATACACTAATTGGAATCACATAATATTCATAACACTTCACTACGCAAAAGCTAAACACTTCAAACCATAGCCTGAATTTCACTGGTGGTGGATACGAGAACACTACACGGGAGACCGAAGCCTCAAAACATTATACCCGAAGGTAGCAAGGGAGACCGAAGTCTCAAAACATTTTTCACTAAGACCTTAACGGAGGTCAACCGAAATCACTTGACCCATAGCGGGGCTAACACTTGCAGCTTCACTCACTATCCCTATATAAGCATGCTTATCTATCCACTACTTTGACACTTCAGGCTTAAAACACTTGCTCTAAACATTTATCACTAGACAATGTCAAAAGCCAAATTCCAACACCAACATGTCATTAATTATTAGCACAATTCAAAAACATCAATACACTTGTATAAAAATACAAGACATAACTTACACAGTGCGAAAAAGCCATATAAAGAGAGAGAAGAAATCATTTAGGCAAAATAGAACAGAACAGGCAGGAGGAGAAGGCTCACTGTCGCGATCGCGACTTGTGTCGCACTCGCGACAGTAGCTAAGGAAGAGAGGTCAGTCACGAGTCACGCATGTTATCGCGACTCGTGACGAAGTCGCCTCATAGGAGGGAGTGGGCACAAGTCATGATCCTTGTTCATGACTCGTGTCTGCCCACAAAGGGAAGAGGGCATGAGTCGTGCAATCTTGCATGACTCGTGTCCTTCCCACCAAATCTTCACGAGTCGCTAGCCATCTTTACGACTCGTGAAGAGGCTTTACAACTCGCCGAGTCGTGCTGCCTCCTCATGACTCTTAAGGATCATCCCAGCATGTTGCGCGAGAAGATAAACTACGTGATTCTATCGCGATCGTGACAAGCGTCGTACTCGCGACAGTATCGCATTTTCCAATTCTCAGCAGAAAATGTAAAACTCAGAGCTTAACAAAATCAAAACCCATTTTACCCAGAATCATATAACATGTAAAATCATATAAAATCTTACCTCCAGTGCCTCCAAAACATGCTTATAACAACAACAAATCAAATTACACAATAATTACCCAAATCAAATCAACATATAATGAGGTTGCTAAAACCCAGAAATTCATCTCATGTTCATATACGTTTATCCAAAATGGACATGCAAACACATATAACTCTTTCATCTCAACTCATATACACAAATCTATTAACACATACTTTTACATGTATCAAAACACACAAATGACAGTATAGACACCGGGTCTCGAGTAGCCTTGATCAGGATTACTCGATGATAAAATTTAGCTATGCCGGCTTATAGGCAAAAAGATTGGAGTTCGGAAGTGATTTTCCTTATTTTTTCGATGAGAAAAAGTGTATTTTAAAAAATATTTTTAAAATTATTTTGGAGAAGAAAAAGTGTATTTTAGATTAGTGGAATTTAAAAAAAAAAAAAAAGGTTGAAAAATGTCAAAAAAAGTGTGAAAAATGATGAAAAAATGGTGAAAAATCGAGGGAAAAAATAGCGATGAAAAGGCGACGGCCAAGGGCTGTCGCGAATCTCCATGCGTTGAACGCTGCGGAGCGCGCGCTCCACGCGACCGATGCCCTGGGCGTCGCTCGCTCAGTGCAACGGCGCGCGAAAACGTGCGCGATTCGCAATTAGGGCGCCGATTTCGCCCCCATTTCGCCCATTTTTCGATTCCCACTTGATTTTTAACCGTTTTTGGACTGTTTTGGGTGGTTTTTGGGTAGTTTTTTAGGGTTAAAACACTAGAAAAAATTCAGATTTAGGAAGGACGAACTACAAACATTTAGAGAGGAAAAAAACTGAATTTTGGAGGTTTTGAGTTGAGAGAAAAAAATCCATCTTACACACTTGTTTCCAAGAGTTTTTCTTCAAGTTTTCAAGCTATTTTCAAAGCATTTTCACAAGAGAAGACAAGGAATTCAACACTTCTACCTTCAATTCTTCAAAACTGAATTTGAGGGTACTTATTCTTGGTTTTACTCATTAATTCTCTTGTTAATTTCATTTATTTTTGTTTCCAATTAACATATTAAACATGTAAATTCTCTTAGTCTCCATATTCTTCTTCTTTTTTTTTTTATCTTCAATTGTTCATATAACAAGTAAACTCTTTAAATTCTATTATCTTATTTTCATTTGTCCATGTTATTACGCATGTTTAATTTAGTTTGTTAATATCTTTGATCTCTTTATGTTATATTATGATTATTATTGCATGTGTTAATTATCATTAAAATTTTCATTAGACTTGTTTATGGCTATCGTTAGATGCTAGTATCACTCTTATCATTAATGTTATTGTTCATATTTTGCATGCATGTTAAATTTCAAGTTTATTTTCTCATGCCTTCTTTATGCTAGATATTACCTTAGGCATTTTCATGCATGTTAACCTTTATTATTAATAAATTGCATCATAATTATTTTTATGCATGTTATAGTATCTTATGCATGTTATATGGTCATTATACATATTATCTTTTATGTCATCTCATCTCTTTGGGTTAATTGCTAACATGAATCTCTTCTATTTTATTTTTTTTGGTTGCAAATCATTGTTTTATTCTCATTTGAGCACCAATGCACGAGAAGGAGGATATGCGGAGTTTGGTATTTTCATTGCACATTTTCAATTCTCATTTTATTTATATTTCCTTGTATATATTCGTTGAATAAAATATTTTTTATGCACACATGAATAAAAACCACACAAATATTTCTAATAAATTAATTTGGATTTTTCATAATAAATGGGACCAATGTCCTAATCTTCATCCCAAATAAATCATCACATCCAAAATGTTTTCTTTAATTGTGCATGCGGGAACCAAAGTCCTCATAATCAATAAATTCCCCGGTTTTATGTATGTTTGCACTTTCAAATGGGAGTTGTATTCCACTCCTGGTATTATTGTAATTTATCTTTGATGTTATTTTTGATATGTTTATCTTACCGCTTTCAATGTGAATATTTGCGCTTTTAAATTAAAATTGCATCGTGTGGAGAAAGAGCGAGTTAATAAACTCAAAGCCAAATTATAAAATTAATCAAGGTATAAATAGATGCGAAGTCCCGAACCCATTCTCTGGTCTTTGGGCTCAAAGAGGCTAGAGGTTTACCCTCCAAGACACCTCTTGTGTCACGAGATTTAGACATTAATCCTAGGCTCCTTTGGGTGAGAGGTTTAACCTCCAAGACCCCTTTGGCTTGCCCAAAATGGATAAAAGCATTGTCTTTGGACTTAAGGAGGCGAGAGGTTTACCCTCCAAGACCCTTCTTATGCTCTATGACCTAACAAATCCTGGGCTCCTTTGGGCGAGAGGTTTACCCTCCAAGACCCCTTCGGCTTGCCCAAAATGGATGAAAGCGCTGTCTTAGGCTCTTCGAGGCGAGAGAAACTTTTCCAATGTTTTATTGGGTGGCGACTCCATGAAACCTCCTTGTTACCCAAAATAGACGCACTTGTAATTCGTTACAAGTTGTCAACAGACCTCAAATGCCCGATCGCCCTCAAGCGGGCGGTCAAAGGGGCGCCCAGGCGGGTTCGGCGCGCGTCACAGTGGCGACTCCACTGGGGACAACTGGTTCGAGACTTCAATTTGAAAATACCTTGATTAACTTTTACAATTAAGTTTTAGTTTATGAAATTCGCTTTATCTCAAAATTGCATATTATCTCATTAGAGCCTTAGATTAAGTTAGTTTGGTCCCTTTTCAAACCCCGGTGCGTTCCTGAAGCACGACCCTATTTTCACTCAATTTAGGGAAGTGTTAAGGATAATCACCAGCCCAAGTCTTGTACCATTATGGTATATCAAATGGTGACCCGATCGGTCATTATGCTCGTGATGAGCTAGACCCGTCGGCAGGGATCATGCTTGGGTAACCCAAAAATATCATCACCCCATGACTAAAGCTCATGTAATGGCAATAGATACTTTCACTAGGTGAAATGTACCGTAATACTATGCTTGCTATATGGGCCATCATATATTGGACAAATCAATTTAATTAAATGGTCTTAATCAAAGGCTTTTATGCCCTGGTGGGTCCATCCTAGTTAAATTGAATTGTTCAAATACATAAAGGCCAAACACCCATACGTATGTACATTAGATAAGAGCTGTTATGCTGCCGGTTTTTCACCGCGCACCATATGTGTCCATTGGGTTCCACGTTAATCCATGGATCAAGCCCACCTAGGAAAGAGACCGCACTACCACATGTGTGGGAGATATAAGGTTGGAAGGATCTATCTGCTTGCATGTGTTTGTCTATGTTGCATCAGCACGAGCATGCATTGCATTTTAATCATGCATCATCTTAACATTTTTTGCATTTCAGCCATCATAGATTCTCCCGGGTGGTCTAGAGGTCCCGATGGACGGTTAAGAAGGACGTCGCTTTTGGGGTTAACAGAGTTAGTGTCGGATCAGAGTTCAGATTCAATCTCAGAAAACAGTGTGGGGTTTTCTTCCAAATCATCAATAGAAGTAAGCATGGCTAATCCATCAAATGAGTCTGATGCAACCCGGGCAATAATCGCTGAGGAGGTAGGAAAGAGAATGGAGGAATTTGAAGCCTGAATAATTGCCATGATGGGCAATCTTGCCGCCACAATAGCTGGGCAACAAGCTGTTGCTGCCCCTATCCGAGTACCAGCTGAACAAGAGGCTGTTAGAGAAGAACATCATGCTGCAATTAACCAACCAGTGGTTGACCCACCTATTGTTGAGCAAAGAGTACTTGCACCTATTGAGCGCAGAGAGGGCCCCAAGTCTGAAGCTGAGTTTGGGGGAGATGAGCTAGAGGAGCGTACCGTAGCTAAAGAGAAGTTGCCAAAAATGGATGAGGCAATGTGGAGGAAAATGGAAGAGAGATTTGAGGCCATGGCAAGGATGATGACTGTGGGGAAAGGAATGAACCCGGAAGACCGAGTGCTGGATGGGGATGACCTGATTCCCTAGAATTTTAAGATGCCGAACATTCCCAAATTTGATGGCACCTCTGACCCTACCGCACACATCAAGTAATACTCGCTGGTCATGAAGGGAATGACCTTAACAAGAAAGCAAAAGATAGAGTATTTCTGCTTGAGTCTCACAGGAGCTGCTATTGATTGGTACCATGGGCTTGCGAGGAGGTCCAAAGAGGATTGGGACTTGCTAACCGAAGAGTTCCTTAAGCAGTACGATTGCAGTACCCGGATGGAGGTCACTTTGAAAGATCTCGAGTTGCTACAACAGAAGGCTGGGGAGTCCTTCCACGAGTACCTTACTCGGTAGAGAAACCGGGTTACGGAGATGAAACGCAAACCGAACACTTCTGATCAGATCCGGCTGTTCATTCGAAATGCCAGTCCTTACTTGAGAGATGGACTAAAAATGAAGGGACTCAAGGATTGGGAGTCCTTGAAGGACATTGCCATAGAAGCAGAAGGAGAATATTTAGCCAAGAGGGCAAATAGCGAGTCCTATACCAGGAAGGGATACAACAATCAGGGGACAGCCAAGCCAGCAAGTTTAAGCAGCGGTAACAGAGGTGGGAAGACAGCTGAGGTGTCTGCAACAGGCATAAGTCAGAGATATTTTTTGAACTTGGGTAGGCCTTTATCATGGGTGCTAAAAAGGCTAGTAAAAGAAGGAAAACTGCAACCCCTATCACCTAGGCCGGCCAAGACCCAGGGACAGCCAGGGCACAAGGAGAATGAATACTGCGCATTTCACCAACATACCGGCCATTTGACGGATGATTGTAGAACGCTAAGGCATCGGGTCCAAGATCTAATTGACAACAAGCAGATCACTGATCCTGAGAAGAGAGAAAGCAAGAAGAAGTCCGGTTATAATACAGTGCCACCTCCAGTCTTTATGATTGGATCGAGCCTATCAGAGTGGTACGTGATGCAAGATCTATATGGAAATGAGTATGTCACTATTACTCGCCCTACAGTGGATGGAGAAGGGGTTTCCGTGGCGACAATAGACTGTTGGTCCACTAGTGAGAGTGGAGATAATGAAGATGAGAAAAATGGAGAGTTTACGGATCCGTGGGATTTAGAGGAAGAAGAAAGAGTAGAAGCAGTAACAAGAAGTGGGAGGGTCATTCCAGAAGTTGAGAAGCAAGACCCAGCACAAGCAATCGCAGAGAAGAAGCCGGAAGAAAATTCAATAGTGAAGCAACTAAAAAAGACCACGGCTCAGATATCTATTTGGGACCTCTTGAGACAGTCCCCCTCTCACCGACAGAAGTTAGTTGAAGCATTGAGTGTATCCACTGTAGTAACTACAATCTCTCCATCCGAGCTTTTAGACCTTGTTAAGGGGGGAACCAGGGAGAAGTTAGTTTTTTCTGATGCAGACCTACCAACAAAGGGTCGCAACCACAACCGACCTTTATACATCAAGGCACAGATCAATGGTAAACACACCGCTTGCGTCATGGTTGATGATGGGTCGTCAATAAATGTTTGCCCTTTGGTGGCGCTTCAGGCCTTTGGGATGGATGAGAGTATGTTAAGCAAATCTGACCTGACCATCACTGCTTAATACAATTCTAGGAGGCAAGCATTGGGAACTTTCAAACCTATTGTAAAGACAGGGCCCATTGAGACGGAAACGGATTTTGTGGTCTTGCCGATTCCAGCAAACTTCTCAGCTCTGCTTGGAAGACCATGGTTCCATAAGTTAGGGGGAGTGACATCCACCTTACACCAGATAATTAAGATACCTCATGAAGGAGAGATAGTGACCATTAAAGCAGCAAGAGAGAACCAAGTGTTTGCCTTGGAGATCTCTAATCAGCCATTCAGTGTCTTTCATGTATCGGTGATTGGAGAAGAGCAAAGCTTAAAAGGTAGCCCTCAAGTGGTGAACATGCTAAAGAAGATGCACTTCCTCCCAGGGGTTGGTTTAGGAAAAGAGTCACAAGGGCGGCAGGATGCTATCACTACACGTGGTCAGAAGAATCGAAAAGGGTTGGGCTACAAAGGAGAGTATAGTAAGGAGAAAGTGTCAGGGAAGATTCCCCATATTTCGGAGAGCTTTGTGCCATCATCATGGATTTGTGCTTACACCGGAGAAGAAGAGCCGCAATGGGTGGACGGGAAGATCATCCCGGGGTTTGAAATTTTCAACGATGTCTTTGATTGGGAGATCGGAGTTGTTAAAGTTGTAGAGAACTTTTGGGACGAGGAGATTATGACCCAATGCAGCATCTTGGACAGGGATGAGCCCGAAGAGATCATCACTGATAAGATGTTAGCCACTAAGCTCAAAGGGAAGGAGAAGATAGTGGAACCAGAGCCGAAGATTGAAGATCTCAAGATTTCTCCAAATCAAGAAGCCAAAGCACAGTCGGCTGCAGCATCGGCGTTGACTGAAGTTGATAGTCATTTAGATTCTCTTTTTATGCCAGAACTCTTTGAGAAAAATGTTAATGTTTCTAATTATGTTAATGAGATGAATAACTTTGCTTACTTGTGTGATGTTTCTGATGATTTAATTTCGCATGATCATAAGCAAGATGCATTCATTTTTTATATTAATTCAATTGGCACAACTGCATTTAATCTCGGAACTTTGGAAAATCCAAAGGAAATTTTGCTAGCATCAGACATAACTCCTGAAGAGAGAATAAAGTTTGAGAGAATATTAAAAAAAATATGAAAAAGTCTTTGCCTGGACCTATGGGGATATGCCGGGAATTGATCGAGATGTTGCCGAACACGCCATCCCAACTTACCCAGAGTTTAAACCAGTCAAGCAAAAACTCCGGAGACTTAGGCCAGAATGGGCACAGAAAGTGAAAGAGGAGATCCATAAGCAGATTGAGGCTAAGTTCCTGATAGAGGTTCAATACCCAACATGGTTAGCTAACGTGGTTCCTGCAGCTAAGAAAGATGGTAAGGTTCGAGTATGCGTCGACTATCGAGACTTGAATAAAGCTTGCCCTAAGGATGATTTCCCGCTGCCTCATATTGATGTGCTAGTAGAGAGTACTGCTGCTTGTATGATGTACAACTTTGTGGATGGGTATGCAGGGTACAATCAAATCCTTAACAAGATAATGGATCGGATTAAGATAGCCTTCATCATCGAGTGGGGGACATACGCCTATCGAGTTATGCCTTTTGGGTTGAAAAATGCAGGAGCAACTTATCAGAGGATGGCCACCAAGGTTCTCAATGACTTAATCCACAAAGAAGTAGAGGTGTATGTCGATGACATGATGATTAAGTCGGCTACTAGAGAAGGTCACTTTGAGGCTTTAGAAAAGTTCTTTCAAAGGATCAGCAAGTATGATCTGCGCCTCAACCCCAAGAAGTGCATTTTTGGAGTTACATCAGGAAAGTTGCTAGGCCATGTAGTAAGCCAGAGGGGAATTGAGGTAGATCCCGATAAAGTCAAAGCCATAAGAGAGATGCCGATGCCCAAGAAGGAAAAGGACGTCAGAAGTTTCCTAGGAAACCTTCAGTATATCAGCCGGTTTATTGCCAAGCTAGCTTCAGTATGTGAGCCTATTTTCAAGCTTCTTAGGAAGAATCAGCCGGGGGTATGGAACGATGACTGTCAATTGGCCTTTGACACCATTAAGGAGTATTTGTTAAATCCTCCGGTGTTAAGACCACCACGCTGTGCTAAACCACTAATCCTATACCTGGTTGTGGAAGATAACTCAGTGGGTGCTATGATGTCTCAGGAAGATGATTTTGGTGTAGAGTTTGCCATTTACTATCTTAGCAAGAAATTCCTGCCTTACGAAGCCAAATATATAGAGGTGGAAAAGATTTGTTTAGCAGTTATCTGGGCTTCTAAGAAGTTGCGACACTACTTTCATTCCTTCAAGGTACAAATGGTTGCCAAACATAATCCGCTCAGATACCTCCAAGAAGCACGCTCTCTGCTAGGGAAGATGGGAAGATGGTTACTACTATTGCAGGAATTTGACATTGAGTACATAACCAGGAAAACCATTAAGGGAAGAGCCGTAGCGGAGTTCTTAGCCGAGCATCCTATTGAGGGAGATAAGTTTGAATACAACTTCCCAAATGAAGATGTCACGGCCATAGCACTACAAGGGTGGCAATTATTCTTTGATGGAGCAGTCAATAATAAGGGAGCAGGCGTAGGAGTTATTCTTACGACCCCAGATGGTGAAAGGCTACCATTGGCTAAGAAGCTGAGGTATAAGGCTACCAATAATGAAGCAAAATATGAAGCTTGCATCTTTGGATTAGAAGCATTACTCGCTCTGGGGGCAAAGACCGCAGAAGTATTCAGAGATTCTTCCTTGGTAATTCATCAGATCAGAAGGGAGTGGTCAGTCAAGGAAGAAAGGTTGTTGCCTTATGTAAAGCACTTGAGAACGTTTAGCAGCCAGTTTGAGATTTGCACTTTTCACTTCGTCCCCAGAGACAAAAATCAGTTAGCCGATGCTCTAGCAACATTAGTGTCTATGTGGGATAACCCAACAGGAGTTGCGATGAAACCCGTGTTGATTTATAGTTCAGAAAGACCTTGCTTTGAAGCTGAACAAGTGATGGACATTGAGGCCACTGATGGAAATCCATGGTATTATGACATTCAGAATTATTTATAGAGATCAGTCTTTCCAGAGGAAGCCACTGAGAAGGACCAAAGAATGATCAGGAAGTTATCCACTCAATTCATCAGTGTTAATGGCACTTTGTACAAAAGGCAAGCCGATGGTATCCAGTTAAGATGTCTGGCAGAGAAAGAAGCTAAAAGAGTTATGGAAGAGGTTCATGCCGGGGTTTGTGGAGCTCACATGAATGGCTTAGCCTTAGCAAAGAAGATCATGCACCAAGGGTTTTATTGGCTCACAATGGAAATAGATTGTTCAAAATTTGTGAAGCAATGCCAGTTATGCCAACAGTACGCGAATTTGAGGCATGTGCCAGTTTCAGAGTTACATAACTTAACATCTCCATGGCCATTTGCAGCGTGGGGAATAGACATCATAGGTGAAATCCATCCTACGGCTTCTAATGGGCATAGATTCATCATAGTTGCCATTGATTACTTCACTAAGTGGGTTGAGGCTGAATCTTTCAAGAAGGTTGATGCAAGGGATATGGCTAAGTTCATTGAGCGGAATTTGATATGCAGATATGGTCTCCCACATCACATTGTGTCTGATAATGGGGTGCAATTCCTGGCAGAGACTAAACAGATGCTCCAGAAATATGGGATCCAACATCATAAGTCTTCTCCTTACCGTCCTCAAGCAAACGGTACAGTTGAAGCGGCGAATAAGAATGTGAAGAGAACTTTGGCCAAGATGGTTCAGAACTACAAGGATTGGGCAGAAAAGCTACCCTTCGCACTTTGGGGTTATAGAACAACAGTCAGAACCTCTACGGGGGCAACACCATTCTCTCTGGTATATGGAACTGAAGCAGTCCTGCCAGTTGAAATTGAGTTGAAGTCTTTGAGGATAGTCATGGAAGCGGAGATTCCAGAGGCAGAATGGGCGCAACAGCGATTGTAACAGCTAAATTTGCTAGATGAAGATAGGTTACGGGCCTATTACTATAACCAAGTTTATCAAAAGAGGCCGGCTCGGTCATTTTGCAAGAAAGTACGAAAGCATCCGTTGAAGGAGGGGGATTTGGTCTTTAAGATGATGAGACCGGGAGTTCTAGACATACGAGGAAAATTCAGACCAACCTGGGAAGGTCCATTCATTTTAAAAAAGTTGCTAACAAAAGGAGCAGCAATTTTAGCAGACAGTGATGGGAATGAGTTCAAGGACCCGGTCAATGTCGATAGACTTAAAAGGTTCCATGGCTAAAGACCAAAAAAATAATAAAAAAAAAGAGAATGAATGCCCCGCGGGTCGAAAATCGACAAAAGGCGGCCTTGCTAAAATTGGGCGCTCTGTCAGGGTGAAAACCGAGATTAGGTGTAGTCATATGCTTTTGAATTCTTGTCAAATGAAAATCATGTACGATGAAATCATATAGAAATGTACACAATTTTGCAATGAATAAAAGAATATATTTTCATTGATCTTTCAGTTATGTCTTAAAAAGAAATATACCAATTGTTCATCTAATGATTATTGCTCAGTCCTTCATTGGATATGTGCTTTTTGCTCTTAACAGAAGCTTTGATGATAACCTTCTCTAAAAAAAAAAGAAAAAAGAAGAAGAAGAAGAAGAAGAAGAAGAAGAAGAAGGCCGTTAGAGATTAAAACCGTAACTGGCTCTCTAAGCAAAAGTTAGGCCAAAGGGCAGGGTGAAAACCTGGAAACAGGCAGTCTGCCCTATAAAAACAAAATATAAATATAAAATGAACAAAAGCCGCTGGATTGGGTTGGGTCCATTCCAGGCAAAAATTAGGCAAAGGGTTGTGTGAAAATCCCCAAAGGGACACATTTCCCGCAAAGAAAAGCTAGTGTGAAAATCCACAAGGGACGCACTACCTTTAAAACAATGACGTTCAATGCCTGGAGCAATAGGGCGGCGTTACTTCAAATAATCCTATTTCAATCAGTTAACACACAACACAGAACATAAATCCCGGGTAAATGATCATTGGCCAAGGGGGCAAAGGATATACACCGGACATCTCTTTCAGAAAACTTGTCGATGATCCTCAGGATTCAGGGGGCATGGTAGAGCAGACAAGCTATAACTTCAGCAAACCTTGGACCACCTAGGGCACAATCTATACATTTTTGCAAGCATTTGCATTCCATATCATGCACACGTGATTTCTTGTATATTCCTAGGCATACAATCTTGCAGGAGAAATCGGCGGGGAATATAACACCCCAAATCGGGCCTAGTCGGAATCGGCAAGTTGAGTCGGTTAAGTGAAGGGTATTTTGGTAATTTATGCATGAGTAATATGGATAATAAAGATTTAGTTGCTAAGAAATTAATTAAATAAAGTAAGTAAAGGAATTATTATGGTGTGTTAGTGGTGTATGGTAGTAGGATGTTAATGGGCTAAGAGATTTCATTGAGTGATTTATGAGCATGGTACCTTGGAGATATTTGCATAAAAGAAATAATTATCAAGTGGATTATGGGTATGGAACTAAAGATGTAGGATATTTTTATGAGAAGTGATTTAGTGTGTGTATGTGTATGGTGACTTGAATTGAGAAGTCAAAGTGAATCATGTGGACCTATAGGAAGTGGACAAGTGGAGTTGGGTAGGTGTGCATTTAGTGTGAAAAGAAGACTAAGTGTAAGGAGGAGGAAGTCCACGTTTTTGCCCTTTCATCTTCCCTATTTTTCCATTTCTTTTCCTTTTCTTCCCTTTCTTTGCTCAATCTCTTGGTTTGAGTGAATTAGAAGTGATTTGGTGGAGCTTAAGAAGTAAGATTGAAGAGGTAAGTTCGGGTTTTAAGGTTCCTACATTTGAGTTCTTTTCTTCTTCTAGTTTTGTTTAAGTTATGGTTTGAATTAAGAATTATTGGTTTGTTTGTGCAAGTGATTGGTGATAAGAAGGAGCAAAGTAAAGGAAAAGAGAAGATTTAAAGCTTGAAGAGAACAACTATTGTGCAACAAGAGGTTTGGGAATTTGATTCTTACATTTGAGTTTTAATTTGTCTATGCCCTAAATTCTTCTTGGATTATAAATATACATTTGTACATGATATGAGTCTTATACATGTATTTGTTTTGATAAATGTATTAGTAATGCATGATGTTGCTTAAGTTGAAGGTGTGTGAGAATTGAAAGTGAAGTGCATGATTGGGTAAACTCTGTTTAGTTCTCATCTGACCCCTGAACAACGTTTTTGTCATAAGTAGAGTTTTAGAATTCTAAACCATGCGATTATTGCGCCATTAGAACCATTACTTCCATCGCTTTAAAAGTCTTAGAAATAGCCTTGGGCAAATTCTTGCTTTAAGACCCTAAATTTTTGATAACACCGTAGTGTCTCTTTTTGTGTCGGGTTGTTTGACCAGTATAGGTTGTGGAATTCATATCTGGAGTTCTAGATGTCCAATTGACCTAAAAGTTGTTCCTTTTGAAAGTTAAGACGTAGGGGAACATTTGTTAAGAAGACCACTTTTCCTAAAAATGAGGTTTAGAGGTCGGTTTTCACGATACTAGTTTGTAGTAGAAAGCAGTCTGTTAAGGTAGCTGAGGCGAGCCTCTGTCGCGACCTCGCGACAGAAAGACATATTTTGAGCCTTTTCTTCTCTATTTTTGAGTAAAGGGTTGACCCGGATCAATTCCGTACCTTTCCCATCAGTTATTATGCATGTTTGGGGTAATTAAATAGTTATATAAGTAATTATCATTGGGAAAAACTTAGGAGTATGGTTAAGATTGGTGATTTAGCTAGTAAATAATAATAGATATAACTTTGTGAAGGATAAGGATTAATATGTGTTGATCTCTTGAGTAACCTAAGCATTATATATCATATGTTTGAATGCATTTAACATGGGTGCGATTGAGATGAATGACGAATAATATTGTTATTATAGATTGTGTAAATGGATATTGTTAGTGGTATGTTTTATCGGAATTCTTGATACGGATGTGGTGTTTATGTTGTCAATAATGTGTGACTTGCTGGAGATGAGGTAAGTCGACGTTTTGATGCTTGGTTTAAGAATTGGGTGTTGTGAAGAGGGAATTTTCTATAGAATTCTTGTAAGGGTTGGAATTCCTGACTCTGTCGCGAGCGCGACATCGTCGCGAGGTCGCGACAGAGTCCGGTGAAAGCATCCCTCGCACGCGTCTGAATGCTCCGCCAAGCCGTGCAGCAGAGCCTCTGTCGCGAGCGCGACAGAGAGCTCGGTTGCCGAATTGTTGGGTTGGTAGCTCACTGTCCCGAGCGCGACAGCGAGATGCCCTAATTCCCTCGCGAGATCGCGAAGATTGCCGTGATCGCGACTTGGGCCAAGTTGCCTCTGTCGCGATCGCGACACTCCTGGTTTCCAAATTGAGTTTTTGTTTGTGATGCCAATGTGTGAATTAGGAACTGGTGATGCCTTTAGGTTTATTCTTTGACTATTTTATGAAGTATGTTAATATAATTGAATGTATTATGCATATCTATACTTATGATATCTCTCTAAGATTATTATGTTATGCTTAAGTGTAAATTGTATGATGCATGATTGACTTTATGACCTTATTCATATGTCTCATCTATTGCTGATTGTGTACAATGATATAAATTATGTGATTTGAAATATGATTTGTATTATGCATGACCTGCGAGAGTCAGTCTAGTGGATAGTTAGGGATGCCTAATAGAGTCTGTATGTGTAGCTGCAGCGCCCCTTTGAACGATTTGGACCCTGATCAGGTCCCCGATTGGTTCCTCACGAACCCTATTATGTGTATGTGTATGGATCTTGTTTAAGGTCCTGTTTTGGGAAATGCTTTTGAAATATGGAAAGTAACAGTACTTTGCGATTTGTACCCGTAAGGTACAGTTTGTTACTCGTTATCCACTATTTTGAGTCAGCAGGTATTTCGTTTGCTTTATCTAATATGAATATGAGAATATGATATCTGAATGTGTAAGATTTCGGTCATATGAACCAGTTATGAATATAAGAATGTGATATCAGTATGAGTATGATTTGGGGAGATGTGAATGTGCTTACAAATCTCCGAGTGGGCTTAATGTAACTCTAACCTGCATATTGTACCTTTGTCCTTATCTGTAAATGATCTTGTATATAGTATGTGTGATTGAAGTCGGTGTGGCATATAATGTTGACACTACATTTCTGTATAGTAATATGATAAATTAACATGTATATGAATGCGAGTTTGAATTACTGAATACGACGGTTGAAGTATATGTATATTAATATGAATATGTATTGTTAGTTATTAAGATTAAGTATACTGATTTGCATACTTATGAATGTGATCTTGAACTAGCATACGTGACAAATTTAATACGATGCTATATAGTTCCTTATTGTTAGCTATCGTAGTAATTTCGTTATATTAGCATGTGTTTACATTCTTGGCATGATAATTGGGTGTGTTAATCATATAAGTATATGACCGCAGTTAGGAACATTTGAATGCTTGTCTATTGTATAAAGCATGTATAGTTATTTGTTAAGACTTTAAACATTCGATGTTGGGTATGTGTTATACCTTGGCGACCGTTGTGAATGGCCGTCTTTATTTTTGTATATTCTCCCCACTAAGTGTTATCGCTTAGCACGGGTTCTTTTTCTCGTGTAGGTGGCAGGTTTGCTTTTGTTCGAGTCGCGCATCTGCAGAGTCAGCCACATAGAAGCTAGAAGTTTTATATCTTGTTCAGCTTTTGTAATTTGGAATTTTTATATATCTGTGTAATATGTATATGTAATAATAGGTAAAGATTCTGATGTAATATTTTAAGCTATGTAAATATTTACACACTTATGTATCTTTCTTACTAGGTTTCTGTTGTATGATTATAAATATGCATGTGTGTATGTTTTCTCTTATTGTATGCGCCTTGGCATAATATGTACGTTCAGCTTCCTCTCTTTAAATTTGAAATTCTTCCGTATTTTTATATACTTTGTATTGCTTCTGTTCGGTAACACACCTACTCGTACGGCTTCCTACTCCCTTGCGGATGGGTTCGCCTACGTATGGGTTGGGGTGTTACAGGGAACACCAACAAAAGCCGAGTGAGGACATCAGTCCATGCATCTAAAGGAGCACAACTTAAAAATTCACAGCGGTTAGCACGATGACGGCACTACCCACAAGAGGTTAGCATGACCATGGCACTACCAATTCACAGCGGTTAGCACGATGACGGCACTACCCACAAGAGGTTAGCACGACCACGACACTACCAATTCACAGCAGTTAGCACGATGGGGGTACTACCCACAAGAGGTTGGCACGACCACGACACTACCAATTCACAGCAGTTAGCACAATGGCGGCATTACCCACAAGAGGTTAGCACGACCACGGCACCACCAATCACAACCAAAAGACAACAACAACTATCATCATAACTCCATCAAGCAGGAAGATCGCCGCTTCAGGTACGCGTATCTTTCCTTTTCCTGAATTTTGGCTCACCTAGGCACCCATGCACTAGCCTCCCCAAAATTGGGGGCAATTGTAGACACCGGGTCCCGAGTAGCCTTGATCAGGATTACCCGATGATGAAATTTAGCTATGCCGGCTTATAGGTAAAAAGATTGGAGTTCGGAAGTGATTTTCCTTATTTTTTCGATGAGCAAAAGTGTATTTTAAAAAATATTTTTAAAATTATTTTGGAGAAGAAAAAGTGTATTTTAGATTAGTGGAATTTAAAAAAAAAAGGTTGAAAAATGTTAAAAAAAGTCTGAAAAATGATGAAAAAATGGTGAAAAATCGAGGGAAAAAATAGCGACGAAAAGGCGACGGCCCGAATCTCCGTGCGCGGAACGCTGCGGAGCGCGCGCTCCGCGCGACCTGGGTGTCGGTCGCTCCGCTCACGTCGTGCGCGGAAACTCCGCGCAACGGCGCGCGGAAACGTGCGCGAGTCGCCGTTAGGGCCCCGATTTCGCCCCCATTTCGCCCATTTTTCGATTCCCACTTGATTTTTAACCGTTTTTGGACTGTTTTGGATGGTTTTTGGGTAGTTTTTTAGGGTTAAAACACTAGAAAAAATTCAGATTTAGGAAGGACGAACTACAAACATTTAGAGAGGAAAAAAACTGAATTTTGGAGGTTTTGAGTTGAGAGAAAAAAATCCATCTTACACACTTGTTTCCAAGAGTTTTTCTTCAAGTTTTCAAGCTATTTTCAAAGCATTTTCACAAGAGAAGACAAGGAATTCAACACTTCTACCTTCAATTCTTCAAAACTGAATTTGAGGGTAATTATTCTTGGTTTTGCTCATTAATTCTCTTATTAATTTCATTTATTTTTGTTTCCAATTAACATATTAAACATGTAAATTCTCTTAGTCTCCATATTCTTCTTTTTTTTTTTTTTTTTATCTTCAATTGTTCATATAACAAGTAAACTCTTTAAATTCTATTATCTTATTTTCATTTGTCCATGTTATTACGCATGTTTAATTTAGTTTGTTAATATCTTTGATCTCTTTATGTTATATTATGATTATTATTGCATGTGTTAATTATCATTAAAATTTTCATTGGACTTGTTTATGGCTATCATTAGATGCTAGTATCACTGTTATCATTAATGTTATTGTTCATATTTTGCATGCATGTTAAATTTCAAGTTTATTTTCTCATGCCTTCTTTATGCTAGATATTACCTTAGGCTTTTTCATGCATGTTAACCTTTATTATTAATAAATTGCATCATAATTATTTTTATGCATGTTATAGTATCTTATGCATGTTATATGGTCATTATACATATTATCTTTTATGTCATCTCATCTCTTTGGGTTAATTGCTAACATGAATCTCTTCTATTTTATTTTTGTTGGTTGCAAATCATTGTTTTATTCTCATTTGAGCACCAATGCACGAGAAGGAGGATATGCGGAGTTTGGTATTTTCATTGCACATTTTCAATTCTCATTTTATTTATATTTTCTTGTATATATTCGTTGAATAAAATAGTTTTTAGTCAAGCATGAATAAAAACCACACAAATATTTCTAATAAATTAATTTGGATTTTTCAAAATAAATGGGACCAATGTCCTAATCTTCATCCCAAATAAATCATCACATCCAAAATGTTTTCTTTAATTGTGCATGCGGGGACCAAAGTCCTCATAATCAATAAATTCCCCGGTTTTATGTATGTTTGCACTTTCAAATGGGAGTTGTATTCCGCTCCTGGTATTATTGTAATTTATCTTTGATGTTATTTTTGATATGTTTATCTTACCGCTTTCAATGTGAATATTTGCGCTTTTAAATTAAAATTGCATCGTGTGGAGAAAGAGCGAGTTAATAAACTCAAAGCCAAATTATAAAATTAATCAAGGTACAAATAGATGCAAAGTCCCGAACCCATTCTCTGGTCTTTGGGCTCAAAGAGGCTAGAGGTTTACCCTCCAAGACACCTCTTGTGTCACGAGATTTAGACATTAATCCTAGGCTCCTTTGGGCGAGAGGTTTAACCTCCAAGACCCCTTTGGCTTGCCCAAAATGGATAAAAGCATTATCTTTGGACTTAAGGAGGCGAGAGGTTTACCCTCCAAGACCTTTCTTATGCTCTATGACCTAACAAATCCTAGGCTCCTTTGGGCGAGAGGTTTACCCTCCAAGAGCCCTTCGGCTTGCCCAAAATGGATGAAAGCGCTGTCTTAGGCTCTCCGAGGCAAGATAAACTTTCCCAATGTTTTATTGGGTGGCGACTCCATGAAACCTCCTTGTTGCCAAAAATAGACGCACTTGTAATTCATTACAAGTTGTCAACGGACCTCAAATGCCTGATCGCCCTCAAGCGGGCGGTCAAAGGGGCGCCCACGCGGGTCCGGCGCGCGTCACAGACGGATAATCACATATCAACCCAAGATCCAAAGAGAAATGGACAACCATTGCCAAAGTACATAGCCAAATACAAAGCTCCCAAACCTGACAAAGGAGCTTCAATCCAATTCCTTCAGAAAGCTCACTTTTTCCTTTCCCTTGTCCTTCCTTCTCTCCTCCGTTTCTTGCAAAAAAACCCAGCCACAATCACACTTGAGTCAAACCATGCATTAACTTAACCATAACTAGAAAACAAAGAAGAAGAAGAACATGAAGAATCCCAAAACAAAACCCAGACACTTACCTTTCAAAACCCAGCTCAAATTCAGAAATCCAACCCAAGCTTGAAGACTCACGTTAGGGCAAAAGCAAGAGAAAGGAAGAAGAAGGAGGAGGAGAGGAAAACGTGAACAAGAAAAAAATTCTGCTTTTCTTGCTTTCCTCTCTCCTTCACACACTTTACATTCAATGCTCTCACCTACCTAAACCACTTGGCATAATCCTATTGAACCAAAGGTTTCCACTTTGACTTTCATGATCCAAGGCACCATACAGTCCACTCACTAGATAACTTCTTATTAAATGCTTACATCCTTGTTACCAAACACCACACACACACTAGATAACTTCTTGATCAAACACATAAAATCCTTGGTACAAAACACATACTTCACTAGATAATTGCTTCACTTAACATTTTTAATTAATTTTTTTGCAATTAAATCCTTAATGTCCAAATTTTCTCATGCACAAATTACCGAAATACCCCTAATTTTTCCGACTTAGCTCGCGAATTCAGACTAGGCCCTTTTTGGGTCGTTACACTCCACCCCAATAAGACATTGAGATGGTCCTCTAACCTCGTTAAACCTAAGAGAAGAGATGGTTCAGGACTTCCCATTTATTCATACCTTGATTAAATTATAATTGAATTTTAAATTTTAAATTTCATTTCTTTTCTCAAATAATTTTAATGCAATAATTAGAGCGCACGTCAATCACATAATGAAAGCGGTAAATAAAATAAGATTAAATTAAAGTAAATAAGAATGCAATAAATTACAACAAAACCAGGAGCGGAATACAACCCCATTGTAAATAAAATATAAATCATACATAAAACGGAATATTTATTAAGGATGAGGACATTGGTCCTCGCATGCATAGTTAAAGAAAATAATTTTAAAGTGACAATTTATTTGGATGGAAAAACTAGGACATTGCTCCCATTTTTATTAGAAAAAGTTCCAAGTTAACTAATAGAAATATTTTTATGATTTTCTTTTTAGCGTGCCTAAAATAAACAATTTTATTAGGAATTACATTTGACAAAATAAATAAAAAGCAAAATAAAGCAAATAATAAAAATAAATGATCAAACTAAACGAGCCTCCTGGATCTCCCCATTTGCTCGCGAGAATGCCCAAAAAGGGAAAATAGATATTGGAGTCAAGAACAAATACAAAAAATTAATATTAGTAATCAAATCAATTAAATCAATTAAACATATAATAAATAATAAAATAAAATAAAATAAGATGACATCAAAATGACAAATGAATTAAAATGTTAATAAATTAAAATAAATGAAAAAAATGCATTATGAATGATAAAGGAATTAAATGATATGATTGAAATAAATAAAACAACATGTTAATAAATTAATACATAATAATAATAATAATAATAATAATAATAATAATAATAATAATAATAATAATAATAATAATAATAATAATAATAATAATAATAAAATAACAATAATTATTATAATAATTAAATGATAATAATAATAATATATAAACATATTAAATAAAACAAATATACAAATAATAGAATAAATAAATAAATGTAAACAATAAAAATTTACATGTTAATCAATTAAATATGAATAAAAAAAAAAGATATCAAGTCAAGAGTTTTTACCCTCAGAGTGCGGATTCGATGAAGGGAAAAAAAGTGATTGATTTCCTTACTTTATTTTGTAAAATTAGAGTTCAATATAATAAAAAATTGAAATTTTATTTCAAGAAATAAATTTGCTTAAAAAAAGTGATGAAAGAAAACAAAAAATTTTCAAGAACAAAAAATGATTTTTTTGTCTAAAAAATAATATTTATTTATTAAAGAAATAAAAATATTCTCAAGAACAGATAATTATTTTTGTTTGTCTCAAAAAAAATTATTTATGAAAAATCTTGATTTTTAGAAAATCAAATGAAAAAAATTGGATTTTAAGAACAAACAATTATGTTGTTTGCCCCAAAATCCATTTATCTCAAAAATCAATTTTTCATCAACAAAATTCCGTCTAAAATATTTAGAAGGAATTCTATTGGAAAAGAAGAAGAAGAAAAAGAAGAAGAAGAAGAATTGAACTTTTTAACTTTTAGCAATTTTTATTTTTGAGGACAAAACCTAAAAAGATGTAAAGAGAACTTTTTTTAGAAGAAGAGAAAAAGAGAAAATGAAGAAAAAAAAAACCCTAAAAACCAATCCTCTTTTTTTGTTTCATCTTTTTATATTTATATCAAGAAAAAAGAAAAATATAATTAATTAAAGAAGAAACCCTTAATTAATTCAAATATTATTTATCAATATTTTAAAAATGGAAAAAAAATGAAAAATCTTAAAAAAATTGGATAAAAAATGAAATTTGGTGAAAAAATCTCGAAAAAAATAATTTTGAGCCAAAAATCAACATTTTCGGCGGAACTGGGGCGACCGAGGCCCGTCGGTGTGCGACGGGCACGCGGTAGCACCGTGCATCGCTCGTGGCACCTGCAGGCTGTCGTAGCGTGCTGATGCGGCCGACATCCAAATTTTTTTTTTAATTTCAAATTTAACTAAAAACATAATAGTTTTCAAACTCCATTTTTCAAATTTATTTTTTCATACATTTTTAATACAGTTTTTATTATTTTTTATTTTTTTTATTCTAAAATGCAAATTTGACAAGGAAATCATCACTTTCAATCTTTTTGCCTTTGAACATGCATCTTATCATCATTAGATAACTCTGATCTGGACTGTCTCAGGACTCAGTGTCTACAATGGCCTCTTCAAAGAATATTGTCTTTTCTAAGTAATTCTTAATGTAATAAAACCATGGCTTCTCATCAACAACCTTAATTTCCATTATCTGTTCGGATTCGAAGTTGGGCTTTTTTGAACTTGAGGTCTGCACCGTCCTCATTATGACCCCTTTGGGGTTATCCCACATGGATACCAAAGTGGCAAGGGCATCTGCCGACTGGTTTTCATCCCTAGGGACAAGGCGAAACGTACATGTTTCGAATTGACTACTCAACATCTTCGAGTGTTTTGTGTACGACATCAACCGCTCTTCCTTAACAGATCACTCTCCTCGAATCTGATGGATTACCAGTGACGAATCCCCGAAAACTTTCCCGTTCTTTGCCCCCAAGGCCAATAATGCCTCCACTCCAAAAATGCAAGATTCATACTCGGCTTCATTATTAGTTGTTCTATAACTCAATTTCTAGGCTAATGGAAGCTTTTTACAATCTGGAGTTGTGAGAATGATCCCTACTACTACCCCCTTGTTGTTAACTGCTCCATCGAAATGTAACTGCTAACCCTATACTGTAATGGTCGCAACGTCCTTGTCTAGGAAGTTATATTCCATTTGATCCCCCTCATTATGATGTTCGGCTAGGAATTCTGCTATAGCTTGGCCATTGATGGTCTTCCTAGTGATGTATTCGACATCAAATTCTTGCAACAGTATCAACCATTTTCCCATCTTTCCTAGTAAAGAAGGTGTTTCTTGAAGGTATCTGAGAGGATTCTGCTTTGTAACAACTTGTACCTTATAAGAATGGAAGTAGTGTCTTAATTTCTTAGAGGCCAAAATCACCGCTAGGCAATATTTGATCTCATAAGAAAGAAACTTTTTACTAAGATAATAAACTGCAAATTCTACTCCGAATTCATCCTCTTGAGCCATCATGGCACCTACATAACTATCTTCTATTGCCAGGTATCGGATCAAAGGCTTGACTGGCTAAGGTGGTCTCAAAATTGGAGGGTTTAACAAATACTCCTTAATGGTTTCGATAGGTTTTTGGCAGTCATCATTCCATATCACGGCTGATTCTTCCTGAGCAGTTTAAAGATGAGCTCGCAAATGGATGTAAGTTTAGTGATGAATCTGTTGATGTATTGTAATTTTCCTAGGAAACTCCTTGTAATGCCTCGACTGGTACCCTAGTGGTTTTGAGCATGATTAGCATTCTTTTTATTTAAGTCTTATGTGTATTAGGACTTATTTGAATGATTTATAAAGTTTAGAGGGTATAATTGCATGATATTTTTAAATATTATGGGTTGAGTTTGTTTTGAGAAGAAATGAAGGAATAGAAGAGTGAGTTACCAAATCCACCATAAGATCATGATAAGTGGAAGAGAGAGAAGGAAGAAATAAGATTGGTTGGTCAAAAGAGAAAGAAAACGTGAGAGAGAGCAAGAAGAATAGATTCCCGTTCTCCCTCTCTCTCGTTTTCCTTCATCTGTTCCAACCCCTCTTCCCTTCTTCCTTGCTCATCTTCTTCCCCCTTGTGGTTGTGATATTTGGTTGGCTTCGTAAAATTTAAGACTTGATCCAGTAAGTGATCAGTCTTTCTCTTCTTCTTCTCCTCTTCTTCTCTTTGTTTTGGGTTGATATCTGTGTGTTTGGGTTTTGAGCTTTGGATGTGTTTTGGTTGATTTAATCAGAAATTCCAGCTAGAGAGCCCAAAGGAAAGGAGAAGGTTGGAGGTAGTGAAGCCAATTGATTGTTGAGGAGTTTAGGAGCCCAAGGTTTAGGATTTATATGTAATTGTGTAATTGTATCTTCGACTAATTGAGTGAATTTCTAGAAAATGTGTGGAATTGAGCATGTTTTGATGCATGATTGGATTGGGTTTTGTCTAATTTGAGTGGAATTTGGAAGTGGTTTTGTGTATGAAGTGGGAGTAATTTTTTAGGTTTCTATTGATTTTTGATGGGTTTATGTTTGATTGTGAATCTTGATCATTTTATTTTTTTAGTCACTTTTAATTAGTATAAAACTTTGATTGGATGATTAGAAACATATTTGAATGATTTGTTATGAGTGGGTTGAAGTTATTGGATGAATTGTTTAAGTCTTAGAGGAGTTTGGCGTGAGGAGAGCTATTGAGCTCAGAATCAGACCCAAAAACACAACTCTAACGCGAGCGCAACCTCCATCATGAGCGCGACAGAGTGTGCGGTACCAAGCTCTTATTGAAGCGCTCTCTATCGCGAGCACGATAGAGAGCTCAGTAGCAAAGCTTATGCCGGGCTGATGCTATCGCAAGCGTGTCTGCGTGCGCGACAGTGGTCTACCCTCCCTCCATTGCGAGCGCAATAGAGGCCAGTCTACTTCCCCTCGCGAGCGCGGCTGGCTGTCGTGACCGCATCCCTGTGTGTGAATGGCATCTGTCGCGAGCGTGACCTCCACTATTTTTCAATTGTATGTTTTTTTTTATCTCTCTTTGCATGGTTTCTCACTTATGATTTATAAATGTATCAATGTACGAATTATAATATGCTTCATTATGTGATCATTATTTTGAATAAATGCCTAGCCTACAATAGTCAAGTAAGTGGATAGATAGACATACCTATAGAGTTTTGTTAGCTGCAGCCTATGCGTTCTAGACCCTAATCAGGTTCCCGTTTGGATCCTCACAATCCCTATTAGTTTAATCTTGTTTAAGATCATTATGTGAAAATGTTTTGATATGAAAAGAAAATAAATGGTTTTTGTATCTACGGGGGTGAGCAAAAAAACTGATGGACTCGGTTAACCGAAAAAAAATCCGAAACCGAACCGATGGACTGGTTAACCGATTATAATGGACTGGTTAATAGTTAGTGCTTTGAAAAAACCGATATTAATGGACTGGTTAATGATTTTTGACTCATGTGACTGGTTAACCGAACCGAAACCGATTTTTTAGTTAATTTATTAATTTATTAATAATTTATAACAATTTATCCTAATTAAAGGTGATCATGTACTTTTTTTTTCATTATACTAATTATTTTAAAGTTTTTAAGTTTTTTAAATTGGCTATTAGTAAGTATAACAATTTATCTAATTAAAAGTGATTATAGACCGGTTAATATATTTACTTATTAAATATTAATTTTTAAAAATAAATTTGCTTATATCCACCAAATATTTTTATTTTAACAACAATAATGTTATATTATAGTGAAAAAAATTTAATTTTTAAGTTTTTTGAACATTTTAATTTTATTTATGAATATATTTATAATTATAGTGGTTAACCGAAAAATATTGGGTAATCGATCCGAAAATCCGAAACCGATGGACTGGTTAATCGATGGTAATGGACTGGTTAATGGACTGGAATTTCAAAAAACCGATATTAATGGACTGGAATTTCAAAAAACCGATATTAATGTACTGGTTAATGGACTGGGGCTCATGGACCGGTTAACCGACCATGCTCACCCCTACGGCTATCTATGTGTTTACTCGTTATCCACCACTCTAAATTTGCAGGCTTACCTATGTGTTTGCATAATGTGATATGAATTATTGTGACTCAGTATATTTATATTATGTGATACATTTAAATGAAGTTATTGGTTACGATGTATGCAACTTATGGAAGATTTATGATGCTTTATCCATATGTATGTGCCATGTGTATGCGAATTGCATTTAACGTCCACTGTAGTGGTCGTTTATTTCTTATTTTCCCCACTAAGCATTATCGCTTAGCAGGGGTGTTTCATCCGTGCAGGTATGGAAGCAGTCAGAGATTTTGGGAGGACTGATTTGCAATCGTCAGGACCAACACAATAGAGAGGGCTTTTGTAGCCTAGGATTTTGTATTTTGTAATTTGTATTCAGGTGTAAAGTCTTTTATTTTGTATCCGATTTTGTATATTTCCAGTTGTGTATATTGTAAGACTCACCTTTGTAGTTATGTAAGGAATCATATTGCACTTCACCTTTGTAATGAATATTTTGGTATCAATGAATGAGATTTGAGTATTTCAATTGGTATTCTTCTGAATGTGATGTATGATATGGAAAGTTTTAGTTTACTCCATTTCTGCTATTATGTTTAAGTTATAATGCTTATGTTTTGCATGCTTTGTTCTATTTGTGTGACAACCCTTGTCTATCGAGGTACTCACTTCTTCTTGAGGAGTGAGCTTCCCTACTATAGGTAAGGGGTGTTACACTCCTGACATCTTTTTCCTTTAGGGGAATTGGCATGTCCCTGATGGCCTTGACCTTATCAGGATCGATCTCAATTCCTCTTTGACTGACCACATGACCCAAAAGCTTTCCCGAGGTAACTCCGAAGATGCACTTCTTAGGGTTCAGTTGCAGGTTATATCTATTAATCCTCCGAAAGAATTTCTCTATAGCCTCGAAGTGACATTCTCTAGTAGCCGACTTGATCATCATGTTGTCAACATATACTTCTACCTCTTTATGAATTAGGTCATCGAGGATCCTAATAGCCATCCTTTGATAGGTTGCGCCTGCATTTTTCAAACCAAAAGGCATTACCCTATAAGCAAATGTACCCCATTTAGTGATGAAGGCTATCTTAATCTGATCAACTATCTTGTTGAGGATTTAATTGTGCCTGATGTATCCATCATACGAGCAACTGCACATCATACGATGTCCACTAAGACGTCGATGTGAGGCAATGGGAAATCTTCTTTTGGACAAGCCTTGTTCAAATCCCGATAGTCTACACATACACATATTTTTCCGTTCTTCTTGGCCACTGAGACAACATTGGCCAACCAAGTCGGGTATTGAACTTCTATGAGAAATTTGGCCTCAATTTGTTTGTGAACCTCTTCCTTAACCTTTTTCACCCATTCTAGCCAGAGCCTTCTGAGTTTTTGCTTAAGTGGTTTATGGTCTGGATATGTCGGTATGGCATGTTTGGCGATTTCACGGTCGATTCTTGGCATGTCATCGTGTAACACCCTATACCCGTAAGTGGTACGGATACCGAATGTCACAACACTGCACTAACAAACAGTACAATGCACTTAATAGATCCGTAAGATTTTTTTTTTTACAATAACAATCATACATACACGATAACATACAGTTACACTAACACACAAATTAATATACTTATACCAGGCATCTTCACTTTCGCCTACTGCGACTGTATACAAGCCATGCCAATCCTTTTTATCCTTACTATCGAAACTTCCTTCAATCATCGCTAAATCTTCGGCCACATCAAAATCTACTATAACCTGCATGCAGTAACACTCTACGCGCTGAGCATTAAAAATGCCCAGTGTTGGATACATATCCTAAATTTTCCATTACTACAACTACATGCATGTACATATAAATGTATTTCCCTAATCCCACTATTCGAGTATCAATTCTTTACTTTGGTCATTATATATTTGTTTCCTTTTCTATAACTATCCTTTAACATTTTCAATTCTATTATCAGTGTCATTATTATGTGTACTATTAATCCTGACAATTCTAGCACTACGTTCGGTCTATTAATTAACAATCAATTACATTAACAATTCTTATTATCACTTTTTCTATTTTTACAATCTATACTTGAGCATATCATTAGTCATCTCATCACTTATTAGAACGGTCATTAATATAACTCTTGGCAGTACCAATTTAATATTTTTACTTTCTTTATGTCCTTAACAATTCCTTTACTTTTCCTTTAATTATACTAACTCTTTTGTATTTTACAGTTGCACTAATATTTTCCACTTGTTTAAATGTTATATAATTTACTTAATTTCAATTAACCGTATTTCAAAATATATTCCTAAATTATTAATGTTAGAATACAAATTACTGACTTATCTAAACACTTATTATTCCTATCTTTACTCTTTTACTTTTCTCGATCAAAACTATTACTATCATTAATGACATTATTATTAATCTTATTATTCACACTAACACTTCCCTACATATTCACAATGATATCAATTTTAAATTATGACCTTCACAATTACATTGCTATATTTTACTATTATCTTTACATTTATTATTCCCCACTATAATTATTTAAATACTTTTGCTATATTTTATATGGCAAACTATACAATTAGTCTCATTAACCGTTTTTAATTCCACTCAATATCCATGCACTATAGTTAAATTTACTAAAGTCTTTCACATTATTTATATTTACTAATTTACCCTTCCATGTCACTTTATTATCATTATCATCATTATTTTTTATTAGTTAGATTTATTGATTTCTATTTTCATTTCTTAACTTACAATAATATATCCAAATTGATGTTATGATAATTTCATGTAATAGTCCATCCACTTATTAATGTACGATTATATTAGCACTATTAGGATCAATTACCATTAAATCCCTCATTTTTTACTTATTCACAATAATGCCACAACTTCACATTTTTGCCCTTCATTATTTTTTAGTTACAATTATATCACTATATAAACTTAATTAAATTACACACACATACCCAATTATATATATATATATTAAATCAATTAAAACCATTATTCACTTAATAATTAATTGTACCATAATATTTCATTTTCATTGATTATTTATTCATTAATTATCAACTATACATTTAATATTTATGTTAATGATTAATTCCACTTTAATCCCTTAATTAGCCTTACTATTGTAAATTTACAATTAGGTCCCTAAACTTTTATCAAATTACGATTTGACCCTTAATTGTCTTGTATTTACAAAAATGCCACTAATTAATTTTATTCTTAGTTGGCCTACAAATTACCATTTAGTCCTTACACTATCATCTTTAAACCAATTTACACTTTAATCCTTATATTTTCCTTAAATTTCGATTTTGCCATTTAATTTTACTATAATTACAATTATGCCACTAGTTATTCTTAATTTCACTTTTAATTTGTTATTAACATGCAAATCTACATTTTAGTCTTTCCGATAATATTTTCATGTCAATTTTCATTTTAGTCCCTAGCACGTAATCAAATTACATTATTAATCATTTAATTACACTAAATTAGCATCTTACCCCTACACTTTTTTTTTATTTTAATTTAGTCCTCAAACCACTCATTTAAGTCATTTATCCACTTAGATACTTACATTAGTCAATAATTACACTTAAATCCTTTAATTAGCTATTCATTGGTAAAATTACATTTAGGTCCTAAACTTTTACAAAATTTACGATTATGTCCCCAATTTTACCTTATTTACTAAAATACCCTTATTTACACTTGTCTTCCTTTCAAGTCACTATTTAACTTACGAAATTACATTTTAATACTTAAATTTCCACTTTTATGCCAAATTACATTTTAGTCCCAAAACTTTGAATTCGTTACACTGTTATTATTATTATTATTATTATTATTATTATTATTATTATTATTATTATTATTATTATTTTATTTGCACTTTTCACTTAATTATCACTTATTTTCACTCTTGAGTGTAAAATTACCGTTTTGTCCCTAAACTTTTTATTTCTTTCAATTTAGTCCTATTTTCATTTATTTTCTCATTTATCACTATTTTAATCAATTTAAATTCATTTTTTTCCATAATGCCCCTACTATACACCCAGTAGAAATCTATGAACCAGATATGCGGGATGAGGATCCCATAAATCCACTACACTATAAAATAATCTCAAAGGAACCATTTAACACTGGCACTGCACTACACTGAACACTGCACTGAGATAGACCGTCATTGGCCTATCGATGGCGAGTCACCATGACTCGGACCACGGTGTGGAATTCCTATGGCTAGCCAATTATATCTTGGATTAGATTTTACTACCAGACTATTACTAAGGTCAAATAATATTATATTTTTACTTATATCACTTAATATATCAACATATACCATTTGGTCATCAAATACACTTCACTTTAAAATTTACATATCACTTATAATTCACTTTCATTTCATATATTTATCATTTATATCTTCAATTATGCCATTGAGTTCATTTAATCATATAATAATCTTTTTCACTTCACTATTCTTTTCATCAATTTCATTCTAATACACTTATTATTCAATTTTAACATCAATTATGTTATTTCTTTACTCTAATATATCATAGCCCATAAAATTCACTTTAGACATAATGTATGTTCAACATATAAAATATTCAATTAAATAATTAAAAATTCTAATTAATTTATTTACACACCATTTCATTTATACATTTATTTTTAAACATTTATATTACCAATTTCACAAAATTAACTATAAGATTATTAACATACTCATTCGGCCATCACTTGCACTATACTTTAAAATTTCTCATTTTAAACATTAATCACTTGTATCTCACTTATTAACCTATATTAACACTAAACATAATATTTTACACAATTTACATCATACATGTCAATATTTTTACTTTATACATATTAGATTATCATACTAAATTATTTTCAATTAAATTCCATTTATTCCAATTAACTTAATACACACTCTATTATCATTCTAATGTCATTTTATGCCATTACACTTAATCAATTATCAAAGTATACTAAATTACCCTAACCTGTTCCATTCGGACAAGGTGTGTCCATACCATTTCACTTAGTTTTCTTTCTTCTAATCACTTAATTAACTAAATTACATGTTATACATCACTAATACACTTCTTACATGCTTAAAACATCAAAGTATTTCAAGTATTCCTTAAGAATACCATTCAGCCAAACCTAGGGTTCCTATATCTATTTGTTTTCTTTCCATTTTAATCATTCAAAATCTCATTTTTAACCTTCCTAAACATGTTTATCAAATTTATTTCAGTTAAACATACATAAATCACATACATGTAATATGAACATAACTTAAAATCATACATTTTCAATGGAAAAAGAGGATATTGTGTCCACTAACCTTATATTCTTGGTCTCTACATCTTAAACATGCTTTCCATGCCTTAGATCCTTGAAACACCATCATCTCCTTTATTTTCGTAAAGTGGCCGAATACAATCATCAAAGAAATCACCATAAATTTGCTTCCTTTATGCAATATAATTACATAAACATGCTCTAAACATCCTAAAGTGCCTATTTGATCCTTTAAACTAATTTAAAAATATCAACTTTACATACTTCAATTTAACACATAAACTTTTTCACTTATTTTCTCCCACTTCTTCCACTTTAAATGAGCTCTAATCACCACCACTAGATTATAGAGAGGCTTAAATTTGCTTAGGAGGCTTGGATTTGGAGAGAGATAGAGAGAAAATGGAAGAAAAATAGATAAGAAAAGAAGAAATTCACTTAGTCCAAAGGAAGAGAGGAGAAGGTCCGTTTTTCTAGGGATTTCTCTAGAGAAATCTGGTCTTGTGGGGTATTTATAGGTGTAATTTGAACCGAACCAGGTGCAACCAAAGTGGTCAAACCGGTTTGAACCAATTTTTTATTTTTAGGCCAAATTCCACTGTTCCATGGTAACCATAAGTTCCTCAACTTATTTTCCCTCCAAACCAATTGTATCATTCTTAGAATATGAAAAATAGCCTCCCTGCAAAATTTTAGCTCAATCGTTTAGGGCTTGGTTCACTTAAACCGGTCAGATTCAACATTATTCTGTTCTGCTGTAATTTGCTAATCTAATACTGTCAAATATTCGTAAAAATTATTTTAAACCTTTACATAACCCACAATACACCACTTAGAGCTCATTTACTATTTTTAAAAATTCGGTCAAAATTTGGTCAACCCTGCTTACTATTGAATTGAACCAGAGGCTTTGCTTTAGTCTTACTTTTGGGGACCTATTTGACCTCATTTTCACTCCAAATTATACCACCAGACTCCTTATAACTTGTACTTTTCAATAGTCTAATAAAATATTTCTCACTACTGGCTTCCCAGAAGGTCACCCATTAGGGGCTTCCCTAGCCCGAGCACATTTAACCTTTCTTCTCTACTGTCTTTTAAGGCACAATCATTGATGTTTTTGTATGAAATTCACACTATAAACTCTACAGATTTCATTGATCACTACTGACTCGGTATTCAGGCCATTACACATCGCAAGTCCAGTCAAAGATTTTTTCATATTTTTTTAAGATTCTCTTAAATTTTAATCCCTCTTTAGGAGTTATGTTAGATGCTATTAAGATTTTTTTTGGGTTTTTCAAAGTTTCGAGATTCAATGGAGTGGCATCAGTTGAATCAATGTCAAATATGAATCAATCATGATCATGATTATGTATAGTGAAATCATTAAAAACATCGCAAAGTAAGCAAAATTGTTCATCTTATTAATGGAATCAGTGTAGACACCAGGTCCTGAGTCAAGGGTAATATCTGTCCAAAATATGGCAATTTTGGCTCTCCAGGCAAACTTGATAATTTCTCCGAAAAAAATAAAAAAACTTAAAAATAAAAAAAAGGGGTAAAACTATATATGTAAAAATATTTTTAAGATTGGGTTAAATTAATTAGTTAATATTGTAGGATAATTAAAATTGAAAAAGAAAATAAACATACAGTGTTTAATTAAGTAAAATATGTGATAATTTAAGTAAGATAAAATAAAAAAAAAAGTCAAAAAAATTATATATATATGGAGAAAATCATGAGTTGGCCCTAACCTAATTTTGGGGTATAAAAAGGAAAAGATGGAGCAAGAGAGAGGGGAGGCCGACAGATGAGAGGGGGGTAAAAGAAAGGCAAAGAAAAATAAAAAGGGAAGTAGAAAAGAAAGAGCAAGCCAAGAGAGAGTGAAGAAAATAGAAAAGGAAAGAGAGAGCAAAGAGATAGAGAGAAAAACAAAAGAAGGAAACGGGGACCAAAAGGCAGGAAACCGAAGGGAAAAAAGAAAGAAGGAAAACGGGCAGCACCGGCCACCTCCGGTGGTGGACGACGCCACGCGTGGCGGCTGGGTGACCCAGAAGGCGAGACGCAGCTCCTGCTTCCGCCCGATCACCCTCGACAACTGCCGATGAGCCAATCGACCATGAGGGTGGCGTCACTGTCCGGCCCCTTTTTCGCCGATCTCCGGCCACCGACGGTGACACGCGAGGCAACGGCGAGACGAACCTCCCAGTGGCAGCGGTTCTCCCGCACCCGCCGGCAGTAGGGAGATCGGAGAAGAAGAAGACGAGACTGCCGACGAAGTTTCCGGCGAACCAGTAAGGCTTCTCAGCGCGTGGTCACCGGCGACGGACTCCTGGCGTCCCGATCTACCTTCCGGCGGTGGCGGTGTCATCAATGGCAGCTCCAGCGAGGCTCCGGTGAGTCCTTTTATTTATTTATTATTATTATTATTATTATTTATTTATTATTAATGTTATTGTGTTTTATATTATTATTATTATTATTAGTAGTAGTAATAGTGTTATTATTAATATTATTACTATTATTGGTGTATGTTAATATAGTTTTGTCATTATAATTATTATAATAATAATAATAATAATAATAATAATAATAATAATAATAATAATAATAATAATAATAATAATAATAATAATAATAATAATAATACAACAATATAATTATAACAATATAATAATAATAACCATGGTAATAATAATAATAATAATAATAATAATAATAATTATTATTATTATTATTATTATTATTATTATTATTATTATTACTATGACTATTATTATTTTTATTTTATTTATTTATTATTAGTATTATTATGTTATGTTTATTTTATATTATTATTATTATTATTATTATTATTTATTTTTTATTAGTATTATTGTATTTATTATTATTATTATTATTATTATTATTATTATTATTATTATTATTATTATTATTATTATTATTGTTGTTGTTGTTTTATCATATATATTATTATTATTATTGCTATTGTGATTGTGTTGTTATTATTATTTTTATTATTATTATTACCAGTTGTTTTATTATTATTATTACTATTATTGTTACATGTTAATATTAGGTTATTATTATTATAATTATTTTTATTGTTAGTGATTATTATAGTTATGCTGTTTGTGCTTTATATTTATTAATTGGTTAATTATGTCAATTTATTCTATTTTACAATGTTCGATTAATTACTTTTCTAAATTTATTTCATTCAATTTATTTCATTCAATTATTTATTTATTTATTTATTTATTTATTTATATATTTATCACTTAGTTTACTTTAATCCATTATTGGCCAATATTGTTTTCTGTCATGACCGCAACCGCGAGGGGCATGTGGCTCATTCATGGAGCTAGGCGAAGCACGGTCGGGGCGAGTAGTTTAGGATTTATTTATTATTTTTAGATATGTATTAATTTTTATTTTATTTTCTTTCATTTGTTTGAGGATTGTAATAATAAAGGGTTTTCGACCGTGCTTAAAAAAAATCACCACACAAAATATTTTTTACTAAATTGAAAATTTGTTAATAAAGCTGGACCAATGTCCTCATTTTCATCCCAAAAATGAAAGGTTCACGTTTTCACTAAAACGAGATCACTTTGTCCTTTTTATATAGTCGGTCTGAGAATTTTGTACCTTTTTTGTAAAATAAGTAGTTGGGAACCAATGCTCCTGCCTAAATGAATGTCTTGATTTATCTATGTATTTTCATTCTGTCACTATTATGAATTTCATGTTTATTTTTTTACTGTAATTATATTTATCGCTTTCTTTATTGCCTTTTTGTGTGCTCGTAATGCATTTTAAATTCATTGCATGAATTGTGTGAGAAGAGAGATAAAATAATTGATCCTAAAAACTCATTAACATAACATTAACCAAAGGTATGAATAAGAGTGAGGTCCCGAACTCTCTTTGGTTTTGGTCTCATGTAATGGAAATACATACTTCCACTAGGGGGAATGCACCATAATAAGTTGCTTGTAGAGTGGGTTTTTGTATATGGGACAAATTCAAATAAATTTAGATGTTCGCTCATTAAATGTTTTTATGTCCTGAGGGTCACGTTTTTGTTTATTTGTATTGTTTAAATATACAGTGGCCAAAAATTCATCTGCATGTGTTTTTGGTAAGGGGGGATTGTGTTGTTGGCTTTCCAGCACATTGTACGCATTCATTGGGTTTCCCGCTAACCCTTGGGCTAAACCTGTCTAAGAAAAGACTGCACGACCTCCTGTGTGGAAGAAACGCAGTTGGAAGGATTTTCTTTTCTCTTGTAAATGTATATGCGTTTCATTAACAATAGTAAATAAAGCATATGCATTTTGTCTCATGTATAATTCTTTCCATACAATAATAAAACCTTTGCACTTTGTATGTAAAATTGCTTGTATCATAATTTGAGAATATAAATATAACATGTATTTGTCATGCTTATACATAGCGATGCTTGTCGCAACACATACATACTAACATTCATCAGGACATCCATAATATTCATCTTACACCATAATCATTACATCTAGCATGTAGCATGGAAAGTACATATTGACATACATTATAACATGCATAGATAAGCCTCCAAAAAAAAATATTCAGTTATGTGTTATATCATATACATATGGACGTATATCTTAATATACTCACATTGCATATGTACATAAACATTGTGTGCTAGAGCATGTACATATCGCTGTATATCATAGCATATACACACTAGCATACATCATTAGGTTGGGCGTTATACACATCGTGACACCTTGCACCTTTCACGTCATATCATACACACGCATTATCATGCATGAGCTATACCATGTACATATGAACATTGCATCATCTATGTTAGTCATTATATATACCATATTATGCATACCATGTGAATACACATACCGTGTATATGTTGTTCGTTTTTCCCAGCCACTTTCATACCATATATTGTGTCGCACACATATGTCGCTCACTGTACATAGTCATTCTTATATTGTGTCCCATTTTATGAGCGTTATTTGTATATATTTTGCAATACCTCATGATTAATTGATACACACTATCGTGCTAGATTTTATTCATTTTACATTGCATATGTATTCCCATCATGTCTCAGTCATGCCATGCCCACATGCACCATGTATCATGAATATTCATTCCCATGTTGTGCCATATTTTGTACTTATGCCATCGTTGTATGCCGCTTGCATATACACTGCAAATTTATATGTGCACATCATTTGTCATGCAGTGTTTGCACACACATTTATAATTTTCTGTAAGTGTTCCACGCACACACGTCTTGGCACATATTTCATGTATGCATTTCTATACAATATGTTTTCACATGTTTCGCATATATAGTTCCTTTCACGCCTTACTAACATACGTAACACTATTGCATGCATCTTTCCCTGTATATGATTCTTAGCACATAGTTTGCACATATTTTACAAATAATTCTTTGTATGCCTACACAATTCTTGTGTATATAAATTTTGATAGAATAAAATTTTTTTGTGTTAAGTTGTTCCCTAAAACGCTGACATGTTTGCACCTTATTAAGATACCTTTGATTCAAAGTCTGACTCTGCCTAAGTAGTTCTCAACTATGAATGGCTTTGATCTCAGTTCTAGAAATCTGCATTTCATTCCATTTTAAATTAAGTAAAGGGTAAATAGGTTTGGTCTTTGATTGCTGGATCACATAGAAATAGTTGACTATACCATGTAATTTCTAAGTTCATAGCACTTTTGGCCCATTTTGGAAATAAACTAAAAAAAAACTAGTTGCAATTAGGGGATTGGATGAAAACTCACTAAGAGCACTACAACCTTTCTGATTACCCGTCAAAGCGATCCCTGGATAAGTCTGAATCTAGAAAATGATTTAGGCAACCATTTCTTTGTATTGCTCTCTAAATGAACATTTCTTACCCTTGTTTTGCAATTGCTTGCTAGCCTGTTGAGCCTTTATTTTGGTATGCTAAATGCGTACCGATTTTATTGTTACACATGTTAAAACTACCCTTCACCTAAAATAATTTTGGCTTCCCCTTAGAAGAATGGCCGCTCTAATAGGGATGGATGTACATTACGACATTCCTTCGGGCTATCAAAAATCTCCCTGATAAGGATGGGTTCACACTTTGGGGAAAAGAGTTTCAATCATTGATAATGCCCTCGGGATATCAAAAATCGCCCTGATAAGGATGGGTTCACACTTCGGGGAAAAGAGTTTCAATCATTGATAATTCTTTGGGCTATCAAAAAATCAACCTGACAAGGATGGGTTTATACTTCAGGAAGGTGGTTTAATCATTGTCCTTGTGTAATTAGAGACGTAAGCTTGCGAAAAAAAATAAAAGTAAAGAAAAAAAAAAGAAAAAAAAAGAAAAAGAAGAAAAAGTAGAGCTCAGGATAATATCCCTTGATGAGTTTCAGTGGTCATCTTTTTAACTTAATTGTTATGATGAGCTTGATGAGCTAAAGTATTACCAAGTTCAAATTCAAGAATACCTAGACAGTACGCGATTAGGCTGAGAATGGTCCTTTCATCCGTCGAGTGAATGTTGCGGCCATTTTTCTCTAGAAACTTGATCCTTTCTTGGTAACTATCTGCCTAAGCCTAACTTTACAACCGAAGTATGACCTCTTGATTCTTGGTTCAGTCTTATCTAATTAGCGGAGATGACCTTCTAATAAGGTTTGGTACATAAGAAGAGGCATATGGTGTTTCTTGAGCTTCAAACAGGAAGCTACGAGTGCATTTGTGCATTCGAGTTGAGTCTCATCCCCACATTGCATTTAGAATTTGCTTTCAAATGCAGCTTTGAAAGAAGGTGAAATTTTTAAACTAAAACTCAATTATAAGTTTTAATCAAGGTACTTTCAAATCGAAGTCTCAAGTATGTCCCCAGCGGAGTCACCACTGTAACGCGCGCCGAACCCCGTGGCCTCCCGAAAGCCCGCTTTAGGGCGATCAGGAAAGGTTCATAAAACTTGTAAGATATTTACAAGTGCGTCTATTTTGGGCAACAATGAGGTTTCTTTGAGTCGCCACCCAATAGAACATTGGGAAGGGTCATTTAGCCTCAGCGAACCTAAGACGGCGCATACATATCCATCTTGGGCTTGCCAGAGAGATCTTGGAGGCCTCATCCTCTACCCCCTAGAGCCTAGGATTGTAAATTTAAGTCTTTTGGTGAGACTCAAGAGGTGTCTTGGAAGTCCTAGACCTCTCGCCTCATTGAGCCCCAAAGACCAGAGTGAGTTCGGGACTTCTCATTTATTTGTACCTTGATCAATATTATAATTAAGTTTTAAATTTATTGTTTCATCAACTTTCCACACGATGCATTTAATTAAGGCGCAATCATTCACGTCAAGAGCAATAAATAAAGCATTATTAAAATAAACATCCTCAAAATAAATTACAATAAAACTAGGGGCGGAATACAACCCCCATTCTAAATAATATATAAATCATACAGAAAATGGGATATTCATTAGAGTGAGGATATTGGTCCTGCCATGCATATTTGTTACAAAACTGATTCTTAAGAAGTGTCAATTTTGTTGGTTAAAAACAGGACATTGGTCCACAGCTTTCGAGAAAACCCCAAATTAATTACTATAAAATATTTGGCCCTTTTCACTTTAACGACATTGAAATAATCTTAATAATAACATGAATAAAAAGCAAGAGTGAAGAAAGAACCCGTATGGAAATCCTCAGATTGGCTTGACCATCATCATTTACAACTCCATTTCCAAATGGTCAGAAAGTGACTTACAGGAATAAACATGTCAGTGTGAAAATTGGTGAGTAATGTAAAGAAAGGAAAATAATAGGAAACTTTAAAAGAAATGAGTTAAAAGATAAAAGAAAGGTAAAAAAATGAAAACAATTAATATGAGTTAATTAAATCACACAAGTATTAATCCAGAATGTTTACCCTCGGATTTTACCTTTTTGGGTGAATATCGATTGATTTCGGTCCCTGCACGCTCCACAAGGATCAAATAAAATAGAACAAAGTAAGAAAATTTGTATTTTCCCTTCTTGAAAATTTGATAGCGATCGAGTGTTTGAATTAACTGTATTGATGGAAACGAATGAATTTCGTTACCTCAAATTGGCTTAATTCGCAAGAGAAATTTGAGTAAATCAATTAATTGAAAGAATTTTTATCAAAAATAAAATTCTGAAAATAAATAGAGATTTTATAAATCTTTTGTAAATTGCTCGCAAAAATCCTTTTCTAAAAAATCTCTAATCTCTCAAAAATTTGTCACTTTCCTCACAAAAAATTGTCAAATTTTCTAACCCCTAAAAATGAATTCTTCTCCCCAATTTATAGAATTTTGGAGATAAAATAAGATAAGCATCAGTTTTAAAGTTTGAATTTTAAAAGGAGTTTTAAAATTCAATTTTTAACCAAAACTTATCCCCATTTGAAAGATTAGAGATTAAATTTTATCAAAACCGGCGTTATCTGATCGGATCCACTACTGACGGGCATCCTTGCAACTACCGACGGGCGTCCCTACTAAGGGCACGCGTGGAAATTTGGATACAGACGGGCCAAAATGCGAGACTAGGGACGGGCGTCTCTACTCAGACACGTGTCCGTCCCTAGCTACAGACGGGCCGTAATGTAGGACTGGGGACGGGCGTCCCTACTCAGACACGTGTCCGTCCCTAGCTACAGACGGGCCGTCCCTACTATGCATAGAGATTGAGATCACCCCAAGTAGAGACGGGCGTCCCTACTCAGACGGCCATCCCGTTTGTGGAGTAAAACTTCCAATTTAAAGCAAAATCTCCCAAACTCTTTCCAATCCTCACACTATAGAGAAAAAGATTTTAATCCTTGTGAAACCGAAAGACCAAAACCTCCGAATTCCATCCATTTATCCGGAAACTAACGTGGAACTCTTCATCGGGTAACTCTGACCTGGACTGCCTCAAGACCCGGTGTCTACAGCTGGGCCTCAGGACAATCTCTGATTTGGTGTTCTCGAGACCCACATCTGAAACAAGCCCTGTTCATATATTTGCACTCTCCCGAATGAAACTTCTTACAATGAGGGCACTGTGGAAATGGATCTCGTACTCTACTCCTGGGTACACTTGCTACTGATGTCACTAGGGCACTGCTGCCAACTGGGTTCTTCTGAGTAATAACAGGTGCTGCTGATGCACGGCTCTCTGACTGAGGTGGTCCTTTGAACTTCTTACTCTGACCAGCTGTACCAGAAACCTGGCCCGGTTTCCTCTTTTGCTTGAATCGAGACTGTCTATCCACCTCCTCTGATATAATAGTCTTTGCTCTAAGGGCTTCTTCAACAAAGGTCCTCATATCTGAATATCTCTATGGACCCAAAGCCAATCTGATGTTGTTATGTAGACCTCTTTCAAACCTGTGGCATAATTTCTGCTCAGTTATGGATTCATCATCCAGATAGGCACTAAGCCGCTCGAATTCTCGCTCATACTCAGCAACTAACTTGTTCCCTTGTCTGAGCCTCTAAAAGGCATCTTGCATAGCAGATTTATACTCAGACCCGATGTATTTCTTCTCAAACTGAGTCTGAAAGAACCCCTAAGTAACCTGATCCGCTGGAGTGTGTTTACGAACTGAACTCCACCACGTATAAGCAGGACCCTAAAGTAGAGCCATTGCTCCCTAAGCATCTCATCCGGTGGACTCTGAGTGGTCTCGAACATCCTCTTTAACTTAAACATCCACTCCTCCGCCTGAACTGGAGTCAAAGGATCTCAACCATAGAAATCTTCAGCTCCTGACCTCTTAATCTGTTCCAGACTAGGTCTCCGTCTAGGTGGAGCTAGTTGCTGTACAAGACCTTGAGGTTGTTGCTGCGATTGCATAAACTTGTAGAAATTTGCCGTCATGTTCATGAACTCAGGCTGCTGCTGAGGAGGGGGAACAATCGATGGAGTAGCCTAATGATGAGGCGACCTCGATCGACTCATACTGACTGATGCGGCACTCTCCACATCAGTATCACGACGACCTTCATCTGACGCCATACTCACAATCTAACATAAGGAGCAAGCATACATTACCTCACATATCTATACTGTCCAAAAATTAATTGGCATGTACATGCACTTATACGAATCCCGTTAACCCACTCTGATCTTAGAACCACCTAAATCGGAGCTCTGATACCACTACTTGTAGCGCCCTATACCCGTATGTGATACGACTACCGGGTGCCACCGCACTGAACTAACATAGATTCTAATACTTTACATTCCGATTACTTAACTGTTCATTTTAATCCGGTTAACCAAATTAAACTAATCAGGTTATTAAATAGACAATTAATTAAAACCGATTTTTTTTTGAATAGTACCGTATACGTGAATAGTACTATATACGTGAATAGTACCGTATGTATGAACAGTACCATAAGTATTATACTATATGAATAGTACTGTAGGAATAGTACTTTACTTAAGTCTATAAATAATTATTTAATCATCAAACTTAATATTTACTATTTTTAATTCACTATTAACTATACCGATTCACCTATAACTGTCTAAGTTACTATTCATCTGGTCAATTTTCCTTTAACTTGAAAATCTATATATTACTTTACCAATTGTATTAACTTAATTTCTACCAATTATTAGGCGTGCTCAGACAAATATACTAAAGACAATTATATTAATCTTTTACAGTTCAAAACCCAAAAGCAGTATTATAAGACATATACATGCCAAAATCTTAACATACTTAATATTCTAAATAATACTTCCATACCACTTCCAAAGTGTGAGGTATGCACTGCTCCAAACTCTTAGGGAGTATCTACATGCAGTCAAATAAAACTACGTGCTGAGCATTAAATATGCCCAGTGGTGATTGCAATTCCATAAATTTCCACTTAATTTAATTTTTCATGCATAATTATATTCACATAAATAATATCATTTAATATTCATAAATAAAAATATTTAATTTAATTCCCAACTAGGCATGCAATATTACATGTAATTATTTTTCAATTTCATAATTGGGCAATTACACAATTAACACATAAATAATCTTATTGCCATTTTACCCTTAACTTAAGGCAATATTTCATTTACACTTCACCAATTTTACATGTATGCCATTGGTTCACTTTAATTTCACTAATATTACTATATTGCCACTAATTCATTTTAATTTCAATAATATTACAATTATGCCACTATTTTAATTAGTTTTACTAACATTACAATTTTAGCATTAATTTATATGCCAAATTACAGTTTTACCCTTATAAAGTTGCCAATTTTCATATTTAATCATTTATTTACATTTTTACCCTTATTAATCATCCTTAACACACATATACACAAAATTACAATTTTGCCCTCAAACCTTTCATTTAATAATATTTATGCGCTTTTTCCACATAAATATTATTTTAATCACATTTTAACCATTTTAATCTTATTTTTACAATTATGCCCCTGTAACACACTGACAGACTCTATATACAGAATATACGAGATGTGAACTCTAGAAATTCACAGAAATACCAGCGGAGTCTTGTGGGACCACCACTGTCTTTTAATACAGAACAGTATAATTTAGATATTCAGATACAGAAGTAGGACCATCATTGGCCTACTAAAAAGTGAGACGCCATGCTCACACCCGCGATCTTATGTTCCTATGGCATGCCAACATATCTTGAACTACACTTGACTATCAGATCACTACATAGGGCAATATTACTTTATTTTTCACCATATTAATATAATATACTTATTTTTTTTTCATGGTATATCATCATAATATTTTATTCTTTTTTCATACCATTTTATCATTTCACATGTGATTATCATTATTAAATCATCACATGTCATGTAAACTTATTATTTCATCATGATACACATGCATACATACATATATGCATACGGTCCACATACCAATTCATTTACATTAATTCTTTTTATCAATTTTATCATTTATTTAAGCCAATTTAATGATGTATAACATCACCATACCATCAATTTCCATGGATACACATAAAAATCATGACTTTACACATGATATACATTCGGCCATACATACATCACATACCTCATGATGTTTTCACATGCTCTAACACATACCATTCATTAATTCACATGCCAAATAACATAGATCCATCATAAATACACACAAAACATCATGGAAACACATGAATTTCACATGTTTACCATTCGGCCAAAGAAGTAACTTTTCACACAAAATTTATTTCTTCAATTTAATCATCCATACCATTATTTTTAACATCCCTAAGCATGAATATCATGTTAATTTCAATTAAACATGCATAAATCACATACTTTCTTAACAAACATAACCTAAATTCATGCTTTTACCATGGAATTAAATGGAATTTGCAATCTCAAACCTTAGATCCTTGAAACAAACCTCTCAATTATCCTTTTCCTTGCCCTTAGCTTGCTTAGAGATTCCTTCACCTATCCGACATAATTATGTCCAAACACAAAAATTAATATTTAATCAAAATCAAATTTCATTTCATCAAATAAACTTAATAAACCTCTTATTGACTTCCTAGAGTACCCTTAGGAACCTTAAAATTAAAATAAAAATACTTAAATCTCTTACCTCAATTTTATACCTAAACTTCAAGTCTAGATTTCAACCATTTTTGCTTGTTTAAACGAAATTTGAGACCACCAATGGATTCTAGAGGGGCTTTATTATGTTATAGAGGTTTGATCTTGAGGTGAGATGAAGAAAGAATGAAAGAAAAATGGTGAGAAAGAGAGGAGAGTGTATTCGGCCAAGAGAGGAAGAAGAGGGAGCTTAAAAAAATGGAATCCAAGGGGATTTCCAGATTTTTAGGTCCTTTTATATGGGTCCAATTTGACCCAACTAGGTCCAACGAAAGTGGTTAAGACGATTTGGTCTGATTTTCAGTTTTCGGGTAATTTTCCACTGTTTTGGTGAAATTTAATGTTCCTGAATTTCTTTTCACTCCCAACTAATTCCATCATTCTTATAATATTAAAATTAGTCTCCCTTCAAATTTTCAACACAATCGGAGTCCGTTTGGGGTTCGGTTCACTTAAACCGGTCCAATTCGGTTCAATTCGATTTGCCGTAAAATACAATTCTCATGCTGTCAAAAATTTCTAAAAATCATTCTAAGCCTTTCATCCTCTTACAATAGACCATTTTATTCACTATAAACATTTATAAAAATTCGGTCAAAGTTCAGTCAAACCTTAGTTCAATCAAACCGAACCAGAGAAACTTCAGACTAGATTTTGAAAGTTTATTTGATCTCGTTTTTACACCAAATTACACCATCATACTACGTTTTGCATTCTCTTTCTGATGGTAAAAAAAATATTTTCGGGTACTATTCATCCTGTAGTCACTATTTTGTGGGCCCCACAGTTACTATTCATGGACCCACAGTCACTATTCACAGACCAATCAAAGATGCTTTCACTATTTAATGGGACCCAGTCAATGATGATGTTATACTTTAGGGGACTGTGACGCGCGCCGAACCCAGCAAGGGCCCTCGCTTTGAATCCGCTTTAGGATTCGAGGTATGAAAGGTTCGCGTCTCTTGATCATGGGCGCCATGAGGCATCATCGGTGTATCCCTCCCAATAGAACATTGGGGAGAATAACCTAGCCTATTGACGCCTAAAGGCACCTTTTGAGGTACTTGGAGTCGCCACCCAATTTGCAAGAAATTAGGAAAAGGTTTCTCACCTCTAACGGTCTAAACCAGAGTTATGGTGTCCGGAACTTCCCTCTTATTCATGCTTTGGTTAGTTATAAATGGATTTTTAACTTCTCAAGATTATATCTCTCATCTCACGCGATTGATGCATTTAAATTAAATAGCGCATTGAAAACACGTAAAGAGAATAAATAAAAGCGATAAGCAAAGTAAATAAAGAAAGCGGTAAACACCCAAGCACTCAATTACAATGGAAATAGGGACAGAATACAACCCCAATAAAAGGAGGATTAAGAATACAAATGGGGGCGGAATACAACCCCAAAAATAAATAAAGTTGCCCCAAAATTAATTACAAGGGGCCCAAGATGAAAATAACTTTAAATTTAAACACTCACACAAGAAAATAAAAAAGACATGCATAAATCGGGACATTATTTTAGGAACATTGGTTCCTTCGCACTTGTTCGAAATTTAGGAACATTGGTTCCTTCGTGTTAACTTAAAGAGAGTTCGAAGAGTCGTTTTGATTGTTTGAATGAAAACCGGGATGAGTGATCCCATTTTTGTAGAAAATTTGACTCTTCGTTTTAATTGCGATATATTTTTATTGTCGGGCTAAAATAAGGGACATTGGTCCCGATTTTATTAGTGAAAATTCCAATTTAATTATAGAAATATTTTTGTGATTTTTTATCGCACGCGTGCGCGAATAAAAAATATATATTTACAAGTAAACACATAACACATCAAAGGGGAACTGAAAAGATCTCACCAAAATGGAGTGTCCGTCCACGCGTCGCGACCCATCCGGGGAGTCGCGGGGCGCTCACATGGCCCGACTCAAATTAATTCTCAGACAAAAATTAATATCAAAAATAATATTAGTAAATATTTTAGGCAAATTAATCAAGCAAGTGCAAAATATAACAATAATAATAAAAGATAAATAATGATAATGACAATAATATTATGATAACAAATAATAATATTACATGGCACATAAACATTAGCATGACAATAAGTAGGTGATGATAATGCTAACAATTATAATAACGTAACATCAATAAATATACAATGAATGTATAATAATGATAATAATAATAATAATAATAATAATAATAATAATAATAATAATAATAATAATAATAATAATAATAAAAATAATAATAATGGCAATGATGGTAGCACAATGAATATGGCAGCGACCTATAATAATAATAATGATAAAAATAATAAAAAAGCAATGGATGGATCAAATAGTGATAGTAATAGTGATAATGGCAATATTTGCTACATGAGGATAATATTAAATAGCAAGGGAAATGATAATATAAATGGGGATTGGTGACCAACGGCAAACAAGTAAAAAATTAAACCATAAAATCAAAATAAATCCACATAGAGGAGTTGGACCAAAAGCAAGGCTAGGGGTGTCAACAGTAGCAAAAATAGAAATTATTAACCATGAATAAATATGATAATAGCAACAAAACTAATATTAACAACAATAAATAACATACAAAAAAAATAAATGAGGACGAGTTCAAGGATGTTTACCCTCAGAATTTTTGAGATTGGAAATAGGGTGTCTCGATCGATTTCCTTGTCGAATATTTTTTTGATGATAATAATATTTGAAATAAATATAAAATCTGTGTTCTAAACAAATTATCTTGAGAAAAATATTTTTTGTGGGATGAAGGAACAAAGAAAATTAATTTTTCTTGCTCAAATCAACCCGAGATTAAATGTTTTGTAGTAGCAAAAACTAGAATTTGAGAAGAAGGCTTCAAGATCTTTGAAGAATTTTTTGAGGAATAAAGAGCTTCCTGGAGAGTACAAAAAAAGTTGAGAGCAAAAGCTAACCAAAAACTTGAATTTTTCTCTCTGTCCTCTAAAAATGAGGGCAAATTCCTCATTTTATTCTGTCTTGGCCAAAAATGGCAAGGGACAAAAAACCTTCCTTTTTAGTTAATCTAAAATAACATAAAATGGTGAAACAACGGAAACTGAAAAAATCAGAAAATCAGACTGAAAACAGCGCAAAAAATGGACAGGCGAAACAGGTCGCGCGGAGGAGCCAAGGGCGCGCGGAGCGCTGCGCGTGGTGCCTTGGCACCGCGCGCGGCAGGCTGCCGCGCGCAGCCTGCCTCGCGCAGGCAGGTCGCGCGAGGCAGCTGCCTCGCGCGCAGGGGGGTCGCGCGAGGCAGCAGGCCTCGCGCGCAGGGGGGGCGCGCGGAGCGCCCCGCATCGCGCGCAGGGGGGTCGCGCGGAGCGCCCGCCCCTGCGCGCAGGGGGGTGCGCGCGGAGCGCCCCGCACCGCGCGCAGGGGGGTCGCGCGGAGCGCCCGCCCCTGCGCGAAGGGGGGGGTCGCGCGGAGCGCCTCGCACCGCGCGCAGGGGGGTCGCGCGGAGCGCCCGCCCCTGCGCGCGGAGCACCCCGCCGCGCGCGCAGGGGGGTCGCGCGGGGCGCCCGCCCCTGCGCGCAGGGGGGCGCGCGGAGCGCCCCGCCTCGCGCGCAGGCGCCCCTGCGCGCTGGGGCGGCCTGCCTCGCAGGCGCCCCTGCGCGCTGGGGCAGCCTGCCGCGCAGGCGGCCCCGCGCCGCCGCAGTGGCACTCGCGAAAAAAAAAAAAAAAAAAAAAAAATTTATTTTTTTTTTATTTTTTTTTATTTATTTTTTTTTTAATTTTGACACAATATTAATATTTTTTCCCATTTTAAATTTTAATCCCTAAAATATATATTTTAAAATTATTTTTCGAAAAAAAAACATGATCTTGACAAGGGAACGGTCGATTCTCACTTTTTCTTGCCGTAAGTCGGTCTTTTTTTTTTTCATCATCGGGTAATTCTGATCTTGGACCGCCTCGGGACCCGGTGTCTACAGTTGCCCCCAATTTTGGGGAACTTAGAACGCAGGCGCCTAAGTGAACCAAAATTCAGAAAAGAAGGGAAGAGATGCGTACCTGAGGCGGTCGCTTTCCGAAACTTGATTTTGCCAGCTTGTCGGCATCATAGGACTACTCCGGTCACATGATTGAGGAACGTCAGCTTGTCGACGTGAGACCAATGGCTGAGCGACTGATAAACACCAGCTTGTCGGTGTGTGAAGGCGCCAGACTTTGTAGAACGCGATTGATAGAACACCAGCTTGTCGGCGTGTGAAACCACGGCTGAACGACTGATAAACACCAGCTTGTCGGTGTGTGAAGGCGCCAGACTTTGTAGAACGCGATTGATAGAACACCAGCTTGTCGGCGTGTGAAACCACGGCTGAACGACTGATAAACACCAGCTTGTCGGTGTGTGAAGGCGCCAGACTTTGGAGAACGTGATTGATAGAACACCAGCTTGTCGGCTTGTGAAACCACGGCTGAGCGACTGATAAACACCAGCTTGTCGGTGTGTGAAGGCGCCAGACTTTGGAGAACGCGATTGATAGAACACCAGCTTGTCGGCGTGTGAAACCACGGCTGAACGACTGATAAACACCAGCTTGTCGGTGTGTGAAGGCGCCAGACTTTGGAGAACGTGATTGATAGAACACCAGCTTGTCGGTGTGTGAAACCACGGCTGAGCGACTGATAAACACCAGCTTGTCGGTGTGTGAAGGCGCCAGACTTTGGAGAACGTGATTGATAGAACACCAGCTTGTCGGTGTGTGAAACCACGGCTGAGCGACTGATAAACACCAGCTTGTCGGTGTGTGAAGGCGCCAGACTTTGGAGAACGTGATTGATAGAACACCAGCTTGTCGGTGTGTGAAACCACGGCTGAGCGACTGATAAACACCAGCTTATCGGTGTGTGAAGGCGCCAGACTTTCCTGCGAAAACAAAAGAGATTTGTATGCAAAGGTAAGTTATGCACGTGCATATGCATATGTCATGCGGAATGCAGGTGACACCGTTTATCTGAGTGGCCCAGTAGTCGAGGTGCGATAGCTCTCGTTGAAACGTCTCGTGGCTTCGTCTGGTCGATTATGCCCCCAAGTGCCGGAGGGCGCTGTCCTGATTCAGGGGCTCTGACTCATAATTTTTCAGGGAGGTTTGCCTGGTGTGCGTCTTTGCTTGAAAGGGGTTGCCCAAGGTAATGCCGCCTTATCACTCCAAGCGTCATTGTCTTGAAGGTAGTGCGTCCCTTGTGGATTTTCACACTAGCTTTTCTTAGCGGGGAATGCGTCCTTGTCGGATTTTCACATAACCCTGTGCCTTATTTTTTGCCTGGAATGGACCCAACCCAATCCAGCGGCTTTTATTTATTTCATTTTTTTTGTAGGGCAGACTGCCTGTTGCCAGGTTTTCACCCTGCCCTTTGGCCTAACTTTTGCTTAGAGCGCCAGTCACGGTTTTCATCTCTAACGGCCCCTTTTTTTTTATTATTATTATTATTATTTTTTTTTTTTTTAAAATTTCTGTCGGTTGCACGGATAAATTGTGCCCATTCGAATGGGAAGTGACAGCAGTGACATATTACTCGTCTAAAAAGAACTATGGACATTCATTGGATAAAAGAACTTCTCTGAGTGCATAATTGCATACATGTGCACGTTTCTCGTGCGATTTCATTACACATGATCATCATTTGACATTAGGCCCCAAGATACCAGACCACATCTAATCTCGAGATAGATCTCAAAAGCATCACAACTCCTGTTATCAATCAGCCCTCTCGGGTTTTCTTGATTGAACATTTTTCTCTCTCTTTTTTTCCCTTTTTTTTTCTTTGTTTTGTCTTCAGCCGTGGAATCTTTTCAATCTGTCGACGTTGACCGGCTCCCTGAATTCATTCCCATCGCTATCTGTCAGTATCGCAGCTCCTTTAGACAAAAGCTTCTTCAGAACGAAAGGTCCTTCCCAAGTTGGTCTGAACTTGCCTCGAAAATCCGGAACCCCTGGCCTCATTTGTTTGAAGACTAGGTCTCCTTCCTTCAATGGGTGCTTTCTTACTTTCTTCCCAAACGAGCGGGCTAGCCTTTTCTGGTAGATCTGGTTGTGGTAGTATGCCCGCATCCTATCTTCGTCCAATAGGTTCAACTGTAATAGCCGCTGCTGGGCCCATTCGGCTTCTGGTAGCTGAGTTTCTGTCATCACCCTCAATGACTGGAGTTCTATTTCTACCGGTAGAACTGCTTCCGTCCCGTAAACCAGGGAGAAAGGGGTAACTCCTGTGGAAGTTCTGGCGGTGGTCCTGTAGCCCCATAGAGCGAATGGCAATTTCTCGGCCCAGTCTTTATAGGTTTGCACCATCTTAGCCAATATGTTCTTAACGTTCTTAATAGCTGCCTCGACCGCCCCGTTGGCCTGTGGTCGGTATGGAGAGGACTTATGGTGTTGGATGGCGTACTTCTTGAGCATCTGTTTAGTCTCAGCTTGGAACTGTACCCCATTATCCGACACGATGTGATGAGGGAGACCGTACCTACAGATCAAGTGTCGCTCGATGAATCTGGCCATTTCCCGGGCGCCTAATTTCTTGAAGGATTCAGCTTCAACCCACTTGGTAAAGTAATCAATGGCGACCACAATGAACCTGTGCCCGTTAGAGGCTGTCGGGTGTATCTCTCCTATTATGTCAATCCCCCATGCGGCAAATGGCCACAGAGACGTCAGGTTGCACAATTCCGACACTGGCAGGTGTCTCAGATTAGCATACTGTTGGCATAATTGGCACTCCTTCACATATTTAGAGCAATCTGTATCCATTGTTAACCAGAAGAATCCTTGCCGCATTATTTTCTTTGGTAGGGCCAGACCATTCATATGGGCCCCACAGACCCCTGCATGGGTTTCATCCATGACCCTTTTAGCCTCTTTTTCATCTAAGCATCTGAGTTGCATGCCATCGGCTTGTCTCTTGTACAACACCCCATCTACACTGATGAATTGAGTGGACAGTTTGCGGATTAGCCTTTGGTCTTTTTCAGTGGCTTCTTCCGGGAATATTGACCTCTCCAAATAATTCAGGACATCATAGTACCATGGCTTTCCATCAGTAGTTCCAACATCCCCGACTTGTTCGGTCTCAAAGTATGGCTTGCTCGAACTGGAAATGAGCACAGGCTTCATAACTATTCCTTCCGGGTTATCCCACATGGATACTAAGGTAGCTAGGGCGTCTGCCAATTGGTTCTCATCTCGGGGCACGTAGTTAAAAGTGCAAATTTCAAACCGGCCACTAAGTTCTTTCAAGCACTTTGCATATGGCAACAGCCGCTCTTCCTTGATGGCCCATTCACCCCTGACTTGGTGGATTACTAAAGATGAGTCCCCGAAGACCTCTACTACTTTTGCCCCCACGGCTGAGAGCGCCTCTAACCCGAAGATGCAGGCTTCATACTCTGCTTCGTTATTGGTGGCTCTGTACCTCAGTTTCTTGGCTAAGGGGAGCTTCTCACCATCTGGGGTTACTAGAATTACTCCTGTTCCGGCTCCCTTGTTATTTACTGCCCCATCGAAATACATCTGCCACTTCTGCACGGTGATGGCTAACACATTTTCGTCAGGGAATTCATACTCCAGTCGGTCTCCTTCAATGGGATGGTCAGCAAGAAACTCCGCCACGGCTCGACCTTTAATGGTCTTTCTAGTAATGTATTCCACGTCAAATTCTTGTAGCAATATCAACCATCTTCCCATTTTCCCTAGTAAAGAGGGTGCCTGTTGCAGGTATCGGAGGGGATTTTGCTTGGCAACAGCCTGCACTTTGTAGGAATGAAAGTAATGCCTCAGTTTCTTGGATGCCCAGATTACTGCCAGGCAAATCTTCTCCACTTCAACATACTTGGCTTCATAAGGGAGGAATTTCTTGCTGAGGTAGTAAACCGCAAATTCGACCCCGAATTCATCCTCTTGGGCCATCATGGCTCCTACAGAACTTTCCTCTATTGCTAGGTAAAGGATCAGTGGCTTAGCAGGCCGCGGCGGTCGTAGCACTGGGGGATGTTGGAGGTAATCCTTAATGACATCAAAAGCCTTTTGGCAGTCGTCGTTCCACCTGACTGGCTGATTCTTCCTGAGGAGCTTGAAAATTGGTTCGCACACTGAAGCGAGCTTGGAAATGAACCTACTGATGTATTGCAATTTGCCCAGAAAACTCCGGACTTCTTTCTCCTTTCGGGGCGCTGGCATTTCTCTGATTGCCTTGATTTTATCAGGGTCCACCTCTATTCCCCTTTGGCTCACCACATGGCCTAGCAACTTACCAGAAGTAACTCCAAAAATGCACTTCTTAGGATTAAGGCGAAGGTTATACTTGTCAACCCTCTTAAAGAACTTCTCTAAGGCCTCGAAGTGCCCTTCCCGAGTAGCCGACTTGATCATCATATCATCGACATACACTTCGACCTCCTTGTGGATCAAGTCATCCAAGATCTTGGTAGCCATCCTTTGGTACGTCGCTCCGGCATTCTTCAACCCAAAAGGCATTACTCGGTAGGCGAACGTTCCCCATTCTGTGATGAAAGCTGTCTTGATTCGATCCACAATCTTGTTAAGGATTTGGTTGTATCCCGCATACCCGTCCACAAAGCTGTACATCATACAGGCGGCTGCGCTATCCACTAGTACATCAATATGGGGTAGGGGAAAGTCATCTTTCGGGCAGGCTTTATTCAGGTCTCGGTAATCAACGCACACTCGGACTTTCCCATCCTTCTTGGCTACGAGGACAACGTTAGCTAACCATGTTGGATACTGGACCTCTACCAGAAACTTGGCTTCGATCTGTTTGTGCACTTCTTCCTTTACCTTTTCTGCCCATTCTGGTCTCAGCCTTCTGAGCTTCTGCTTGACCGGCTTGCACTCTGGGTAGGTCGGAATGATGTGTTCGGCAACTGCCCGATCAATCCCTGGCATATCCTCATAGGTCCAGGCGAAGACTCTTTCATATTTTTTCAAAATTCTCTCAAATTTTATCCTTTCCTCAAGAGTTACATCGGATGCTATCAAGATTTCCTTTGGATTTTCCAAAGTCCCGAGATTAAATGTGGTGGTATTGGCTGAGTTAATGTCAAATATAAATGATTCATGCTCGTGATCATGCATAATGAAATCATGAGAAACATCGCACAAGTAAGCAAAGTCATTCATATTATTAAAGTACTCAGAATTACAGACAGAATTGTCAAATAGTTCGGGAATAAAAAGTACATCAGCAAAGCTATCATTATCATCTCCCACTGGTGCTGGTTCTGAGGCCGATGGCCCTTCGTCGTCGACGATCTTCAAATCCCCCAACTCTGGTGCTGCCTCTTCATCTTCCACTTTCTCCTTGCCCTTCACCTGGATAGCCAACAGACTTTCAGTGACAATCTCCTCGGGAACCTCTCGATCCCATGCTAGACTCTGATTGAAGATTTCCTCATCCCAGAAGGCTTCCACCGCCTTGACCATTCCCTCGGACCAGTCAAACACATCATTGAAAATTTCAAAACCTGGGGTGATCTTGCCACTAATCCACTGAGGCTCTGCCTCCCCACAGTAGGCGCATGCCGATGCAGCCGGTACAAAAATCTCCAAAATGTGCGGCACTTCCGCAGGCTTCTTCTCGGGTTTGCTCCTCTTGGCATCAGTGACGTAGCCCAAACCCTTCCTATCCTTTTGCCCCCTTGTGGCGACAGGCTCTTGAATCCCTTGTGAGCTCTTACCCAAACCAGCCCCGGGGAGAAAGCTCATCTTCTTCATCATATTGACAACTTGGGGACTTACCACTGTCCCGTCTTCCTCATTCACCATAGCCACGTGAAACCCGCTGAAGGGTTGATTGGAAATCCCTAACACCGACACTTGATTGTCACCAGCCGCTTTAATAGTAACGATCTGGCCTTCATGGGGAATCTTGATCATTTGATGGAGCGTAGATGGAACCCCTCCTAACTTGTGAAACCAAGGCCTTCCCAACAGCACTGCGAAGTTAGCCGGTATCGGCAGAACAACAAACTCAGCTTCTATCTCAACTGGCCCGGTCTTGACTTGTGCCTTAAAAGTCCCAGAAGCTTGCCTTCTCGAGTTGTCATAAGCGGTGATGGTCAGATCGGATTTACTCAACATGCTCTCATTCAATCCTAGTGAAGGTAACGCCACTAGCGGGCACACATTAATGGAGGACCCATCATCCACCATGACACAGGCCGTGTGTTTACCATTGACCTGAGCTCGGATATACAGGGGGCGATTATGATTACGACCCTCGATCGGCAAGTCGGCATCAGTGTAAACTATGTTCTCCTCCGATCCTCCTTTCACAAGGCCCAACAATTCGGTTGGTGAGATGGTGGTGGCGACTGTCGATTCACACAAGGCTTCAACCAACTTCTGCCTATGGCTCGGGGATTGCCTTAACAAGTCCCAGATGGATATTTGCGCAGTCGTCTTCTTTAACTGCTTTAGAACTTGGTTCTCTTCTGTTTCTCGCTCTTCACTCGGAGGCACTGGATCCTGCTGTCTCTCAACCTCTGGCACCACTCTTCCACTGCGGGTCACTGCTTGCACTCCTTGCACTTCTTCTTCACCCCCAGAACTCCATAGACCCTCTGGCCCATCGGCTTCTTCAATCTCACTTTCACTGGTCGTGTCCCAACATTCTATCATATTGACCTGGGGCCTCTCCCTATTGACTCCCTGTTCGGGGCGGACGATAGCCATGTAATCATTGCCGTAAAGATCCCTCAACACATACCATTCGGGCAAGCTTGATCCTACCATAAAGACTGGGGGAGGAACGGCGTTAAACCCGGTATTCTTCTTCTTTTCCCTCTTTTCAGGGTCGGAGATCTGCTTACTGTCAATGAGATCTTGGACCCGATCCCTTAAAGTTCTGCAGGAGTCAGTGAGGTGACCGGTGTGCTGGTGGAAAGCACAGTATTGATCCCCCCTATGATTTGGCTGGCCATAAGTCTTAGCTTGTCTGGCTGGCAATGGCTGGAGTTTTCCCTCTTTCATTAATCGTTCTAGGACCCAGGACAATGGTCTTCCCAAATTTGAATAGTGTCTCTGGTTTACATCAGTGGCTGAAACTTCCGCTGTTCTGCCCACTCTGTTACTGCTGCTTCCGGCGCCACCAGACCTATTTCCCCCTTGGGTCCCGAAGTTCTTCCGAGCAAAACTGTCATTATTGGCCTTCTTTGCCAAGTGTTCCGCTTCAGCTTCGATTGCTATGTCTTTTAAGGATTCCCAATCCTTGAGCCCTTTCATCTTAAGCCCCTCCCTCAAATATGGGCTTGCATTTTTGATAAACAGTCTGATTTGGTCCGAGGTATCGGGCTTCCTCTTCATTTCCATAACGCGATTCCTCCACCGCGTAAGGTAGTCATGGAAAGATTCACTAGACTTTTGTTGCAGGAGCTCTAGGTCTTTCAACGTCACTTCCATGCGGGTGCTGCAGTCGTACTGCCTCATGAACTCACTTGTAAGCAGATCCCAATCTTCTTTCGACCTCCTGTCTAAGCCATGGTACCAATCAACCGCTGACCCTGTCAAACTAAGGCAGAAGTATTCTACCTTTTGCTTCTTGGTAAGACCTGTGCCCTTCATGATTAAGGCATACTGCTTGAGATGGGCCGAAGGATCAGACGTGCCATCAAACTTTGGTAAATCTGGCATCTTAAATCTCTGAGGCAGCAGCTCCTCCTCACCCAAGTCTACATCTTCGGGGATGACCCCCTTTCCGACCGACACCATTCGTGCGATGGCCTCCATTCTTTCCTCCATCTTCCTCATCACATCATCCTCTAGTTTAGGAACTTTGCACCTCACAGCTTGAGGGACTACTGGCTCATCTTCCTCTTCCCCCAAGAAATCATCCCTCGGGTCTGGGATCCTTACCCTTTGTTGCTCAACTGGTGCCGCCACTCTAGGCTCGGTAATTGGCTGTGGCACAGCAGCGGTTGGTATGGTGGTCTCCACAACAGGTGTTTCGACCGGATCAACAGTTGGAGCTCCAGATGCTTGTCCAGCGTGTGGTGTCATTTGGGCGACAAAGTTTCCCATCATAGCAAGCATTTTCCTTTCAAAGTCTTCGAACCTTTTGTCCAAGTCTTGTGTTGTTACAGCACCCGAATCTTGCGGTAATTCTGCCATTACTGATCCGGAGGATTGTTCTGAATAAGAGTCTGAGTTTCTATCCCAATCTGAACCCGAAGCTGATGCCAGACTTGACTGCTCAACTACTTGATTTCTGACCAACCTCCCGCTAGGATCTCTGGACCACTCAAATGGATCTATGATGGCTGAAAAAACCCAATTCGTTAGCATGATGCATGGATGGCATTAAGAATGCATGGTCGTGTTGATGCTGCATCCACAACCACATGCAAGCAAACAGACCCTTCCAACCTTATTCCTCCCGCACACGGGGCAATGTGGTCTCTTTCCTAGGTGGGCTTAGCCCATGGGTCAACAGGGGACCCTATGAACGCGAAGAGGGCACGGCGAAAAACCGGCAGCACAACAGCTCTAATCTAATGCGCAGGCGTATGGGTTTTGGCCATTACGTGTTTGGACAATTCAATCAAGTTAAGGTGGGCTCACCGGGGCATGAAAGCCTTTGACAAGAGACCACTTAATTTGGTTGAATTTGTCTAATACATAAAGGCCCACATCACAAGCGTTGTATTAAGGAGCATACCACCTAGTGGAAGTTTCTACTTGCCATTACATGGGCTTTAGTCAGGGTGATTTTCTTTAGGCTACCCAAGCATGGTTCGCGCCAACGGGTCTAGCTCATCACGAGCATAACGACCGATTGGGTTCCCATTTTGATATACCAAAAGGTACAAGGCTTGGGCTGGTGATTATCCTTAACACTTCCCTACAATGAGTGAAAGTAGAGTCGTGCTTCGGGAACGCACCGGGGTAAGATAGGGACCAACTAGCGTAAGTCTAAGGCTTTAAAATGATATGATGCAATTTTCGAAAAGAGGTAGAATTTTAAGTTTCAAAAACCCAATTATAAATTTTAACCAAAGCACTTTCGGAGTGAAGTCTCAAACACTAAGTCCCCAGTAGAGTCGCCACTGTGACGCGCGCCGAACCCAGCAAGGGCCCTCGCTTTGAATCCGCTTTAGGATTCGAGGTATGAAAGGTTCGCGTCTCTTGATCATGGGCGCCATGAGGCATCATCGGTGTATCCCTCCCAATAGAACATTGGGGAGAATAACCTAGCCTATTGACGCCTAAAGGCACCTTTTGAGGTACTTGGAGTCGCCACCCAATTTGCAAGAAATTAGGAAAAGGTTTCTCACCTCTAACGGTCTAAACCAGAGTTATGGTGTCCGGAACTTCCCTCTTATTCATGCTTTGGTTAGTTATAAATGGATTTTTAACTTCTCAAGATTATATCTCTCATCTCACGCGATTGATGCATTTAAATTAAATAGCGCATTGAAAACACGTAAAGAGAATAAATAAAAGCGATAAGCAAAGTAAATAAAGAAAGCGGTAAACACCCAAGCACTCAATTACAATGGAAATAGGGACAGAATACAACCCCAATAAAAGGAGGATTAAGAATACAAATGGGGGCGGAATACAACCCCAAAAATAAATAAAGTTGCCCCAAAATTAATTACAAGGGGCCCAAGATGAAAATAACTTTAAATTTAAACACTCACACAAGAAAATAAAAAAGACATGCATAAATCGGGACATTATTTTAGGAACATTGGTTCCTTCGCACTTGTTCGAAATTTAGGAACATTGGTTCCTTCGTGTTAACTTAAAGAGAGTTCGAAGAGTCGTTTTGATTGTTTGAATGAAAACCGGGATGAGTGATCCCATTTTTGTAGAAAATTTGACTCTTCGTTTTAATTGCGATATATTTTTATTGTCGGGCTAAAATAAGGGACATTGGTCCCGATTTTATTAGTGAAAATTCCAATTTAATTATAGAAATATTTTTGTGATTTTTTATCGCACGCGTGCGCGAATAAAAAATATATATTTACAAGTAAACACATAACACATCAAAGGGGAACTGAAAAGATCTCACCAAAATGGAGTGTCCGTCCACGCGTCGCGACCCATCCGGGGAGTCGCGGGGCGCTCACATGGCCCGACTCAAATTAATTCTCAGACAAAAATTAATATCAAAAATAATATTAGTAAATATTTTAGGCAAATTAATCAAGCAAGTGCAAAATATAACAATAATAATAAAAGATAAATAATGATAATGACAATAATATTATGATAACAAATAATAATATTACATGGCACATAAACATTAGCATGACAATAAGTAGGTGATGATAATGCTAACAATTATAATAACGTAACATCAATAAATATACAATGAATGTATAATAATGATAATAATAATAATAATAATAATAATAATAATAATAATAATAATAATAATAATAATAATAATAATAATAATAATAATAATAATAATAAAAATAATAATAATGGCAATGATGGTAGCACAATGAATATGGCAGCGACCTATAATAATAATAATGATAAAAATAATAAAAAAGCAATGGATGGATCAAATAGTGATAGTAATAGTGATAATGGCAATATTTGCTACATGAGGATAATATTAAATAGCAAGGGAAATGATAATATAAATGGGGATTGGTGACCAACGGCAAACAAGTAAAAAATTAAACCATAAAATCAAAATAAATCCACATAGAGGAGTTGGACCAAAAGCAAGGCTAGGGGTGTCAACAGTAGCAAAAATAGAAATTATTAACCATGAATAAATATGATAATAGCAACAAAACTAATATTAACAACAATAAATAACATACAAAAAAAATAAATGAGGACGAGTTCAAGGATGTTTACCCTCAGAATTTTTGAGATTGGAAATAGGGTGTCTCGATCGATTTCCTTGTCGAATATTTTTTTGATGATAATAATATTTGAAATAAATATAAAATCTGTGTTCTAAACAAATTATCTTGAGAAAAATATTTTTTGTGGGATGAAGGAACAAAGAAAATTAATTTTTCTTGCTCAAATCAACCCGAGATTAAATGTTTTGTAGTAGCAAAAACTAGAATTTGAGAAGAAGGCTTCAAGATCTTTGAAGAATTTTTTGAGGAATAAAGAGCTTCCTGGAGAGTACAAAAAAGTTGAGAGCAAAAGCTAACCAAAAACTTGAATTTTTCTCTCTGTCCTCTAAAAATGAGGGCAAATTCCTCATTTTATTCTGTCTTGGCCAAAAATGGCAAGGGACAAAAAACCTTCCTTTTTAGTTAATCTAAAATAACATAAAATGGTGAAACAACGGAAACTGAAAAAATCAGACTGAAAACAGCGCAAAAAACGGACAGGCGAAACAGGTCGCGCGGAGGAGCCAAGGGCGCGCGGAGCGCTGCGCGTGGTGCCTTGGCACCGCGCGCGGCAGGCTGCCGCGCGCAGCCTGCCTCGCGCAGGCAGGTCGCGCGAGGCAGCTGCCTCGCGCGCAGGGGGGTCGCGCGAGGCAGCAGGCCTCGCGCGCAGGGGGGGCGCGCGGAGCGCCCGCCCCTGCGCGCAGGGGGGGGCGCGCGGAGCGCCCCGCATCGCGCGCAGGGGGGTCGCGCGGAGCGCCCGCCCCTGCGCGCAGGGGGGGGGGGCGCACGGAGCGCCCCGCACCGTGCGCAGGGGGGGTCGCGCGGAGCGCCCGCCCCTGCGCGCAGGGGGGGGTCGCGCGGAGCGCCTCGCACCGCGCGCAGGGGGGTCGCGCGGAGCGCCCGCCCCTGCGCGCGGAGCACCCCGCCTCGCGCGCAGGGGGGTCGCGCTGGGCGCCCGCCCCTGCGCGCAGGGGGGCGCGCGGAGCGCCCCGCCTCGCGCGCAGGCGCCCCTGCGCGCTGGGGCGGCCTGCCTCGCGCGCAGGCGCCCCTGCGCGCTGGGGCGGCCTGCCTCGCAGGCGCCCCTGCGCGCTGGGGCAGCCTGCCGCGCAGGCGGCCCCACGCCGCCGCAGTGGCACTCGCGAAAAAAAAAAAAAAAAAAAAAAATTTATTTTATTTTTTTTATTTTTTTTTTATTTATTTTTTTTTTTAATTTTGACACAATATTAATATTTTTTCCCATTCTAAATTTTAATCCCTAAAATATATATTTTAAAATTATTTTTCGAAAAAAAAACATGATCTTGACAAGGGAACGGTCGATTCTCACTTTTTCTTGCCGTAAGTCGGTCTTTTTTTTTTTTCATCATCGGGTAATTCTGATCTTGGACCGCCTCGGGACCCGGTGTCTACAGGGACATAGTTACTATTCATCATCATGATATTGCTAATGTCATCATGGTCCCATATATTACTATTCAGTGGGCCCCACTAGGTCCTGCTTTTACTATCAGTGGGTCCCACCTAGGCCCACTTTTCACCGAAATAAATACTTTGTTTACTGTTTCAATCATTCCGGACTCGTTTGACCTCTGATTGACAGGAAATTTACGCCTACGGACTCGTATTGACGAGCTCTATCCAATGGTCCAATAAAAATATTTTTCAATTTCAAAAAGTACTATTCATCCCGAAAATACTATTCATGTAATGCCCAAAAAATTTTAGTGTTTTTATTTATTAATTTGACGCGCTAAAAATTCGTCAAATGTTGATTTTAACGCATAAGAGTGGAATTTTTCATTAAAGCTATGTAATTTAATTATTCAAATAATTTTTGATATATGCATATATGTATGTGTGTGTAACGCATATTTACATGTAAATGGATAAGAAAATAGTTAATAGATAAAATAAATAAATAATTATAACATATGATAATATTTAGTAAGGTCTAAAATGATCTAAAATTTGTGAGAATTAAGTTAATTAGTGGGAGAACACGGTAAAGAAAATGAAGAAGGAAAGAAAGAAACCGGAGAAAGAGAGAGGGAGAGAGGGACTGCGGAGCACGGTGGAAGGGGCAAGCGGCTGGCGCTGGTCGACGGCGAGCAACCGGACTCCTCGCCGTTGCTGATTGCAGGTGTCTTCTTCCCCGTTGCGACTTCATCGTTTCAGAAAAAGGGGAGGAAAAATTGGGAGTTCTTCAGCGTTTTTCGGCGAACTCCGGTGGCGGTTGACGACACGAAGGGCACCGTGGGATTCCTGGTGGCCAGACGAAGCTTTCGGTGGCCGTGGATCTCCCTCAATCGCCGGCGACAAGTAGATCGGAGGAGAAGGAAACAGAAGCTACCGACCCCGATTCCAACGAAACAACGGGGAGTATCGGCGCGTGACCACCGGAATCGTAAACCCGAGGCGTCAAGCTTCACTCCGATGAGCTCAGCGCCTCCGGTGGAGCTCCGGCGAACCTCCGACGAGAATCTGGCGAGGCTCCGGCGATGGTGAAGAGGCCAAATTATGCAGAAAAATTCGGTATGTGGCCACCAGAATTACTTTCTTAATTGATTTTCCACAAGTTAAAATTTATTAAGAGTGATTTTGCTAAATACAGTATGTGAACAATTTTATTGATTTGCTGGCACTGTGTTAAGAGTAATGGCTTAGCTGAATAGAATTAAATTTGAGATTTACAGATTTCGGGTTAAATGAAAAGAATTGAAAAGTTTTCCATATTCGGGAAAGTAGGACTGCATTTGTAAAATAGGAGAAATATAGATAAATTTGTAGTAGGATTTTAAATTGTATATAATCTTTATAATGATAAAATTATGGCGTATAAACTAGATTAGTAATTAAACTAATAAATAACTTACAATAATTAAATTTGATAATGGTAGTGTATTTGATAATTCTTAAAGAATTGGTGGGAATTTAAATGTTGAGTGGGAATTCCAATTACGTTTTTTGATAGTTTGAATTAAGGATTAATTTGGGTTGAAGGCATGTGATTTTATTATATTAAAATTCGATTAGTGCATGTTTTAAAATATTAAGTGAATGTTTGAAGCCATTGTTCAAGCAGTCAAATTACTGCTAAGACCAAATTAGAAGTATATGTGTACCCCTATATAAGTGCAAAATAACATAAATACAATAGTAAGTTTGTAATAATCTTTAAACTGTATGGTGAATTTAATTTAGTTTAGTCAATTATTTTAAGTTGTGAGTTAAAGCTTAAATAAATTAAGCAAATTAAGTTAAACCGATCAATTGAGCTAAATCATTGAAATAGAAGCACGTAGGGCTTGGTAATTGTGGAGTTCTATTTTTGGGTACATCATGGAATTTCACTTGAATTGTGCATTTGAATTTATAAACTAAGAATGGATGATATACATATTGTGATGAATTACAACCGTAATAAATTTTAGTCGCTATGTATAGGTCGACTTGTGAAAATTGTTTAGTACAATTTTGTTAAATGTTACGAGTAATATGATAGAGTTGAGGACTTATAATAGGTGTCATTTTGATAAAATGAAATTTATTGTAAATCTATAAAGATAGGATGGAATTTAACATGAAGAGAATGAATCAAATTAAGTGAGTAAGAGTGGATAATAAAATATAAAGAAAAAGGAGACTTAATCATAGGAGTTTATGGTATTTGTAAAAGTATGGGGTATAACAAGAAAGAAAAAAATATAGAAGAGAATAAACAAATTTATAAGTAAAGATTAATAGAAGGCAACATCGTACTTTATTAAATTTTAGAGAAGAAAATATAAATTAACTATATTACTGATAAATAAAGGACTAAAAGTATTTTAAGCAGGCTCATGATATGTGAGTAAATTAGAGAAATTTAGTATGTTTAACAAATATCGAGTGTAGTTAAGTATACTTAAAGATAATGGTAATAATAAAATCAAATAAATGGCTAATAAAATCAGAGTGTTAACTTGTAAATAAAGGCCAATGGGTTATAATTATATATATAAGATTTATTATAATTGTTAATGCCTTTTAATTATATAAACATGATTAATGGCTTGCTATGAAGCTAAGGTAGTGAAATATGATAAATAAATGAAATTATATGAGAAAATGATGATGGATGATACCGGGATTAATTGTGGAAAAAAAAATTGAATTGAAATGTATATTGATCTTATTTTATGTAAAGATCAAAGTTTGGATTTGTTTAAATAACATTTATTAATGTGGCCCTATTCGATCAGCTGGGAGTCAAGTCTAGTTCAGGATATAGTGGCTAGCCATAGGGACATAAAACCGCTGGAGTGAGCATGATGTCTCACTATTTTTATAGGTCATTAATGGACCTATTCTGTATTCTTAAAAGTATCTGTATTGGAATGTACTGGAGAAATCCTTCGGGGTTCTTCAGGTTTGGAATGTACTGGAGTGATCCTCTGAGGTCTCTTCAGGTTATTGTGAACTCTTTGAGATTCACACCCCGTTTATCCTGTGCTTAGAGTCTGCCAGCATTGTACTATGGGCAAAACAGTAAATTGCAAAGTCAATTGGTAAATGTAAAATAAAGGTGTAAATCAAGAAATTAAATGATGAATAAATAAAGCGGGGTAATTTGGTGAATTTAAATGATAAATTTTATAAGTCATATTAAATGTATAATCTAAGAAGTTAGATGGCAAGTTAGATGTATAATCACATTATTCAACGAACTAGCACCCAAACCTTTCAGAAACACAAGAGACTGACTTCGATCCCGAAGTACAACTGTCTTTCTATGGAAATCAACTACAGCCCGATGCTTACCCAACCAGTCCATACCCAGAATCAAGTCAAACTCTCTGAAAGGTAACTCAATCAAATCCGCTGGAAGCACAGCTCCCTCAACAATCAGAGGACAACTCCTAAAAACTCTACTCACACTGACACTATGCCCTAATGGACTAGTCACACAAATCTCATAATCTAATTGATCAACTGAATGCAATTTATCAACAATTTTATCTGTGCACAAATATGAGTGTGTGGAACCAGGATCAATTAGAGCATGCAACTCAGTGTCATGGAGTAGGAGCTTACCAGCAATAACATTAGGCGCATCCTGCTCATCTCTGGCTCTCATAGCATAAGCTCTAATGGCACCCTGAGGAGGATGCTCAACAGTCTCAGAAGCAGCTCCCTCTCTATGCCGACCACCTCTACCTCTACCTCGGCCTCTGCCACGGGTAGCCGGAGAAGCATTCGAACCGACCCTACTGCCCTCTCTCTGGGAACCCGAATCCTCATGCAATCTCGGACAACTGGCCAATAGATGCTCAGAACTCCCACACCTGAAGCATGCACCGGAGAGCCACCTACACTCACCCCGATGTGTCTTACTACAATGAGGACAAACTGATGTAGTCTCAACTCTACCACCCCTACCAGAACCTGACACAGCTGTAGAACCCTGTCGTCTACCTCTAGAAGCCGGACCAGATGATGACTCATCCTGTGGGTTCCTAGATCTCTTACCCGAAGAAGATCCTCCACGAGAAGAACTCCTCCTCTGAGCTCTCTCTCTCATCACAGTCTCAGATAACTCAGCTCTCACAGCAGCCTCTACAATCTGATAATAACTGACCCCAGGTATGCACATCAGAGAAATCAAAGCAATCTTCAAAGACTCATTTAACCCAGCCTCGAAATGCTTGCATCTAAAGTCATCAGTCATAACTCCACGTGGGGCATAGCGAGATAACCTGTTAAACTCTTTCTCATAATCTACTACAGACATAGCCCTCTGTCTCAAACTCAAAAACTGCGCCCATCTCGAATCTCTATAAGTCTGAGTGATGTACTTCTTTGTGAACTCACCCTCAAAGAACTCCCAAGTAATTGGATCCGGTAGCTGAGGATGCCTGGAAACCAATTCCCACCATTCAAATGCAGACCCTTGTAGAAGAGCTAATGCACACTCTGCCTGCTGGTCGGGAGGACACCGAATCTCTCTCAAGGCACGCTTTACTTTATCTAACCATCTCTCTGCCATCTCAGACTCATTCAAACCAGTGCCATAGAAATCCTCAACTCCTGCCCTTCTCAAATTCTCCATAGGTGCTCTAGGAGCAGTCACTCTCTCCAAAACCCTAGCCATGTCCTGATGCATTCTAAACATAGCCTCAAAGGGCATGGCTGCGGCCTCGGGCTGGACCCTAGCATGCTGAGCCGACACAGTAACAGAAACAGACGGATCCACAGCTGGAGGATTCACACTCTCGGCGGATTCCTCGAGTGATCCACGAATGGAATTAGAATCCATCTAAACAAACAAGAAACAACCGCATCAGCTAACACAGATCTAGACACATACATATCTAAGAAACTCAGAACAATCACAACAACACCCAGAAATGCCTAAACCTATGCTCTGATACCACAAACTGTAACACCCCCTTCCCATACGTAGGCAATCCCATCCGAGAAGGAGTGATATGCCATATGAGTAAAGGTGCCACCAAGCAAGTACAAAGTAAAACATACATCCATTCATAACATGCATTCAGAAATACAGAATAATTAAAAAACTTTACATGCAGAAAGCAAAAGCTGATCATGCATTACTATAATAAACTATTACAATAATGATCTGATCAGCTAACTGAAACAAAATAATATTACATATACAAAATAGAGATACAAAAGCGGAAGCTGATACAAAACTGATACATGAGAGTTCTATACAAAAGAAATAACAACTGTTACAAAATTAAGCCCTACACTAAACTCTTCTGTGTTGGCTTGATGACGGCGACTCTCTCAAGCAAAACTCCTTCCGCACCTGCACGGGTAAAAACACCGTGCTAAGCGATAAACGCTTAGTGGGGGAAACACACATAAATAATGGACGGCCATTCACAATGGTCGTCAAGGCATAACACATTCACAATGGCAGAATGCAAAGGCTATAACATAATCCATATAAACATGCTCATATTTAAAAGCCATACAATCAGCATCTCATAATTGCATCCATGCCAGTATAATCCAACATGTAATTCATCATTAAACTCATTCAGATATTCAAATTAATAGCCAAATCAGATCAGAACAATTCTATTAAACATTTAAAGAACACCTGCTGACTCTAGATAGTGGATAACGAGTGTACTGAAGGTACCTTACGGGTACGAATCGAATACTGAGGGTACCTCACAGGTACAAGTCAAAAGTCATTCATTTTATCAAAGCATAATATTTTATACTGAGGGGATCTTAAACAAGATCCTAATACTGAAGGGTTCGCGAGGGAACCAGACGGGGACCGGATCGGGGTCCAAACTGAACTGAGGGCTGCAGCTAAAAGACTCTATTAGGCATGCCTAACTATCCACTTACTTGACTCTAGCAGGTTAAGCGTCATTCAAATCACATTTCAGAATACGGAATATAATTCATCAGAAAATCATGATGTCATTCAAATCAAAACATAAGAAAGTATGACATGCATCATACAACAGTAAGTCCATTCAAATAAACACCAAATTCATTTCCGAGTCAAAAGCCGGGAAATTTCGAAACAAAGGGCTGAACGGGGTAACGGGTGAGGTTGACTGGTCACGAGGCGTGACTGGCCTCCCCACCTGGCAGGTCACGAGACGTGACTGTGGGTCACGCCTCGTGACTTGCTTCGTCCCTCGCAGATCACGCGACGTGCCTCGGCTGGTCACGCCTTCGCTCTTGCCGGTCACGAGTCGTGACTGGGCGTCACGTCTCGTGACTGGCTTCTTTGAGACAGGTCACGCGTGACTGTCTCCTGTGACTCTCCCTCAGGCCGGTCACGAGTCGTGACTGGGAGTCACGTCTCGTGACTGGCCTCATTTTAGCTGGTCATGAGTTGTGACAGCAGCCACAACTCGTGACTGGCCTCAAACTGGCAGGTCACGAGTCGTGATCGAAGGTCACGTCTCGTGACTTGCCTCCCTCTCTTGTCACGCGACATACGATCTGGAAATGGAAACTTCAACAGAAACACGATTTTCCCATTTCCAGAATTCTCAGAACCCAGAAATCCATCCCGAATTTGATTCAAAACCAAACAAACCTGTTCTTACCTTCCAGTAAACATTCCAAACAATATAAGCAACATATATACAACTCAATTCAGCATTTAAACAACCAAATCAAGAATACATGCATTGAAGCTATTCAAGAACTTAAACCCTAAAATTTTACAGTAAACTCAAAATCACACAAATCACAATCAATAGTTCCCAAACCTGAAATCTAAGCTTCTATCACTTAGCTCCACTAGGTCCAGCAACCTCTTTACCCTTTGGATCACGAGGAGCTTCAGCTAGAACACAAACACAATAATGCAACCCTAAGTTAAACCTAAACTCAAGGAAGAAGATGATGAAAATTACAGTAAGACAAAGACAAAGATACATACTAACCAATTTAGAAGATGCAAGGAGAGATTAACTCCACCAATTCAAGCTTGAATCCAAACCACAACTCTTAGAGTAAAGAAAATGAAGAAGGAGAGGTGAGTGAAGAAGAAAACGTAAATCTGACTATTTCCTTTCTTTCATTCCCTTTTCTTTTTCTTTTCTTTGCCCTAAGCATGTGTCCAATTCCTATTGGTGAAGCTAACCACTCACACCAAACTAAAATACACTACACACACTCAACTCACTCCTAATTAAAACACCCTACAATGGTATAAGCAAGTGCACACCATTATTTCTCCATTAATTCACACCTTAATGCCATGTATGCACCCACGTACTAACAAAACCCCAAAAATATACATTTTACTAAAATACGCCTTATGAAATGCCGAACACATGCGAATGCTTACACATACAGACAGACAGACAGGCTCACTCTACTAGGGGGCAAACGGGGTGTGACAAAATTGATGGTAGAAACCTGCTTAGTGGTGTTTAAATTGAGGATTTGATAAATAAATTTAAAACGAACGATTCTGCCCAGAAGTTCAGATTAACCTCCGTGGACTATTTTGATCATAATTTGAGTTTTTCAACTCTAAATTGAATGCTTCCAGTTGGGTTAGAACCAAGACTTCTGTACCTAAATCAATAGAGCAGTAGGTGATTCTTAGGCCATAACTCCTTGGATATAGATCCAAATGACTTGAAATTTTTTCAGTAAAAATTTAAGATCTTGGGGATCAATTGTTAAGGTGACCACTTTATCTATAAATGGTGTTTTCATATTGTTTATAGTGATGTAAGTTAAGGTTAAGGGTCTGTTTTCCCTAGATCCTGTTTTGACTAAAGTGTGCATTTTCTTCCCGAATCAAACCTGAGCCTCAATTGGTGTTTTACTTATACTTGAATGCATATTATTGTTAATTAAGTGATAATATAATTTAATAGATTTCTAAATGATGGAAAATAAATTTTGAAGAAAATTTTTGTAAGTGGTCAAAATTGGATTTGTAATTATCTTAATGAATAACGTGGTTATTTATAAGGTATAAGCCATTACAAGTTTATAGATATGATTTTAAGTGTAATTTGATTTAATTGGTTTTGTTTTAATTTATTTAAGAATTTTATAATGAAGTAATGTATTATGTACATTTTGACACAATTGATGTTAAGGTGAGATTTTAGTATATTTGATACTAAAAATTGGATAATTAGTTAAATAAAATTTTATTTGAATTAAATTGAATAATTTATGGTGAATTATGCTATTATGGAAATTGTAGATTTTATTGCAATTAAATGAGTTTATTGATTTATTGATGTTAATGTTGTTTATTTAGTAATTGGAGATGGTTTATTGAGAATTGGTTAAATTGTTAGTATTTTTCCATTTGGCAAATGATTGGAAATGGAATGTATAATCCATGATTTGGATGGAAAAGAATGGAATAGTATGATAAAATTCCATGAAAAGTATGATTGGTAATTTAAAAATATGGAAAATAAAATAATGATGCCCTATGTAGTAATCTGGTAGTCAAGTCTACTTCGGGATATGTTGGCTAGCCATAGGGATATAAGACCGCGAGTGTGAGCATGACGTCTCACTTATTGTAGGCCAATAACGGTCTTACCTCATTGTATTGAAATGTTTTTAAAGTAAAATAAAATATTTTGGAATGTATTTTAAGACAGGGGGTGGTCACTCGGGGTCCCTCTGGTATGTTTGCGAGCCTTTGGGATTCACGTCTTGTTTATCGCGATCATAGATGTCTGTCAGTTTTATACAGGGACAATATGGTAAATATGAGCTTAAAATGGTATACTATGGTTTTTCAATGATGTATGATGTGTTTTGATGTGAAAGAATGACATGGCTATGTTATATGACATGTAAATCACCTAAATAAATTTTAAAGTGATGAAAAGAATTAATGGTGAAAAATTGGCATGTTGGCTGATGATTTCATGAGTTTTATGGCATGAAATGACAAATTTATAATTTAATGAAATACTAGGGATTTTATGGTAATATGTCTCTAATATAATTAATTGATTGACTATATTGCAATTTGCCTCAAGAGAGATTTATTGATTGATTATGTTGTAATGTGAGTTGATATATGGAACAGAATGATCAAATGTTTATAATGACCCAGAATATTGTAAATATTTATATTATTGTGTTTTATATGCATATTTTACTTGTTGTATGCATAAATTGTTTAATGGAAATTTTTAGAAGTGTAACCACCACTGAGCGTGTTTAAGCTCCACATGTTGTGTTTTATGACAACATGTAGGTTGATAAGCGATATGTTGGAGTAAGTACGCCTCGCTTTTGGAAGCAAGCTAAGTGAAGATTATTCTTTTGTATAGACATGTTTTGGTAGGGTTTTAGAATCCTATACATGTATATTTTTGGATTTTAGTCTTATAATGACATGTATATAAATGCTCTATATTATTGGAATGGTTAGATATTAATGATGGATATTATTGTTTTGGATTAGTTTAAAACTAATTGGACTGGAATGGATTTGGATTTTGAATGTATATTACGTTATAATTGTTGTTCCCTTGAGTTGAGCTGTGTTATTGTTTAAATTGCAGGTTTTTGGGTAGCTAAGTTTTAGCCGTTATGCTGCCGAATTTTGACCAAATGAATAATAAATAAGACATTTTAAGTCAATCGACAAGCTTTTAACATGACAAATAAAAGAATATTTTTAATTGGTTATTTATTTAAATAAAGTAATATTTAACTATGTAAGCTTGGATTTACATGTGCATTAGGCTAATGAGTTTAAGAAAAAAAAATTATGCGCATCTTTGAGCTGAGATATAAGTATGTACTATTGCATTATTGCAGTTTAGCTCGTATACAATACGTATGTATAGTATAAGTGTAGAGAGGGCATTACATTTTGTGGTATCAGAGCAAAGGTTTAGGCAGTTCTGGCCAATAAAATATTTGGAAAATATGTGATATTGTTTATAAGGAATGCATGTGTGCTGGTTAATGTGGACATCTCTATTTAGTTCTAAGTACAGAAGATTCGAAAGGAGTTGAATAGAAAATTAGAGGTAAGAAATTAAGTTGTTCAAAAGTTATGAGGTTTAAAGTATATACGTAGGAAGAAGGTTGTGGTACTTTAGGTGTAACACCCCGAATACACCCTAATCGGATTAGGATAAGTTTAGGGTGAATTGGTAACCAAATGTGCTTGATTTAGGGACGGAAGGGTTATAAAGGACACAACCGTAATTAATTTGAAAGTTTCGGCGAGTTTCGGTTAATGGGACGATTATATCATCGTGCCTTAAACGACATAAAAAGAATTATTTTTGGTAATTAAAAATGTGTCATTGGATAATCAAAATGGTTAAGTGTAGTAAAGGACGTCATCGGCATTAGGTGAAAAGTTAAGGGTATTTTGGTAATTTGCCAAATTGTGACTTAAATAAAACAATTAAGAAGATTTGTATGCCAATGTTTTAATTGGAGATAGTTATTTGTCAAATGTATGAAGAAACAAAAGAATGAAGGACTAAATTGATATTAAACATAAAATCTAAGTGTAGCCAATAGGAGCATGACATGTGGCTCAATATAGACCAAGTATGTAAAAGGGAAAAGAAAGAATGGGGGGATAAGGGTTCTTGGGCTGGAAAAACTCAGAATTTTGCTTCTCCTTTTCTCTTTGTTCTTCATCTTTTAAATGGGTGAAAGAAAGAGAGATGGAAGTTGGGAAAGATTAAGCAAGAGTTCTTGATTTTGAGGAAAGTTTTAGGTCTTTTCTTGTCTTTCTTCCTTTTCTTTGTATAAGATTTTAAGTTATGTGTTTTTGAGGAGAAAACTCATGTGAGTTGTGATGTGTTTTAATTGAGGGAAATCAATTGATGCAAGTTGGAATTGGATGCAAAATGAAAGAAAAAGAAGGGATAGAAAGTAAATGAAGATAGAAGGAGTCACCACATGAGGTTTGGAAACTCCTTATTTATATCCGATTTTGATTATGCTAATGTGTTATTTAAGTGACTTGAATGTTGTGATGATGATATATGATGATGGTAGTGAGTGTTGGTTTCAATTTGTTGAAATATGCATGTAAATAGGATTTTGGGTGATGAAAATGTCAGAACCTACGTTACCCTTCTTCGGTTATTGGGCTGTATCTTGAGTTTTATAACTCCAAATGATATGAAATCAGTGCCATTTGAAATCTAAGATTTGTATCTAAAATTGTCTAAGAAGTACCGGAATCTAATTCTTGCTCTACGATCCTTGAAAATGGTAAATACCATGGTGTTTGTACTTAGAAGGGTTCACAGGAGCAGTGTAGGTTGTGTAGCTTATATCTGGAGTTCTATATGTCCAATGGATCTGACATTTGTTTCATTTGAAAGCTAACATCCTAACAAAAATTTTATAAGAGGATGTTTTGGCTAAAAACGTGTTTTAGTGGGTCTATTTGGCGGTAGAAAGTCGGGGGTGAGAAGCAGTCACGTACGTCTGTTTTCGTAGGGCAAGGGGCGGAGGCTTCTGTCGCGAGCGCCACCCTTGTCTCGAATGTGATAGAACTTGCTTACTGAAGGTGTTTTCATTTATTTTGAGCCTTATAGTTGGTATAAACCCTTGCCCCTCTTTGCCGTTCTTTAGGTTATGTATTTTGTAATGTTTTGCTTTCCGAAATACACCCGAACATCCTTGGAACCTCTTGAGACTTATTCATCATATGTTTAGAGTTTGGCAATGAATAAATAAATGGTTATGACTTGGGAACACAAGCGTTGGTGGTTATAAATAAGAATATGCTTAATATTGACCGGAGTTATCTTATGTTAGGCGATTTGAAGTGAAATTCTATAACTTACGTTTTGAACTAGTAGAACTACAGGGTTTTGATTCCCAACCCTTTAGGGTATATTGAGAGTTAGGACACTCTTCCAAGTCCAAAACCAAGTTTAGAAACTTGTTCGGAAGTTAAGGTACAGTTAAGCCATTAATGACTCAAGTCTCAAGTAGATTTATTTATAGTTTAAAATTGTTGGGATGTTAAATGAATTAAATGATTGTTTTTAAGTGTATCATAAATTGAAATTGAGATGAATATTTCGTATCTCAAACGGTTTTTATATGACTATCTAATTACGGAATGATTCTTAATAAGTGAGTAGTTTAAGATATTTATGTTGAAGTTCTCGAGTTTAATGCATGAATTTGGGGGAAATAATGATTAAGAAATTGTTTATGGACATTATAAGTATAAATATGTTTTAAGGGAAGTAGTATTTGATTAAAAAAATTGACATGAGTGTAGTCAAGTGTAGTGGCCCATTGGAACTCGAATGACGTAGGCGGGGTGTGAGGCTTGGCTCTGTCGCGAGCGTGAGAGAGATCATCTAGTTTTCTGTCGCGAGCATGACTCTTAGTGTAATGCTTGGTTCTGTCGCGAACGCGACTGGTGTTGCGAGCACGACGAAGGCCATCTAGTTTTCTGCCGCGAGCGCGACTCTTTACTATGCAATGAATGTGCGTTAATGGAGCTATTTGACATGGGTTTGACTTGTGATTTACATATGACATAGTGTATAAACCAAGATATGCTATACCATATAAATTATCATTGAAATAAATTGTTGAGCATGTATTAAAATTAAAATGTGATAGTCATTAAAGGTTATGGATTGCTATATTTTATGTGAACCATTACTTTAATTTATAAACAGATTATGCGTAGGATTATTATGCGATTATAGTAAAAGTAAGTGCTTTTGGAAAAGGTATAAATTATAGCATGAACATTATTAAAGGAAACAAGTATGTGTTGGCCTGCATTAGTCGAGTCGTGCATAGTTAGGCATGCCTAATAGAGTTACTGTTACTGCATCTACCGAATGATTTGATTTGGACCCTGATCAGGTCCCCCGACCGGATCTTCATGATCCCTGTGTACTGAATCTACGCGAAAATGTTTTTGGAACAAAAATTAAAAAATTGTTTTGATACCTTCGGGTATTTATGTGTTATGAGAATAGTGTTAATACCTTTGGGTATCTATGCGTTACTCGTTATCCACCCCTTTCACTCAACAGGCATTAAATGAACAAGAACATGAAAATCAAACAGTAAGTTATGAATTGATGAATATATGTGAAGACTTGTATGATAGTATGTATTTTGTTATTGTAATCTTTGTTGATTGGATAAATTACATGATAATGCAACTGCTAGACAAGATGTGTGAAATGAATTGTGGAAACCAAAAGGAAAGTGAATAAATGCACAAAGTGACGTCTACAAGATGTGAAAAAGGTGTGCATTTGTATAATTGAATTGTTAACGCTGATATGCAAAGTAAGTGACTATTTTGATATTCTCCTTGAAAGTATCTAATTTGTTATAACCAATATAACTATATTTTCTACATTATGGTTTTCCTTGAACTTATTTGACGGCCCTTATTAGTGGTCGTCCATATTTATATGTGTTTCCCACTAAGCTTTATGCTTAGCATGAATTTTCTTTAATCCATGGAGGTACTATTGATTGGATCGTTCGAGAGTCTTTCCGCAGCAGTCCTAGCCAATGCAAGGTTATGAAGAAATTTTAGGATAGGATTTGTTTAGGTTTAAGAATGTATGTCAGATTTGTAATTCTAGAATTATAAGTTTTGTAAAAGCACAACTGGTTATGTAATTAATGTATCTATAGTAAACTCCGAGAAAGTATCTTTTGTAATATATTTGTGTTATGAATATATGGTTAGCTATAAATGTGTTTGCGTTAATGAAAGAAATTTTATGACTCAGTTTTTAGCTTAAAAGTTAATAAGATTTGCATGTTTGTGTGTTGGTAATGCCTCGACCGTTGTCGTGAACCATCGGATCGCGGTATGGTTTACTACGTACGGATAAGGGGTGTTATATTTAGTGGTATCAGAGCATAGGTTTAGTTGGTTCTGGACGACTAGAGTTTAGAGTTTCGTCTGTATAGTTTTTGCATTGGCCAATGCGGAGGTCTTAATTTTTTGTATAAGTATTGCGGTGGGAGTGGATAGATGTTGATGATATCAGCAATGAGACAGCTAAGTGTGATATGTGATATGTTGTGATCAGTTTATTGTGAATCTGTTTCTTGCTATTAGGGTGTTGGATGTAGCTGTAGAGATTCTGGTTAGAGATTATGTACGGTACAATATAAGTTATGTATAACTTTTCCCTGAGGGGAAATAGAGAATAAAGGATTAGATAGTGCTGGAATTTTCTATAATTGAAATTGTTTTGAGGATTGTGATACTCTGTACACCTGTCAGCTACTTTATTGATGAGAGCAATTATTTGAATGTGATACATCATGGGGGTTGGGCAACTTGCATTGCCATTATTTGAACTGCATTAATGCATTGCATCATCCAGCATACATAAATCATTCAGCATCCATTACATTCATCTCTATTATTTCTTTTTAATGAACATCCGACATGTACATTTGCCTCAAGTGACAGGAAGCTGACAGAATGTACATTGAGTGTAACAAAGTTGGGAAAGTGCAATAAGGAATTAGGGATTCAAGCTAGAAGTTGGAAAAAAAATAATAAATAATAAAAGAGGATCACTGAATGAATATAGGTATGAGTAAGAAATTTGTATTTATAGAATTTCTAGGTTTGACCCTTCTTTGTTAATGAATTAAGGTATAGAATGTGGTAACTTTTCAACATATTGTGGAAAGGAATGGAACTGTATTTGATTAGTTTTACTATTTGGCTATAGATTGGAACTGGTTTATAAGAGTGGATGAAATTGCGGACTTTTGTATAAGATGATTAAATAATAGGTACTGTAAGATATATGTGATGTTTCAGAAGTAATAGACATACTGTGGTTAGTGATACTAGTAATCTAGGAGGGAAATGTTATAGTTATTTTGATCAAGAAAAGAGTATAGTGAATGTGTGAACGATTCTGTATTTAAAAGACGAGAAGGTTTATGAGGTAGGAGTTAAGTGAAAAGATTGACATGATAGTGATAGAATGCAAACGATATGTAACTCAAAATTTTGGAGATGTTTATTTAGTAAGAAGGATTTCTGCTATATGCCATGATACTAGTAAGAATGACTTGGATAGCATAATATAAGTGTGTGAATGTTAGTGATAAAGATTTTGATATTCAGAAAATCGGATATAAGTGAATTTCGAGGATGAAATTCTTTTAAGGAGGGTAGATTTGTAACACCCCGAATACACCCTAATCGGATTAGGATAAGTTTAGGGTGAATTGGTAACCAAATGTGCTTGATTTAGGGACGGAAGGATCATAAAGGACACAACCGTAATTAATTTGAAAGTTTTGGCGAGTTTCGGTTAATGGGACGATTATATCATCGTGTCTTAAATGACATAAAAAGAATTATTTTTGGTAATTAAAAATGTGTCATTGGATAATCAAAATGGTTAAGTGTAGTAAAGGACATCATCGGCATTAGGTGAAAAGTTAAGGGTATTTTGGTAATTTGCCAAATTGTGACTTAAATAAAACAATTAAGAAGATTTGTATGCCAATATTTTAATTGGAGATAGTTATTTGTCAAATGTATGAAGAAACAAAAGAATGAAGGACTAAATTGATATTAAACATAAAAATCTAAGTGTAGCCAATAGGAGCATGACATGTGGCTCAATATAGACCAAGTATGTAAAAGGGAAAAGAAAGAATGGGGGGATACGGGTTCTTGGGCTGGAAAAACTCAGAATTTTGCTTCTCCTTTTCTCTTTGTTCTTCATCTTTTAAATGGGTGAAAGAAAGAGAGATGGAAGTTGGGAAAGATTAAGCAAGAGTTGTTGATTTTGAGGTAAGTTTTAGGTCTTTTCTTGTCTTTCTTCCTTTTCTTTGTATAAGATTTTAAGTTATGTGTTTTTGAGGAGAAAACTCATGTGAGTTGTGATGTGTTTTAATTGAGGGAAATCAATTGATGTAAGTTGGAATTCGATGCAAAATGAAAGAAAAAGAAGGGATAGAAAGTAAATGAAGATAGAAGGAGTCACCACATGAGGTTTGGAAACTCCTTGTTTATATCCGATTTTGATTATGCTAATGTGTTATTTAAGTGACTTTAATGTTGTGATGATGATATATGATGATGGTAGTGAGTGTTGGTTTCAATTTGTTGAAATATGCATGTAAATAGGATTTTGGGTGATGAAAATATCAGAACCTACGTGACCCTTCTTCGGTTATTGGGAACTCTAAATGATATGAAATCAGTGCCATCAGAAAGCTAAGACTTGTATCTAAAATTGTCTAAGAAGTACCGGAATCTAATTCTGGCTCTAAGATCCTTGAAAATGGTAAAAACCGTGGTGTTTGTACTTAGACGGGTTCACGGGAGCAGTGTAGGTTGTGTAGCTTATATCTGGAGTTCTAGATGTTCAATTGATCTGAAATTTGTTGCATTTGAAAGCTAACATCCTAATAAAAATTTGATAATAAGGCAGTTTTGGCTACAAACGAGTTTTACTGGGTCTTTTTGGCAGTGCAAAGTTGGGGGAGAGAAGCAGTCACGTACGTCTGTTTTCGTAGGGCAAGGGGCGGAGGCTTCTGTCGCGAGCGTGACCCTTGTCGTGACCGTGATAGAACCTGCTTACTGAAGGTGTTTTCGTTTATTTTGAGCCTTATAGTTGGTATAAACCCTTGCCCCTCTTTACCATTCTTTAGGTTGTGTATTTTATAATGTTTTACCTTCCGAAATACACCTGAACATCCTTGGAACCTCTTGAGACTTATTCATCATATGTTTAGAGTTTGGAAATGAACAAATGAATGGTTATGACTTGGGAGCACAAGCGTTGGAGGTTATAAATAAGAATATTGACTTAGTTACTTAAAAGATTAATGAGTCGAACATTTTTGAATATGCTTAATATTGACTTGAGATATCTTATGTTAGGCGATTTGAAGTGAAATTCTATAACTTGCATTTTGAACTAGTAGAACTACAGGGTTTGGATTCCCAACCCTCTAGGGTATATTGATAGTTAGGACACTCTTCCAAGTCAAAAACAAAGTTTAGAAACTGTGACGCGCGCCGGACCCCGGGGCGCCCCTTTGACCGCCCACTTTAGGGCGATCGGGCTGATGAGGTCCGTTGACAACTTGCAACGAATTACAAGTGCATCTATTTTGGGCAACAAGGAGGTTTTATGGAGTCGCCACCCAATAGAACATTGGGAAAGTTCGTCTCGCCTCAGTGAGCCTAAGACGGCGCATATTTCCATTTTGGGCAAACCAAAGGAGTCTTGGAGGCAATCACTCCAATAGAACATTGGGAATGATCCTCTAACCCTATGGAGCCTAGGATTTATTAAGCCTTTTGACACAAGAGGTGTCTTGGAGGTCTCATTCTAATGAATGATCGGATAGACCTCTTGCCTCGTTGAGCCCAAAGACCAGAGAAGGTTCGGGACTTCCCATTTATTAATATCTTGGTTAATTTTATGATTGAGTTTTAAATTTAATATTTCATCCTTTTCTCATTCAATTTTAATGCAATAATTTAAAGTGCACAACAATCATATAATAAAGCGATAAAAGGACGGAATAAAAATAAAGCGCAAAGCAATAGATTACAATAAAACTAGGGGCAGAAATACAACCCCCGTTTGTAAATAAAACACGACACGTGCATAAATCGGGTCATATTTTAGAGATGAGCATATTGGTCCTCGCATGCATATTAAAAAAAATGATTTTAACGTGACAATTTTATTTGGGATGAAAACTAGGACATTGGTCCCCTTTATTAGGAAAATCCAAATTAATATAGTAGAAATGCGTTTGTGATTTTTATTTAACGTGCATAAGAAAATTATTTTATTTAACAATTGCATACACGTAAATAAAAAATATAAACAAAATGAGAATTAAAATGTATAATAAAAATACCGAACCCTGCATCTCCTCCTTCGCGTGCATTGATGCTGAAATAAGAATAAAATAATGATTTGCAACCAAAAATAAAAAATGAAATTCATGTTAGTGATTAAGCCAAAGAAGTTATTTAAACATATAAAATAATAAATCATAGATTAAAATAAATAAAACATGCATTATTTATGACAAAATTAATTAAATGACATGATAAAATATATAATTTAACAAATTAGCGATTTTACATGCACAAAATAACACAACATGATGACGAACGCAAATTATAAATAAAGATTAGCATGCATAAAAAATTAAGATAACAACGAATTTATCATACTTAACGTGCATAAAATAACTATGATGCAATTTAACATGCATAAGAATAAAAATATATTAATCATGCCTACATATCAAATAAATAATTATAATAACAACTATGAGCAAAAATAAAAATATTGATATGTGCAAGAAACAATTTGACATGAAAATAATATAATAAATTTAAAAGAATTTACTTGTTAGATAGACAATTAAAGATAAAATAGTAAGAAAATTATGGGGGCTAAAAGAATTTATATTTTTAATATCTAATTGAAAACAAAACAAATTAAAATCAACAAAGGAATTAAGGAATAAAGCCAAGAATAATTACCCTCAAATTTAATCTTGAAGAATTGAAGGTAGAAGTCTTAATTCCTTGTCTTTCTCTTGTGAAAAATGCTTGAAAATAGCTTGGAAACTTGAAAAATACCTCTTGGCAACAAGTGTGTAAAAATTATTTTTTCTCTCCACAAAAAAAATCCCAAAAATTCAATTTTTTGCTCTCTAAAAGTCCCCCCAAAAAATTCAAAAAATCCCTTTTCCATTTCTTTTCAGAATTCCCTTGTTTTTGCCTTTAATTCCCTTCAAAAAGTGCCAAAAAACCACCCAAAAACCCCACAAAATCGTAGAAATCGCATACTAGGCGAGTGGGGGCGTAAATGGGCGAGGGACGCCCGTCCATGCGTGCGACCGGCATCCCCGCGCGCGCATGCTGTGCGTGCTGTGCGCGTGAGCACAGCTGTGCTTCGGACGAAAGCGCGCAGCGCGCGCACGTCGCCTAAAGCACAGCCATGCTTTTAAGGCAGGGCGACATTTTCTCCTTTTTTTAAAAAAAAACAATTTATATGAAATACCTAAAACACACTTTTCTTCTCTAAAATAATTTTTAAAATATTTTTAAAATACACTTTTTACTCATTTTCGAGAAAAACAAAATAACAAGGAAAATCACTTCCGAGCTCCATTCTTTTTGCCTATAAGCCTGCATGGCTAAATTTCATCATTAGGTAATCCTGATCAAGGCTACTTGGGACCCGGTGTCTATAGTTGCCCCCAATTTTGGGGAGGCTAGTGCGTGGGTACCTAGGAGAGCTAAAATTCAGGAAAAGGAAAGAAGCACTTACCTGAAGCGGCGACCTTCCTGCTGCTCCCTGGGGAACACTGCTATGACTTGAAATATGAGTATCCTCTCCGAGTTGCACTGAGTCGCTGACAAGATTACAAAGTGCTAGGGACCATCCTCAGACGGTGATGCGCCGAGTCGCTACCAAGACTACAAAATGCGAAAGATAAATCGCACTGAGCCACTGACAAGGCTACTAAAAGTATGCTGCACGGAGTCGCTGACAAGACTACTAAACGTACAGGTGCTATCCGCAGATAGCGATGCGCCGAGCCACTGACAAAACTACTAAAAGCATAGAACGAAAAATCGCACCGAGCAGCTAACAGGGCTACCAAAAGTGTGCTGCACGGAGTCTCTGACAAGACTACTAAACGTACAGGTGCTATCCGCAGATAGCGATGCGCCGAGCCACTGACAAGACTACTAAAAGCGCAGAACAAAAAATCGCACCGAGCCGCTGACAAGGCTACCAAAAGTGCGTTGCACGGAGTCACTAACAAGACTACTAAACGTACAGGTGCTATCCGCAGATAGCGATGTGCCGAGCCACTAACAAGACTACTAAAAGTGCAGAATGAAAAATTGCACCGAGCCGCTGACAAGGCTACAAAAAGTGCATAAGAGGGATGCACCGAGTCACTACCAAGACTACCAAAAGTGCACGAAAGAACTACACCGAGCCACTACCATGGCTACCAAAAGTGCACCATTCCACCTTCTGATGATGATGCGTCGAGTCGCTGACAAGACTACAAAATGCAAAATCTGCTCTTTTGAGCTGCACCGAGTCTGCTACAGACTACCAAAAGTGCACTGCACCGAGTCGCTGACAAGACTACTAAAAGTGCAGGGTTCCATCTTCTGATGGTGACTGTCGTCTTTTAGATATTTCCTGCAAAATTATGTGCACAGAAATATATACAAGAAAACGTGTGTGTATGATATGAGATGTGTGACGCGCGCCGGAACCAGTAAGGCCCTCTTCGGGAATCCGCTTTTAGGATTCGAGGGATTGGTTTGCGTCTTTTCCGATCTTAGGTGTTATGAGATATTTTCGGCACCTCCTTTCACAATAGAACATTGAAAAGGACCATCCATCGCCATAACACCCTTAGGCACTTTTGAGGTATTTTGGAGTCGCCACCCAATTTACAAGAAATTGGGAAAGTTTAACCTCTTATCGGTCTAAACCAGAGATGGTGTCCGGAACTTCACACTTATTGGTGCCTTGGTTAATTATAAATGGGTTTTTTGAATTACAAAATTTCATTTTTCATCTCACGCGATTAATGCATTGAATTTAAAGCACACATCATTCACATATGTAAAGCGGTAAATAAAATTTAAAATAAAGACAAAATTAAATTACAACAAAACTAGAGGCGGAATACAACCCCATCGTAAATAAAATATAAATCATACATAAAACGGGGTATTTATTAATGTTGAGGACGTTGGTCCTCTCATGCACAATTAAAGAAAATCATTTTAAAGTGACAATTTATTTTGGATGAAAAACTAGGACCTTGGTCCCATTTTATTAGAAAACCCAAGTTTATTTGTAAAAATATTTTTGTGTGATTTTTGTTTAAGCGTGCAAAAAATAAATGGTTCAATTAATTATTACATACCTAATAACTCAATAAAACAAATAAAGGAAAAATAACAAGTACAATAAAAAAAATAACAACTCCTTGGATCTCCTCCTTCATTCGTACGGGTGCTCAAACAGGGGAACACAAGTATTTGACACCGACAACAAGCATAAATAAACTTAATGTTAGTAATCGAAACAAGAAAATCAATTAGACATTTATAACAATGCATAAATTAAATGAAACATGCATATCATGTGATAAATACATTAAATGACATATTAAAATAAATTAACAAATTAATAGATAACTATTTAAAACATAAAGTAATAATAATAACAATAACAACAACAACAAAAATAATAATAACAATAATAGCGATAATAATAACGATAAACGATGATAGTAACAATAAATAATACTAATAACAATATACTAACGACATATATAATGATGATAATAACAAAAAATAAGTAAATAGGTAAATAATAATAATAATAATAATAATAATAATAATAATAATAATAATAATAATAATAATAATAAGGATGAACCATTAAAAGAAAATGGGAACAAATAACAACATTAAAAGTTAGATCTACATCTAAGAACAATATTAAAGGTTAGATCTACATCTAAAATAAATCAACAACAAATATATAGATCTGCATGTTTACTAATTTAAATGTCAGCAAAAATGTTGAAAACAAAATTAAATCAAGAGATCGAGTCTAGAATGTTTACCCTCAGATTTGATTTACTTTTGGCCGGATGTTCGAATGCTTCGGCCCCACACGCTTCACGAGAAGGAAAAATATCAAAAACGCAAATTTTTAATATTTTGCTCTTGAAAAGATGAAAACAGGAATTTTTAGAAGAAAAATCGGATCTTTTTTAGAGAGAGCTCTTTTTTTATTTTCCCCCCTAAGATTTTTCAATCCCAAATCTTTTTGCTCTCTCCTTTTTTCAAATGAAATGAAATCCTATTTATAGGCACGATAGACCGACGGGCTGCCCGCTCGTCGAGCCACCGACGGGCTGCCCGCTCGTCGAAAGTCATCGATGGGCTGCCCATCCATCGAGCCACCGACGGGCTGCCCGCTCGTCGAAAGTCATCGATGGGCTGCCCATCGCTCGAGTCACCGACGGGCAGACCACCCCTCGAGTGACCGACGGGCTGGCCGTCTGTGGAGCAAACATCCAAATTTTAAGTTAAAAACTCCCCCAAAAATTTTATTTTATTTTATTATATATATATATATTAAAAAAAACGCGAATGAAAATCCTTGCTTCTCGTGAGCCTGAAGGGCCAAAATTTCCGAACTCTATCCGTTCTTTTAAAAATGGGCATCGTTTTCGTCATCGGGCAATCTCTGATCTAGACCGACTCAGGACCCGGTGTCTACAAGATGCAAAATGCTTGCAAGAATGTATAGACCATGCCCTAGGTGGCCAAGGGTCTGCTAAGGATATAGCTTGGTTGCTCCACCATGCCCCCTGGAATCCAGAGGATTGTCATCTTGGCCTTAGGGATTCCGTCCCCCACAACTTTTCTGAAAGAGACATCCAGTGCATTTTTGCCCTCTGGTCGATGATCATATACCCAGGATCCTGATTCATGTCCCGTGCTATGTGTTATCTGATTGAAAGAAGATCATCTAAAGTAATGCCGCCTTATCTCTTCAGGCATCGAACGTCATTATTTTAAAGATAGTGCGTCCCTTGTGGATTTTCACACTAGCTTTTCTTTGCGGGAAATGCGTCCCCTAAGGGATTTTCACATAACCCTTTGCCTAATTTTTGCCTAGAATGGACCCAACCCAATCCAGCAATTTTTGTTTATTTCATTTTTTGTAGGGCAGACTGCCTGTTTTCAGGTTTTCACCCTGCCCTTTGGCCTAACTTTTGCTTAGAGAGTCAGTTACGGTTTTCATCTCTAACGGCCTTGTTTTTTTTTTTTAAGGAACTACTGGAGAATGCGATTATCAGAATAATTGCCAGGAGGTCGAACATATATCCACTTAGACATCTTTCGACACCAAGATTACACAATAGTCACTAGATAGATAGATTCTGGTGTATTCTAAGACTCCAGAAGAACATGACAAGCATCTTTGGATTGTTCCTTAGACATTGAGAGAAAAGCGAATTTATGGTTGAATGAAGTATCTTTCTTGGGTCATGTAGTGTCAATTGTAGGTATTAAATTGGATTCCAAAAAGATTGAAGTAGTCTGGCAGTGGAGGACACCTAAAAGTGTCACAGAAATCAGGAGTTTCCTGGGTTTGGCAGGATACTACAGAAGAAATTGTAAAGGGTTTCACCATTATAGAATGCCAATCACTTGACTGTTATATAAATAGGTTAAGTTTGAGTGGACATATAAGCGCTCAGAAAGCTTTGAGAAGTGTAAGAGTTTGAAATATCTACTTACTTAAAAGGAACTCAATTTGAGACAGAGGTACTAGTTGGAGTTGATTAAAGATTATGATTGTTTCCTAGACTATCACCTAGGAAAAGCAAATGTTGTTGCTGATACCCTTAGTAGAATGTTTATGATAGCCCTTCGGCCAATGAAAAGATGGGGCAATTATAGATGAAATGTAAGTGAAGCTTAATTTTCTTTAGGCTCATATTATAAGAAAAGGTTATGTGTGTCTGACCAAGTAGAATTGAAAAAGAATATTCTCACAAAAGCTCATAGCAGTTCTGCGATGTATCCTGGTGATATCAGGATGTACCAGGACTTGTAAGAGCACTAGTGGTGGTCAAGTCCGTAGCGTGATGTAACCAAGTTTGTAAGTACTTAATCTATCAGCAAGTGAAAACAGAGCATCAGGTTCCATCTGGTTTTACTATAACTTATCTCGATACCAGAGTGGAAATGGAATTGGGTTATTATGGATTTTGTGATGGGAATTTCACTTACCAGAAGGAAGCATGATACTATCTAGTTAGTGATTGACAGACTCACCAAGTTAGCTCACTTCTTGCCGGTGAGGATGGACTATCCTTTTATTAGATAGGCAAAGATTTACATTAATGAAGTAGTGAGATTTTATAGAATACCATCTTCCATTATTTCAGACAGAGATCCAAAATTTACTTCTCAATTTTGGAAGGAAGTGTAGAACTCCTTTATATTGGAAATAATTGAGTGAGAAAAAGCTTATAGGGTAAAATTTAGTTAGAAAAATGGAAGAAAATGTTTGGGCAATCAAAGATAGATTGAAAGAGGCAATGGACCTTTAGAAGGTCTCGATATTTGGTAAAAAGAAAAAAGCTAGTTAAGTCCAAGATTTTGGACCCTCATGAGCTTTTACAGTGATGGGGATTCACAGTTTTTAGCTCAAGTAAAATTTTGTGGAAGAAATTTTCTTAAGTAGGGGAGAATTGTAATGGCCCAAATACCGGGTTAGATGTAAATAATATTTTTCAGTGTTGGTCAGCGTACCCGGGGTATTAAACACACCCGTGGACGAAAAATATTTTATTTGATCATTGGAAAATATTAGCTACATGTAGTCCAAGGGTGAAATTTGAAGTGAATTTGAGGTCAAATAGGTCTCCAAATGCTAAAAATGAGAAATAGTCCTTTTCGGTTTAAATAGTAATCGGGTTTGACCAAACTTTTACCGGACTATTAAAAATAGTCAATAACCTCTAAAAAGTTATCTAAAGGCATGGATAGACTCTAAATAATGTATAGAATTTATTGGAAGTAAAAAGGAATTTTTACGATAACACCGAAAATTGAGCTATCGAACTGATTTACGTGAACCGGACTGGAAATGGACTTCGATTGGGCTAAAATTATAAATGTAGCTTATTCTATATATGTTTGAATATTGGTATTAATTTTGGGAGAATTTGAGCTTGGGAAAAGAGAAAAGTAAATTGAGAGTGCAAATTGGGCCATAAAAGTAGTCCCAACTTAGTTGGACCTTAAACATACCCAAAAACCCACTTTATAAGCCTAAAAATCTGTCCCTTAACCCATATTTTCAGTTCAGTCCCATTCTCATCCTCTCCCTCAAGAACCGAAGCTATTTCCATCACTTTTCCAACGAAATTTCTTCTTCTTCTTCTTCCAATTTCTTCCATAAATCCAAGCATTTCAAGTGTTATCAGCCCCTAATGAAGGTTATGGTAGCCCTAATTTCTGAATTTTGTGAAGATTAAGTGAGAAATCAAGAATTCTTAGTTTTGGGCAAAGGAAGAGGTAAGTTAGAATTGATGAATTTAATTGATTTTTTTAGCTCTTATAGCTAGATTAAGTTGTTATTAGTTGGATTATATGGTTTAATTGAATTATTGAGGCATAATTTTCTTTGGTTTTCTTCATGGGAGATTTGGCCATGGCTTGTTTAAAGAGAAGGAAGGAATTCTTTCAAGCTTTTGTGAAGGAGAAGGAGGTTTAAATGTTTTAACAAGGTTTTAGGGTATGTGGTTACAAATTCTTTAGATTTTCATTGAATTTATTTGGATTTAGGGTAATGAAATTGATGGTAGAAACCTGCTTAGGGGTGTTTATATTGAGGATTTGAATAAATATATTTAAAAAGAACAATTCTTCCTAGAAGTTCAGATTGACCTCCTTTGACTATTTGGATCATAATTTGAGTTTTTCAACTCCAAATTGAATGATTCTCATTGGGTTAGAACCTGGACTTCTGTACCTATAAGTGTTATAGAAATATCCATGATGTAATTCTATCTCTTAGGTCCTTAAAAATATCCAAAACAGTAGCTTTTTTCTTTAGGCGGGTCAATGGAGCAGTAGGTGCTTTTAGGCCATAACTCCTTGGATACAGATCCAAATGAATTGAAATATTTTCAGTAGAAATTTAACATCTTGGGGATAAATTTTTAAGCAGACCATTTTATCTAAAAATGGTGTTTTCATGTTGGTTTTAGTGATGCAAGTTAAGGTTAAGTTCTATTTTCCCTAGATTCTGTTTTGACTAAAGTGTGCATTTTCTTTCTGAATCAAACATGAACCTCAATTGGTGTTTTATTTATACTTGAATGCATATTATTGTTAATTAAGTGATAATATAATTTAATAGATGTTTAAATGATGGAAAATAAATTTTGAAGAAAATTTTTGTAAGTGGTCAAAATTGGATTTGTAATTTTCTTAATGAATAACGTGGTTATTTGTAAAGTATAAGCCATTACAAGTTTATAGATATGATTTTAAGAGTAATTTACTTTAATTTGTTTTGTTTTAATTTATTTAAGAATTTTATGATGAAGTAATGTATTATGTACATTTTGACACAATTGATATTAAGGTTGTAATGGCCCAAAAATAATTACTTTCATGAATAGTAAAAGTGGGCCCATGAATAGTAAATATGGGACCATAAGTAGTGACATCATCAATAACATCAGCGATGACATCATGATGAAATCAGCAATGTCATTATGATGAATAGTAGCTGTGGGATAATGAATAGTAATATCATCATTGACTAGATCCCATGAATAGTAACATCATCATTGACTAGATTCCATGAATAGTAGCATCATCATTAACTATCCCATGAATAGTAATATCATCATTGACGGTCCCGTGAATAGTAACTGTGGGTCTCGTGAATAGTAAAAGTACTCCCACAAATAGTGACTCCAGGGTGAATAGTACCTGAAAATATTTTATTTCACCATTAGAAAGAGGATTTTAAATGGAGAATAATGGTATAATATGGTGTAAAAACAAGGTCAAATAGGCCTCCGAAAGTCAGTTTGAAGTTGCCTCTTGTTCGGTTCAGTTGAACCGAAGTTTGACTGAGTTTCGACCGAATTTATATAAATGGTTAGAGTGGATTAAAGGGTCTACTATAAGAGAAGTAAAGGATAATAATGATTTTTAGAAATTTTTGACAGCATTAGAATTATATTTTACGGCAAAACCGAATTGAATCGAATCAAACCGATTTAAGAGAACCAAACCCCAAACGGACTCCGATTGAGCTGAAATTTTTTAGGGAGACTATTTTTGATATTACAAAAATGATGGAATTGGTTGGGAGTAAAAATGAGTTCAGGAACATTCATTTACACCAAAACAGTGAAAAATGACCCGAAAACTGAATATTAGATCAAACCGGCTCAACCACTTTGGTTGGGCCTTGTTCGGTCCAATTGGACCCATATAAATACATTATATTTTTTGAAAATCCCTTGGATTCCCTTTTTTCAGCCACCCTCGCTCTTCCCTCTCTTGGCCAAATGGTTCTCCCTCAATTCTTCACCATTTTTCTTTCATCTGTCCTCCATTTTACTTCAAAATCAAACCTTTTTAACATAGTAAAGCTCCTCTAGAATCCATTAATGGTCTCAGAATTTTGTTTGAAGAAGTAAACGTAGGTGAAATCTAGACTTAAAAGTTTCGGTGTAAAATTGAGGTAAGTGATTTAGGTGTTTTTAATTTGGTTTTAAGGTTCCTAAGGGTACTCTAGGATATGAATAAGATGTTTATGAAGTTTTATTTTTGAAAGGAAGCTTGGATTTGATGAAATCTTCATTTTTGTGTTTGGACATAATTATGTCCACTAGGTGAAGGAACTTCTAACCAAGTTAAGTGTAAGAAAAAGGATAATTGAGAAGTTTATTGCAAGGATTTGAGGTTTGTGATTGTAAATTCCATTTATTTCCATGGTAAAAGTATGGATTTAGGTTATATTTGTGAAGAAAGTATGTGATTTATGAATATTTAATTGAAAATAACATGATATTCATGCTTAGAAATGTTAAAAATGATGGAATGGATTGTTAAAAATGATGGAATGTTCCTTATTTGTTCGAATGTAATTCATGTGATTTTCATGTGTTTTCATGATGTTTTATGCATGTTTATGATGGATCTATGGTATTTGGCATGTGAACTAATGAATGGTATGTGTTAGAGCATGTGAAAATCATGAGGTAAGTGATATATGTATGGCCGAATGTATGTCATATGTAAAGTCATGATTTTGATGTGTTTTTATGGAATTAATGGTATGGTGATGTTATGCAACATGTAATTGGCCTAAATAAATGATAAAGTTGATAAAAAGAATTAATGGAGAAAAATTGGTATGTGGGTTGAATGCATGTATGTATTTATGCATGTGTATCATGATGAAATGATGAGTTTACATGGCATGTGATGGTATAATGATGATAATCACATGTGTAATGATGAAATGACATGAAAAAGAATGAGATATTATGATGATATGCCATGAAATATATATATGTCACATTAATAATGTGGAAAATAAAATAATATTGCCTTATGTGGTGATCTGGTAGTCAAGTCTAGTTCAGAATATGTTGGCATGCCATAGGGACACACGACCTCGGGTATGAGCATGGCGTCTTACTTTTTAATAGGATAAAGATGGTCCTATTTCATTGTATTTAAATTGTATTGTACTGTATTTAAAGAGAGTGGTGGTCCCACAGGACTCCTCTGGTATTTCTGTGAACTTTTGGAGTTCACGTCTCATTTATCCAGCATTCAAAGTCTACTAGTGTATTACTGGGGCATAATGGTAAAAATGAGATTAAAATAGTTAAAATGTGATTAAAATAACATTTATGTGTAAAAAGGGCATAAATGAAATTATATAAAAAGTTTGAGGGCAAATGGTAATTTTATGCATATGTGTGTTAAGGATAGTTAATAAGGGTAAAAATGTAAATAAATGGTTAAATATTAAAATTGGCCAGTTTTTAGGGGTAAATATGTAATTTGGCATGAAAATGGTAATTGGAGGGTAAAACCGTAATTTGGCATGTAAATTAATGGTAAAATTGTAATATTAGTGAAAATAATTAAACCAATGGCATAATTGTAATATTAGTGAATTTAAAATGAACTAGTGGCATAATGGTAATATTAGTGAATTTAAAATGAACTGGTGTCATAATGGTAATATTAGTGAATTTAAAATGAACTAATGGTATAAATGTAATTTTGGTGAAGAATAAATGAACTAAGGACATTTTCATCATTTTGAAAAAGTTTAAGGGTATAAATGAAATATTGCCATAAGGATAAAATGGTAAATAAGATTATTGATGTGTATTAATTATGTAATTGCCCTAATTATGTGATTTAAAGATAATTAAATATAATATTGCATGAATAATTGGTAATTAAATTAAACATAATGAATATTTAAATGATATTATTTATTGAATATTATTTATGTATATGAAATTAGTTTAGTGAAAATTTCTGGAATTGCAATCACTATTGGGCATATTTAATACTCAGCATGTAGTTTTATTTGACTGTGTGTAGGTATTCCGTAGGATTTTGGAGCAGTGCATACCTCACATTTTGGGAGTGGTATTGAAGGAATTATTTGGAGTATTTATGTATGTTAAGAAGTTTGGCATGTATATGTCTTATAATATTATTTTTGAGTTTTGGTCTGTAATAGATTGCTAAAACTGTCACCAGTTTAATTGTGTGTTGGGCATGCCTAATAATTGGTAGAAATTAAGTTAATACCATTGGTAAACTAAAATGTAGATTTCCAACTTAAAAGAAAACTGACCAAATAAATAGTAACTTAGATAGTTAACAGGTCAATTGGCATAATTGATAATGAATTAAAATAGGAATGTTAAGTTCAATGATTAATTAATAATTGTTAACAGACTTAAGTAAATTGTCTATTCATACAGTACTATTCATAAGGTACAAAAAAAATTACTGGTTTTAATTAACTGTCTATTTAATAAACTGATTAGTTCAATTAGGTTAACTGGATTAAAATGAATAATTTATTAATTGGACAGTAAAGTATTAGAGTGTATGTTAGTTCAGTGCGGTGGCATCCGATATCCGTATCACATACGGGTATAGGGTGTTACAATTTAATTGGTATCAGAGCTCCGGTTTAGGCGGTTCTAAGATTGGAGTGGGTCAACAGGAATGGTATAAGTACATGTACATGCCAATTAATTTTTGGACAGCATAGTCATGTGAGGCTATTGTATGCTTGCTCCTTGTGTTAGATTGTGAATATGGCGTCGGATGAAGGTCGTCGTGAGAGCGATGTTGAGAGTGTTGCATCTGTTAGTATTAGTCGATCGAGGTCGCCTCTGCATTAGGATACTCTGTCGGTTGCTCCTCCTCAGCAGCAGCCTGTGTTTATGAATATGATGGTGAATTTCTATCAATTTATGCAATCTCAGCAGCAGCCTCGGGGTCCTGAACAGCAGTTAGCTCCACCTAGACGAAGGCCGATTTTCGAACAGATTAAGAGATTAGGAGCGGAGGATTTTTATGGTCCCGAGCCTTTGACTCCGGTTCAGGCAGAGGAGTGGTTGTTTAAGCTCAAGCATATGTTTGAGACCACTCAGAGTCCGCCAGATGAGATGCTTCAGGGAGCAGTGGCTTTGCTTCAGGGTCCTGCTTACACTTGGTGGAGTTCAGTCCGTAAACACACTCCAGCTGATCAAATTACTTGGGGTTTTTTTCCAGACTCAGTTTGAGAAGAAATATATCGGTTCTGAGTATAGATCTGCCATGCAAGATGCATTTTGGAGGCTCAGATAGGGAAGTAAGTCAGTTCCAGAGTACGAGAGAGAGTTCGAGTGGCTCAATGCCTATATAGATGATGAGTCCATGACTGAGCAGAAGTTATACCACAAATTTGAAAGAGGTTTGCATAACAACATCAGATTGGCTTTGGGTTCTCAGAGGCATATGGATATGAGGTCCTTGTTGAAACTGCCTTTAGAGCAGAGACTATTATGTCAGAAGAGGCTGATAGACAGTCCCGTTTCTAACAAAAGAGGAAAATGGGTCAGTTTTCTGGTGCAGCTGGTCAGAGTAAGAAGTTTAGAGGGCCTCCTCAGTCTCAGAGCCGTGCATCAGCAGCCCCTACTATCACCCAGAGGAACCCAGTCGGCAGCAATGCCCCAATCACATCAGTAGCTAGTGCATGCAGGAGTAGACGACGAGATCCATTTCCACATGTAAGAAATTTCATCCGGGCGAGTGCAGGTATTTGAACAGAGCTTGTTTTAGATGTGGGTCCCAAGAACACCAGATCAGAGATTGTCCTGAGGCCTAGCCATCCACTGCAGCATCACCAGCTCTAGGTGCAGGGTCAGCCCCTCAGAGAGGACGTGGTAGGGAAGCAGCTCCTCCACAGGCAGTTTTAGGCCCCTCAGTACAGCCACCTCAGGGTCGTACCACTGGACGTGCATATACTGTTACAGCCCGTGAACAGGATGATGCTCCAAACGTCATTGTTGGTAAATTATCATTCCTTTCTCATTCATTTTATGCTTTGATTGATCCTGATTCTACGCATTCCTATATTAGTACTGCTGTTGCTAGGGATAAAGGGTTGCATGACAGTCAGTTAGACCGGGATATTTTAGTGAGTAATCCTTTGGGGCATAGTGTAGTGGTGAATAAAGTATATAGAGATTGTCCTGTTAGTGCTCAGTATTATGTGTTTATGGCCAATTTGATTGATCTTCCCTTCCGAGAATTTGATGTTATTCTGGATATGGATTGGTTATCCACTCACCAAGCCACTGTTGACTGTAAAAGGAAGAGATTGACTCTTAAGACTTCAAATGATCAGGACATAGTCATTATGGATGAAAGAATAGACTTCCTTTTTGATGTGATTTCAGCTACTGCATCTAAGAGACTTATTAGAAGAGGTTGTGTTGCCTACTTATGTTATGCAATGGAGACTAAAAAGGATGAACTTAAGGCTTTAGATGTGCCCACTGTTCGGGAGTTTCAGGATATTTTTCTTGAAGAACTTACAGGTTTGCCACCTGATAGAGAGATAGAGTTTACTATTAACTTAGTACATGGTACTGGACCTATCTCTATTGCTCCTTACAGAATGGCGCCTTCAGAACTCAAAGAATTGAAGGTTCAGTTGCAAGAATTATTTGATAAAGGCTTTATCAGACTGAGTGTTTCACCTTGGGGGGCACCAATCCTTTTTGTGAAAAAAAAGGATGGGTCACTTCGGTTATGCATTGATTACAGCCAATTGAATAAAGTTACAGTAAAGAATAAGTATCCACTGCCTCGCATTGATGATTTGTTTGATCAATTGAAAGGTGCGGGCGTGTTCTCCAAGATTGACTTAAGATCTGGCTACCACCAGCTACAGATTAAAGAGTCAGGTGTGCCTAAAATAACTTTTTACCAGGTATGGTCATTATGAGTTCATGGTCATGCCCTTTGGATTGACAAATGCTTCTGCAGCTTTTATGATCTGATGAATAGGGTTTTCCACCCTTACTTAGATCGATTTGTGGTTGTTTTTATTGATGATATTCTGGTTTTTTCTTAAGACTTCAGAGGAGCATGATGAGCATTTGAGGACTGTTCTACAGATTCTGAGAGATAAGCAGCTTTATGCCAAGTTCAGTAAATGTGAATTTTGGCTGAATGAGGTATCGTTTCTGGGTCATGTAGTATCAGTAGATGGTATTAAAGTGGATCCTAAAAAGATTGAAGCGATCCTTCAGTGGAAGACACCTAGGAGTGTTACCGAGGTTAGGAGTTTTCTTGGATTGGCAGGTTACTATAGAAGATTCGTGAAAGGTTTTTCCTCCATTGCAACTCCTCTGACTCAATTGTTACAGAAGAATGTTAAGTTTACATGGTCAGATAAATGTCAGGAGAGTTTTGAGAAGCTTAAGTGTATGCTAACTGAAGCTTCAGTGTTAGTGCAACCTAAATCTGATAAGGACTTTGTGGTCTTCAGTGATGCTTCCAGAAATGGTTTGGGTTATGTATTAATGCAGGAAGGCAAGGTGATTGCTTATGCCTCCCGACAGCTTAAGACTCATGAGAAGAATTACCCTGCTCATGATCTTGAGTTAGCAGCTATTGTATTTGCATTGAAGATCTGGAGACATTATCTCTATGGTGAGAGATGCTACATCTACACTGATCACAAAAGTCTTAAGTATTTGCTTACTCAAAAAGAGCTTAACTTGAGACAGAGGCGTTGGCTTGAGTTGATTAAGGATTATGAATGCTTCATCGACTATCATCCCGGTAAAGCTAACAATGTAGCTGATGCTCTCAGTAGAAAGTTCATGGCTTCTCTATGGGCTATGAATGTTAATTTGGACGTACAAGATGATGGAGCTTTGATTGCAGAAATGCAAGTCAAGCCAGATTTCCTGCAGTAAGTGAAAGATGCTCAGAAGCAGGATCATCGGTTGTCTGCCATTATGTCTCAGGTAAAAGATGGCCATGTCAGTGATTATTCATTTTGTTCAGATGGTGGGCTATATTACAAACAGAGATTGTGCATTCCTGATCAAGCTGATTTGAGAAGGAATATTCTATATGAAGGTCATCACAACAGCTTTTCCATGCATCCTGGTAGTAATAAGATGTATCAGGATTTGAAGATGCTCTATTGTTGGCCAGGCATGAAATGTGAAGTGACAGAATTTGTGGGTAAATGCCTTGTTTTTCAACAGGTCAAGGCAGAACATCAAGTTCCTTTAGGTTTGCTTCAGCCTATTGTCATCCCTGAATGGAAATGGGACCGGGTAACTATGGACTTTGTGTCAGGGTTTCCTCTCACGAGAAATAAACATGATTCAGTTTGGGTAATTTTTGACTCACTCACTAAATCAGCTCACTTCCTGCCTATTAGAATGGATTATTCATTATCCAAGCTAGCAGAGTTGTACATTAGTGAGATTGTAAGATTCCATGGAGTTCCTTCCTCCATCATTTCAAATCGTGAGCCGAAATTCACTTCTCAGTTTTGGAAGAGGCTTCAGGAAGCTTTGAGAACTAGATTACATTTCAGCACAGCTTTCCACCCTCAGATTGATGGACAATCTGAGAGTGTGATTCAGATTCTGGAAGATATGTTGAGATGTTGTATACTTGAGTTTGGTAACGGTTGGGCGAGGTACTTGCCTTTAGCAGAATTCACCTATAATAACAGTTATCAGACCAGTATCAAGATGGCTCCCTATGAAGCTTTGTATGGTAGAAAATGCAGAACTCCTCTTTGTTGGACATAGCTCAGTGAGAACAAGATTGTAGGGTCAGATCTGATTTGAGAAACTGAAGAAAAGGTTCGAGTGATGAAAGACAGATTAAAAGAAGCCATGGATCGACAGAAGTCATATGTAGATCTAAAGAGGAAAGATATAGAGTTTCAAGTGGGAGATAAAGTATTTCTGAAAGTTTCTCCATGGAAGAAGATCTTGAGATTTGGAAGGAAAGGCAAGCTGAGTCCTAGATTCATTGGCCCGTATGAGATTATTCAACGGGTTGGACCAGTAACTTACAGATTGAAGCTTCCACAAGAGTTAGAGAAGATTCATGATGTCTTCCATGTCTCTATGCTTAGAAGGTACCGTTCAGACCCCAGTCATGTCATCAAGCCTGAAGAAGTTCGAGTCCAGCTAGATATGACTTATGAGGAATATCCAGTGAAGATCCTGGCTAGAGAAGTGAAGCAGCTTAGAAATAAACAGATTCCACCGATGAAGATTCTTTGGAATCACCACAATGTCGAGGAAGCGATGTGGGAACCTGAAAAGACAATGAGACAACGATATCCCTAGCTTTTTAGTTCAGGTAAATTTCGAGGATGAAATTTTTAATTGGTAGGGGAGAATTGTAATGGCCCAAAAATAATTACTTTCATAAATAGTAAAAGTGGGCCCATGAATAGTAAATGTAGGACCATGAGTAGTGACATCATCAGTGATATCATGATGACATCAGCAATGTCATTATGATGAATAGCAGCTGTGGGACAATGAATAGTAACATCATCATTGATTGGATCCCATGAATAGTAATATCATCATTGACTGGATTCCATGAATAGCAACATCATCATTGACTGTCCTGTAAATAGTAATTGTGGGTCCCGTGAATAGTAAAAGTAGGTCCCATAAATAGTGACTCCAGGGTGAATAGTAACCAAAAATATTTTATTTCACCATTAGAAACAGGATGTTAAATGGAGAATAATGGTATAATATGGTGTAAAAATGAGTTCAAATAGGCCCCGAAAGTCAGCTTGAAGTTACCTCTGGTTCGGTTCAGTTGAACCGAAGTTTGACTGAGCTTTGACCAAATTTCTATAAATGGTTAGAGTGGATTAAAGAGTCTATTATAAGAGGAGTAAAGGTTTAGAATGATTTTTAGAAATTTTTGACAGCATTAGAATTGTATTTTACGGTAAAGTCGAACTAAATCGAATCGGACCGGTTTAAGTGAATCGGACCCCAAACGAACTCCAATTGAGCTGAAATTTTTTAGGCCGACTTTTTTTGATATTTTAAGAATGATGGAATTAATTGGGAGTGAAAATGAGTTCAGAAAGATTCATTTACACCAAAACAGTAAAAAATGACCCGAAAACTGAATATTGGATCAAACCGGCTCAACCACTTTGGACCCGGTTCGGTCCAATTTGACCCATATAAATACATTATATTTTCTAGAAATCCCTTGGATTCCATTTTTGCAGCCACCCTCCCTCTTCCCTCTCTTGGCTGAATTGTTCTCCCTCATATCTTCACCATTTTTTCTTTCATCTTTCCTCCATTTTACCTCAAAATCAAACCTCTATATCATAATTCAGCTCCTATAGAATCCATTGGTGGTCTAATAATTTCGTTTGAAGAAGTAAAAGTGGGTGAAATCTAGACTTGAAAGTTTAGGTATAAAATTGAGGTAAGTGATTTAGGTGTTTTTAATTTGGTTTTAAGGTTTCTAAGGGTACTCTAGGATATGAATAAGATGTTTATGAAGTTTGATTTTTGAAAGGAAGCTTGGATTTGATGAAATTTTAATTTTTGTATTTGGGCATAATTATGTCCACTAGGTGAAGGAACTTCTAACTAAGCTAAGGGTAAGGAAAAGGATAATTGAGAAGTGTATTACAAGGAATTGAGTTTTGTGATTGCAAATTCCATTTATTTCCATGGTAAAAGTATGGATTTAGGTTATATTTGTGAAGAAAGTATGTGATTTATGCATGTTTAATTGAAAATAACATGATATTCATGCTTAGGGATGTTAAAAATGATGGTATGGATTATTAAAATTAAGAAATAAATTTTGTGTTAAAATTTCCTTCTTTGGTCAAATGCAATGCGATTTTCATGATATTTTATGCATGTTTATGATGGATCTATGGTAGTTGGCATGTGAACTAATGAATAATATGCGTTAGAGCATGTGAAAACATCATGAGGTATGTGATGTATGTAAGGCCAAATGTATGTCATGTGTAAAGTCATGATTTTGATGTGTTTTTACGGAAATTAATTGTATGGTGATCTTATACAACATGTAATTGGCCTAAATAAATGATAGAGTTGATAAAAATAATTAATGAAGAAAAATTGGTATGTGGGCTGAATGCATGTATATATGTATGCATGTGTATCATGATGAAATGATGAGTTTACATCGCATATGATGGTGTAATGATGATAATCACATGTGTAGTGATGAAATGGCATAAAAAAGAATGAGATATTATGATGATATGCCATGAAATATATGTATGTCACATTAATAATGTGGAAAATAAAATAATATTGCCCTATGTAGTGATCTGGTAGTCAAGTTTAGTTCAGGATATGTTGGCATGCCATTGGGATATAAGACCGCGGGTGTGAACATGGTATCTCACTTTTTAATAGGCCAAACATGGTCTTATTTCACTGTATTGAAATTGTACTGTACTGTATTTAAAGATAGTAGTAGTCCCACAGGACTCCTCTAGTATTTCTGTGAACTTCTAGAGTTCACGTCTCGTTTATCCTACATTCAGGATCTGCCAGTGTGTTACAGGGGTATAATGGTAAAAATGAGATTAAAATAGTTAAAATGTGATTAAAATAACATTTATGTGGAAAAAGGGCATAAATGGAATTATATAAAAAGTTTGAGGGCAAAATGGTAATTTTTTGCATATGTGTGTTAAGGATGGTTAATAAGGGTAAAAATATAAAAAAATGGTTAAATATGAAAATTGGCCACTTTTTAGGGGTAAATATATAATTTGGCATGAAAATGATAATTGGAGGGTAAAACCGTACTTTGGCATGTAAATTAATGGTAAAATTGTAATATTAGTGAAAATAATTAAATTAGTGGCATAATGGTAATATTAGTGAATTTGAAATGAACTAGGGGTATAATGGTAATATTAGTGAATTTGAAATGAACTAGTGGTATAATGGTAATATTAGTGAATTTAAAATGAACTCATGGCATAAATGTAATTTTGGTGAAGAATAAATGAACTAAGGACATTTTCGTCATTTTAAAAAAGTTTAAGGGTATAAATGAAATATTACCATAAGGATAAAATGGTAAATAAGATTATTGATGTGTATTAATTTTGTAATTTCCCTAATTATGTGATTTAAAGATAATTAAATATAATATTGCATGAATAATTGGTAATTAAATTAAATATGTTTAATTATGAATATTTAAATGATATTATTTATTGAATATTATTTATATATATGAAATTAGTCTAGCGAAAACTTCTGGAATTGCAATCACCACTATACATATTTAATACTCAGCACGTAGTTTTATTTGACTGCGTGCAAGTACTCTGTAGGATTTTGGAGCAGTGCATTCCTCACATTTTGGGAGTGGTATTGAAGGAATTATTTGAAGTATTTAAGTATGTTAAGAAGTTTTGCATGTATATGTCTTATAATATTATTTTTGAGTTTTGATCTATAATAGATTGCTAAAACTGTCACCAGTTTAATTGTGTGCTGGGCATGCCTAATAATTGGTAGAAATTAACTTAATACCGTTGGCAAACTAAAATGTAGATTTCCAACTTAAAAGAAAACTGACCAAATAAATAGTAACTTAGACAGTTACAGATCAATTGGCATAATTGATAATGAATTAAAATAGGATATTAAGTTTAATGATTAATTAATAATTGTTAATAGACTTAAGTAAATTATCTATTCATACAGTATTATTCATACGGTACGAAAAAAAAAAATTATCGGTTTTAATTAATTGTCTATTTAATAACCTTATTAGTTCAATTAGGTTAACCGGATTAAAATGAATAATTAATTAATTGGATAGTAAAGTATTAGAGTGTATGTTAGTTCAGTGCGATGGCACCCGGTATCCGTATCACATACGGGTATAGGGTGTTACAAAGGTATTTTGACACAATTGATATTAAGGTGAGATTTTAGTATATTTTATACTAAAAATTGGATAATTAGTTAAATGAAATTTTATTTGAATTAAATTTAATAATTTATGGTGAATTATGCTCTTATGGAAATTGTAGATTTTATTGAAATTAAATGAGTTCATTGATTTATTGATGTTAATGTTATTTATTTAGCAATTGGAGATGGTTTATTGAGAATTGGTTAAATTGTTAGTAAATTTTCCATTTTGGCAAATGATTGGAAATGGAATGTATAATCCATGATTTGGATGGAAAGGAATGGAATAGTATGATGAAATTCTATGAAAAGTATGATTGGTAATTTAAAAATATAGAAAATGAAATAATGATGCCCTATATAGTAATCTGGTAGTCAAGTTTAGTTCAGGATATGTTGGCTAGCTGTAAACACCGGGTCCGGAGTCAAGGGTAACATCTAAAAAATGGCAATTTTGGCTCTCCAGGCTCCTTGATAATTTCTCCGAAAAAATATATATAAAAACTTAAAAATAAAAATATATATATATATATATATATGTATGTATGTAAAATTAAAAATTAATTAGTTAATTTATTAGTTAGCATTGTAGGATAATTAAAATTGAAAAAAGAAAATAAATATAGTGTCTAATTAAGTAAAATGTGTAATAATTTAAGTAAATTAAGTAAATTAAAAAAAAAAGTAAGTAAAAAATATGGAGAAAATTAAGGGGTTAGATGTACCCTAATTTGAGGGGTATAAAAGAAAAAAAGAGAGGGCAAAAATGAGGGTAGCCGGCAGAGGGAAGAAAACCAAAGAGAAAAGAAAATTAAAATAGAAAGAAGGAGCAAGAACTGAGAGCAGACCAAAGAGAGAGCAAGAAAACCAAAGAAAAGAGGGAAAAGGAAAAGAAGGAAACGGGGACCAAGAGGCAGGAAACTGAAGGGAAAAAAGGAAGAAGGAAAAGAGGTGGCGTCGGCCACCTCCAACGGCGAACGACGCCACGTGCGGCGGCGGGGTGACCCAGAAGGTGAGGTGCAGCTCCCGCCACCGTTCGATCACCCCCGATGACCGCCGATGACCAGATCGGCCATGAGGGTAGCATCACTGTCCGGACCCCTTTTCGGCCATCTCCGACCACCGACAGCGACACGCGAGGCGGCGATGGACTCCTGGCGGCGAGACGAACCTCCGGGTGGCAACCTATCTCCTCTACTCGCCGGCAGCAGGGAGATCGAAAGAGATGAAGGCGAGACTGCCGACGGCATTTTCGGCGAGATGGCCCCTCCTTCTTGCGCGTGACCGATGGCGAAGGATCCCTGGCGTCCCGATCTACCTTCCGGCGGTGGCGATGTCGTCAACGGCAGCTCCGGCGAGGCACCGGTGAGGAAATCCGGTGAGTCCCCCTTTTTATTTATTTTATATTATTATTATTATTAATTAATTAATTAATATTATTATTATTATTATTACTATTATTATTATTATCATTTTATTTATTATAATTTTATGTTTATTTATTTTATGTTTATATTATTATTATTATTTTATTTATTATTATTTTATGTTTATTCATTTTATGTTTATTATTTTTATGTTTTTTTATTATTATTATTTGTATGTTATGTTTATTTATTTTATATTATTATTATTATTATTATTTTTATTATTGTTCTTTGTTTTAGTGTTTATTATTATTATTATTATTATTATTATTATTATTATTATCATTATTATTATTATTATTGTTAGTATTATTATTATTATTATTTTATTATTAGTATCATTTACTCTATGTCCATTTTATTATATTATTATTGTTATTATTATCATTATTATTGTTGTTGTGCTATATTATTATTGTTATTTATTGTTATTATTAATATTATTATTTTATGTTTATTTTATATTATAATTATTATTATTTCATGTTATTATTGTTAGTATTATTTAGTATTACGTTATTATTATTGTTAGTAGTATTATTATTATCGTTTTGTGTATTATTATGTTATGTTTGTTTGTTTGTTTATTTATTTATTCTTATTACTATTATTATTATTATTATTATTATTATTATTATTATTATTACTATTATTATTATTATTATTATTATTATTATTATTATTATTATTATTATTATTATTATTATTATTATTATTATTATTATTATTATTTTATGTTGTTATTATTATTGTTACTATTGTTATTATTATTATTATCTTATTTATTTATTATTATCATCTTCTGTTTATTTATTTATTATCATTATCATTTTATGGTATTATCATTATCATTATTATTTTTATTGTCATTAATCATTATGATTGTCATTTATGTTTTATATTCATTAATTCTATCAATTTGTTTTACTTTCACTACACCAAATCAATTCTCAATTTATTTAATTCAATTATTTACTTATTTATTTATTTATCACTTAATTTGATTTAATCCATTATTGACCAATATTATTTTCTGTCTTGACCGCAATGCGAGGGGCATGTGTCTCGCCCATGGAGTTAGACGAAGCATGGTCGGGTCTAGTAGTTTAGGATTTATTTATTATTCGAAAATGTGTATTTATTATTTTATTTTTTTCAATTGCTTGAGGGCTGTAATAATAAAAGATTTTCGAGCGCACTTAAAAAGAGCCACCACACAAATATTTTCTACTAAATTGAAAATCTGTTAATAAAACTGGACCAATGTCCTCGTTTTCATCCGAAAAGTGAAAGGTTTATGTTTTCATTAAAACAATATCATTTCGTCCTTTTTACATAAAGTCGATTCGAAAACTCTATACATTTTTGTAAAATAAGTAGTTGGGAACCAATGTTCCTGTGTAAATGAATAGTCCGATTTATGTATGTATTTTCATTTTAACGCTATTATGGAGTTAGCATTTATTTTTGGATAATTGTAATTATATTATATTTATCGCTTTATTAATTGCTTTTCTATGTGTTTGTAATGCGCTTTAATTTACTTAAATAAATCGTCTGAGAAAAGAGATAAAATAATTGATTCTAAAAATCCATTTACATAACATTAACCAAAAGTATGAATAAGAGTGAGGTCTCGAGCTCTCTCTGGTTTTGGCCTCATAAGGTTAGAATCTATTTCCCAACGTTTTATTGGGCGGCAACTCCATGATACCTGCCTTATGATATCCAATAGAGGCTCTCGTAAGTTGATTGCCAACAATGGAATAGGGGTAAATCCCTGTCCATTGCGAAGCGATCAACTTTTATGAGTTTTAATGAACCTCCATCCGGTCTCGGGTCCTGAAAGCGGACTCTTGAGAGCCATCCGGATGCCGAGAGGGGTTCGGGGGCGTCACAGTGGCGAGTCCACTGGGGACATCATGAGATTTTGCTTCGAAAGTACTTTTGGTTAATCTAATGTAAATGGTTTTAGGATCAAGAAATTTTATCTCTTTTCGAAAAATTGCATTGCATTTTGTTAGAGCCTTAGAATTATTTTAGTTGGTCCCCTATATACCCCGGTGTGTTCCTAAAACACGATCCTACTTTCACTCATTGTAGGGAAGTGTTCGGGATAATCACCAGTCTAAGTCTCGTACCATCAAATGGTATATCAAATGATGACCCGACCGATTGCTATGCTCATGACGAGTTAGACCCGTTGGCAGGGATCATGCTTGGGTAACCTTAAAATATCATCCCCTTTGACCAAAACTCACATAATCGAAATAGATACTTCCATTAGGGGGCATGCGCCATAATATGTTGCTTGTGGAGTGGGTTATTGTGTATTGAACAAATCCAAATAAATCTAGATACCCACTCATTAAAGGTTTTCATGCCCTAAGGGGCGCATTTCGGTTTATTCGGATTGTTTAAATACACGGTGGCCGAAAATTCATTTGTATGCGCTCTTTACTAATGAGAGTTTGTGCTGTTGGTTTTTTGCAGAACACTATAAGCACCCATTGGGTTCTCCGTTGACCCATGGGTCAAGCCCACCTACGAAAGATACTGCATGAGCTCCTGTGTGAGAGAGAAACGGTTGGGAGGAGTTTTTTTGTATGTGTATTCGTGCTCGCGCATTATTTTTCATGAACAATAGTAAATAAAGTATATGCATTTTGTCTCATGTATAATTATAGAACATGTGCACTTTGTATGTAGAATTGCTTATATCATAAATTGTGAATATAAATATAACATGTATTTGTCATGCATGTACATAACAATGCTTGTTGCAATACCTATATATTAACATTCTTTATGACATCCATGACATCCATCGTGTGCCATAATCTGTACGTACAACATACATCACTGAACGTACGTATTGACATACATCATAGCACGCGCGGACATACTACCACCATAAAAAAAAATCAAATCAAATAAAAAGAATGTACATTCATCATGTGTCATAGTATGTACATATCAGTAGGCTCACATTGCATATGTACATAAACATCGTATGTTAGAGCATACGCATACCGCTGCATTAGCATACATCATTAGGGCAGTCATTATACACATCATGCACGGCAGACACCTTGCATCTTTCACATTGTATGCAATATCATACACATGCATTGTTAGGCTTGAGTTATGCCATGCACATATGAACCCTGCATCATGTATGTCAATTATTATATATACCATGCCATGTTTTGTATATGCATACTGTGACGCGCGCCGGATCCCCGCTGCCGCCCATGGGACCGCTCGCTTGAGGGCGATCGGGGCATTTGTGGGTCCGTTGACAGCTTGCAATAAATCGCAAGTGCGTCTATGTTGGGCAACAAGGAGGTTTCATGGAGTCGCCACCCAATAGAACATTGGGAAAGTTTCTCTCGCCTCAGAGAGCCTAAGACTGCGCTTAGTATCCATTTTGGGCCAGCCAGAGGGGTCTTGGAAGGTAAACCTCTCGCCCTAAGGAGCCTAGGGTTAGCGCTAAAGTCTCGTGGCACAAAAAGGTGTCTTGGAGGGTAGACCTCTAGCCTCTTTGAGCCCAAAGACCAGAGCTGGGTTCGGGATTTCTCATCTATTTCTACCTCGATTATTTTATGATCAAATTTTAATTATCATTAATCCGCTCTCTCTCCACACGATGCAATTTTAATTTAAAAGCGCAAATATTCACATTGAAAGCAATAAGATAAACATATCAATAATAACATCAAATATAAATTACAATAATAACAGTAGCGGAATACAACTCCCTTTTAAAAGTGCAAACATACATAAAACCGGGGAATTCATTAATTATGAGGACTTTGGTCCCCACATGCACAATTAAAGAAAACATTTTGGATGTGATGATTTATTTGGGATGAAAATTAGGACATTGGTCCCACTTATTATGAAAAATCCAAATTAATTTATTAAAAATATTTGTGTGGTTTTTATTCATGCGTGCATAAAAAAACATTTTATTCAACGAATATATACAAGGAAATATAAATAAAATGAGAATTGAAAATGTGCAATGAAAATACCAAACTCCGCATATCCTCCTTCTCGTGCATTGGTGCTCAAATGAGAATAAAACAATGATTTGCAACCAAAAATAAAATAGAAGAGATTCATGTTACAAATTAACCCAAATAGATGAGATGACATAAAAGATAATATGTATAATGACCATATCACACGCATAAGATACTATAACATGCATAAAAATAATTATGATGCAATTTAACAAGCATAAAGTGAGATAACATCATGGCAAATGCAATTTATTAATAATAAAGGTTAACATGCATGAAAAAGCCTAAGGTAATATCTAGCATAAAGAAGGCATGAGAAAATAAACTTGAAATTTAACATACATGCAAAATATGAACAATGACATTAATGGTAATAATGATACTAATACCTAATGACATCAATAAATGAGTGTAATACAAATTATAATAATAAAACTAGCATTTATAACAATAATAGCCATAATAAAAATCAATGGATGTAAAGAACATTAACAACCTAAGTTGAACATGCATAACGACATAAAAATAAACACCTTGACATGAAAATGATATGATAAATTTGAAAGAATTAACTTGTTAAATAAATAATTGAAGATAAAAGAAGAAGAAAAATATGGAGACTAAGAGAATTTACATGTTTAATATGTTAATTGGAAGAAAAAATAAATGAAATTAACAAGAGAATTAACGAGTAAAACCAAGAATAATTACCCTCAAATTCAGTTTTGAAGAATTGAAGGTAGAAGTGTTGAATTCCTTGTCTTCTCTTGTGAAAATGCTTAGAAAATAGCTTGAAAACTTGAAGAAAAACTCTTGGCAACAAGTGTGTAAGATGAATTTTTTCTCTCAACTCAAAAGCTCCAAAATTCAGTTTTTTTCCTCTCTAAATGTTCTTAGTTCGTCCCCCCTTGTTTCTGAATTTTTTCTCCACTTTTAGCACTCAAAAACTACCCAAAAACCACCCAAAACCGTCCAAAAATTGTTAAAAAACAAGTAGGGGTCGAAAATGGCCGAAATGGGGCGACTGCGCGCTGCACGCAAAGCACAGCCGTGCTTTCAAAGAAGCACAACTGTGCTTTCGCACGCGCACTGCGCGCATTGCAGCACAAAGCACAGCCGTGCTTTCAAAGAAGCACTGCCGTGCTTTTCGGGCAGATTTTTTTTTTTTAAATTTTAAATTTTTATATAAAATACCCTCAACCTAAAACACACTTTTTCTTCTCCAAAATAATTTTAAAAATATTTCAAAAATATTTAAAATACATTTTTTACTCATAAAAAAGACAAGGAAAATCACTTCCGAGCTCCAATCTTTTTGCCTATAAGCCGACGTAGCTAAATTTCATCATCAGGTAATCTTGATCAAGGCTACTCGGTACCCGGTGTCTACAGTTGCCCCCAATTTTGGGGAGGCTAGTGCATGGGTGCCTAGGTGAGCCAAAATTCATGAAAAGGAAAGAAACGCGTACCTGAAGCGGCGATCTTCCTGCTGGATGGAGTTATGATGATTGTTGTTGCCGTGTTATAGGCAGGCTGTCTTTTGGTTGTAACTGGTGACGTCGTGGTTGTGCTAACCTCTTGTGTGTAATGCCGCCATCGTGCTAACTGTTGTGAATTGGTAGTGCCGTGGTCGTGCCAACCTCTTGTGGGTAGTGCCGTGGTCGTGCTAACCTCTTGTGGGTTGTGCCGCCATCGTGCTAACCGCTGTGAATTGGTAGTGTCGTGGTCGTGCTAACCTCTTGTGGGTAGTGCCGCCATCGTGCTAACAGCTGTGAATTTTTGAGCTGTGCTCCTTTAGATGCTTGGACTGGTGTCGTCACTCGGCTTTTGTTGGTGTTCCCCGCCGATTTCTCCTGCAAGATTGTATGCATAGGAATATACAAGAAATCACGTGTGCATGATATGGAATGCAAATGCTTGCAAAAATGTATAAATTGTGCCCTATGTGGTCCAATGTTTGCTGAAGTTATAGCTTGTCTGCTCTACCATGCCCCCTGAATCCTGAGGATCGTCGACAAGTTTTCTGAAAGAGACGTCCGGTGTATATCCTTTGCCCCCCTGGTCAATGGTCATTTACCCGGGATTCATGTTCTGTGTTGTGTGTTAACTGATTGAAATAGGATTATCTAAAGTAACGCCGCCCTATTGCTCCAGGCATTGAACGTCATTGTTTTAAAGGTAGTGCGTCCCTTGTGGATTTTCACACTAGCTTTTCTTTGCGAGAAATGCGTCCCTTAGGGGATTTTCACACAACCCTTTGCCTAATTTTTTCCTGGAATGGGCCCAACCCAATCCAGCGGCTTTTGTTCATTTTATATTTATATTTTTTTTCTAGGGCAGACTGCCTGTTTCCAGGTTTTCACCCTGCCATTTGGCCTAACTTTTGCTTAGAGAGCCAGTTACGGTTTTCATCTCTAACAGCCTTCTGTTTCTTTTATTTTTTAGAGTAGGTTATCATCAAAGCTTCTGTTAAGAGCAAAAAGCACATATCCAATGAAGTGACTGAGCAATAATCATTAGATGAACAATTGGTATATCTCTTTTTAAGACAGAACTAAAAGATCAATGAAAATATATTCTTTCATTCATTGCAAAATTGTGTACATTTCTATATGATTTCGTCATACATGATTTTCATTTGACAAGAATTCAAAAGCTTATGACTTCACCTAATCTCGGAGTGGATTTTGTCAGCATCAAACTCCTATTATCAATCAGCCCTCTCGGGTTTTCTCGATTGAATATTTTTTCTTGGCCCTTAATTTTTGCCCAGGATGCCTTTTTTTCGGTTTTCACCCTGACAGGGCGCCCAATTTTAGCAAGGCCACCTTTTTTCGATTTTCGACCCGCGGGGCATATTTTCTCTTCTTTTTATTTTTTGGTCTTTAGCCATGGAACCTTTTAAGTCTATCGACATTGACCGGGTCCTTGAACTCATTCCCATCACTGTCTTCTAAAATTGTTGCTCCTTTTGTTCGCAACTTTTTCAAAATGAATGGACCTTCCCAGGTTGGTCTGAATTTTCCTCGTATGTCTGGAACTCCCGGTCTCATCATCTTAAAGACCAAATCCCCCTCCTTCAACGGATGCTTTCGTACTTTCTTGCAAAATGACCGAGCTGGCCTCTTTTGATAAACTTGGTTGTGGTAATAGGCTCGTAACCTGTCTTCATCCAACAGATTTAGCTGTGACAAACGTTGTTGTGCCCATTCTGCTTCAGGAGTCTCAGCTTCCATGACTACCCTCAATGATTTTAGCTCAATTTCAACCAGCAGGACTGCTTCAGTTCCATATATCAGAGAGAATGGTGTTGCCCCCGTAGAGGTTCTGAATGTTGCTCTATAACCCCAACGTGCGAAGGGTAGCTTTTCTGCCCAATCCTTGTAGTTCTGCACCATCTTAGCCAAAATTATCTTCACATTCTTATTCGCCGCTTCAACTGCACCGTTTGCTTGAGGACGGTAAGGAGAAGACTTATGATGTTGGATCCCATATTTCTGGAGCATCTGTTTAGTCTCTGCCAGGAATTGCACCCCATTATCAGACACAAAGTGATGTGGGAGACCATATCTGCATATCAAATTCCGCTCAATGAACTTAGCCATATCCCTTGCATCAACCTTCTTGAAAGATTCAGCCTCAACCCACTTAGTGAAGTAGTCAATGGCAACTATAATGAATCTATGCCCATTAGAAGCCGTAGGATGGATTTCACCTATGATGTCTATTCCCCACGCTGCAAATGGCCATGGAGATGTTAAGTTATGTAACTCTGAAATCGGCACATGCCTCAAATTCGTGTACTGTTGGCATAACTAGCATTGCTTCACAAATTTTGAACAATCTGTTTCCATTGTGAGCCAATAAAACCCTTGGCGCATGATGTTCTTTGCTAAGGCTAAGCCATTCATGTGAGCTCCACAAACCCCGGCATGAACCTATTCCATAACTCTTTTAGCTTCTTCCTCTGCCAGACATCTTAACTGGATACCATCAGCTTGCCTTTTGTACAAAGTGCCATTAACACTGATGAATTGAGTGGATAACTTCCTGATCATTCTTTGGTCCTTCTCAGTGGCTTCCTCTGGAAAGATTGATCTCTCTAAATAATTTTGAATCTCATAATACCATAGATTTCCATCAGTGGCCTCAATGTCCATCACCTGTTCAGCTTCAAAGCAAGGTCTTTCCGAACTATAAATCAGCACGGGTTTCATCGCAACTCCTGTTGGGTTGTCCCACATAGACACTAATGTTGCTAGAGCATCGGCTAACTGATTTTCGTCTCTGGGGACGAAGTGAAAAGTGCAAATCTCAAACTGGCTGCTCAACGTTCTCAAGTGCTTTACATAAGGCAACAACCTTTCTTCCTTGACTGACCACTCCCTTCTGATCTGATGAATTACCAAGGAAGAATCTCCTAATACTTCTGCGGTCTTTGCCCCCAGAGCGAGTAATGCTTCCAATCCAAAGATGCAAACTTCATATTCTGCTTCATTATTGGTAGCCTTATACCTCAGCTTCTTAGCCAATGGTAGCCTTTCACCATCTGGGGTCGTAAGAATAACTCCTACGCCTGCTCCCTTATTATTGACTGCTCCATCAAAGAATAATTGCCACCCTTGCACTGCTATGGTCGTGACATCTTCATCTGGGTAGTTGTATTCAAACTGATCTCCCTCAATAGGATGCTCGGCTAAGAACTCCGCTACGGCTCTTCCTTTAATGGTTTTCCTAGTTATGTACTCAATGTCAAATTCCTGCAAGAGCAGTAACCATCTTCCCATCTTCCCTAGTAGAGAGGGTGCTTCTTGGAGGTAACTAAGCGGATTATGTTTGGCAACCGTTTGTACCTTAAAGGAATGAAAGTAGTGTCGCAACTTCTTAGAAGCCCAGATAACTGCTAAACAAATCTTTTCCACCTCTACATATTTGGCTTCGTAAGGCAGCAATTTCTTGCTAAGATAGTAAACGGCAAACTCTACACCAAAATCATCTTCCTGAGACATCATAGCACCCACTGAGTTATCTTCCACAGCCAGGTACAGGATTAGTGGTTTGGCACGGCGTGGTGGTCTTAACACCGGAGGATTTAACAAATACTCCTTAATGGTGTCAAAGGCTAATTGACAGTCATCGTTCCATACCCCCGGCTAATTCTTCCTAAGAAGCTTGAAAATAGGCTCACATACTGAAGCTAGCTTGGCAATAAACCGGCTGATATACTGAAGCTTTCCTAGGAAACTTCTGACGTCCTTCTCCTTCTTGGGCATCGGCATCTCTCTTATGGCATTGATTTTATCGGGATCTACCTCAATTCCCCTCTGGCTTACTACATGGCCTAGCAACTTTCCTGATGTAACTCCAAAAATGCATTTCTTGGGGTTGAGGCGCAGATCATACTTGCTGATCCTTTGAAAGAACTTTTCTAAAGCCTCAAAGTGACCTTCTCTAGTAGCCGACTTAATCATCATGTCATCGACATACACCTCTACTTCTTTATGTATTAAGTCATTGAGAACCTTGGTGTCCATCCTCTGATAAGTTGCTCCTGCATTTTTTAACCCAAAAGGCATAACTCGATAGGCGTATGTCCCCCACTTGGTGATGAAGGCTGTCTTAATCCGATCCATTATCTTGTTAAGGATTTGATTGTACCCTGCGTACCCATCTACAAAGCTGTACATCATACAAGCAGCAGCACTATCTACTAGCACATCAATATGAGCCAGCGGGAAATCATCCTTAGGGCAAGCTTTGTTTAGGTCTCGATAGTCGACGCATACTCGAACCTTACCGTCTTTCTTAGCTACAAGAACCACGTTAGCTAACCATGTTGGGTATTTGTAGACACCGGGTCCCGAGTAGCCTTGATCAGGATTACCCGATGATGAAATTTAGCTATGCCGGCTTATAGGCAAAAAGATTGGAGCTCATAAGTGATTTTCCTTGTCTTTTCGGTGAGTAAAAAGGGTATTTTAAAAATATTTTAAAAATATTTTTTAAATTATTTTGAAGAAGAAAAAGTGTGTTTTAGGTTGAGGGTATTTTATATAAAAAATTAAAAAAAAAGGGGGGGTAAAAAAATGATTAAAAAATGAAAAAAAATAGAAAAGTAGAAAATAGGGGAAATTAATCGCGACGGAAAGGCGACGGCCAAGGGCCGTCGCGAATTTCCGTGCGCGGAGCGTGCGCTCCGCGCGGCCGATGCCCTGGGCGTCGGTCTCTCTGCGCGAGCAACGCCTCGGGCATCGCTCGCTCCGCGCACGTCGTGCGCGGAGACTCCGCGGAACGTGCGCGGAGACTCCGCGGAACGTGCGCGAAAACGTGCGCGAGGCGCACGGAAATCGCCCCTCACGCCGATTTCTCGCCCCACTTCGCCCATTTCGCCCATTTTTCGACCCAAACACGATTTTTAGCGGTTTTTGGACGGTTTTGGGTGGTTTTTGGGTAGTTTTTGAGGGTTAAAACACTAGAAAAATTCAGAAACAAAGGAGGACGAAGGGAGAACATTTTGTGAGGAAAAAAACTGAATTTTGGAGCTTTGAGTTGAGAGAAAAAAATCCATCTTACACACTTGTTTCCAAGAGCTTTTCTTCAAGTTTTCAAGCTATTTTCTAAGGATTTTCACAAGAGAAGACAAGGAATTCAACACTTCTATCCTCAATTCTTCAAAATTGAATTTGAGGGTAATTATTCTTGGCTTTACTCATTAATTCTCTTGTTAATTTCATTTATTTTGGCTTCCAATTAACATATCAAACATGTAAATTCTCTTAGTCTCCATATTCTTCTTCTTATTTTTTTTTATCTTCAATTATTCATATAACAAATAAGCTTTTTAAATTCTATTAATCTTTTTTTTTTCATGTCAAATTATTCTTTGTTCATGTAATTATGCATGTTTTAGGTTGTAAATACCTTTAATTTCTTAATGCTATATCATGTTTATTATTATGCTTTCTTTTGCATGTATGAGTGTTATAGTCATTATTTTATGCTAGTTATGCATGTCAAGTGGAATTATTCTCATGTTACACATTTATTCATGTCTTAACTATAATAAAATTGATTGTCACTAATCTTCCATGTATGTTAATAACTATTATTAATAAGTTGCATATGCCATGATACTTCATCACCTTATGCATGTTAAATTGCATCTTAATCACTTTATGCATGTTAAATTGCATCATAATTATTTTTTATGCATGTTATAGTATCTTATGCATGTTATATGGTCATTGTACATATTACCTTTTATGTTGTATTATTTCATTGGCCTAATCACTAACATGAATTTCTTTTTGATTTTTGGTTGCAAATCATTGTCTTATTCTCATTTGAGCATCCATGCACATGAAGGAGGAGTTGCGGGGTTTGGTATTTCCTTTATACATTTTTAATTCTCATTTCGTTTATATTTTTAATTTCCTTGTATATATTCATTGAATAAAATGTTTTCCTATGCGCACCTAAATAAAGATCATAAAAATATTTCTTACTAAATTAATTTAGATTTTTCATAATAAAATGGGACCAATGTCCTAATTTTCATCCCAAATAAAATTATCACATCCAAAATATTTTCTTTAATTGTGCATGCGGGGACCAAAGTCCTCATAATTAATAAATTCCCCGGTTTTATGTATGTTTGCACTTTTAAATGGGAGTTGTATTCCGCTCCTAGTATTATTGTAGTTTACAATTGATGTTATTTTTGATATGTTTATCCTATCGCGTTCAATGTGAATATTTGCGCTTTTAAATTAAAATTGCATCGTGTGGAGAGAGAGCGAATTAATGATAATTAAAATTTGATCATAAATTAATCGAGGTAGAAATAGATGAGAAATCCCGGACCCAGCTCTGGTCTTTGGGCTCGAGAGGTTAGAGGTTATTCTCCAAAATACTTCTTGGGTCACGAGACTTTAGCGCTAATCCTAGGCTCCTTAGGGCGAGAGGTTTACCTTCCAAGACCCCTCTGGTTGGCCCAAAATGGATACAACGCGCAGTCTTAGGCTCTCCGAGGCGAGAGTAACTTTCCCAATGTTCTATTGGGTGGCGACTCCATGAAACCTCCCTGTTGCCCAACATAGACGCACTTGCGATTTATCGCAAGATGTCAACGGACCCGCAAATGCCCCGATCGCCCACGTGCGGGCGGTCCGAAAGGGCGGCGCTCGGGATCCGGCACGCGTCACAGTTGCGACTCCGCTGGGGACTTTATGGTTCGAGATTTCAATTTGAAAATACCTCGTTTAACATTTATGGCTAAAATTTAATTCATAAATTTGCTTTAACTCAAAATTGCATATCATCTCATTAGAGCTTTAGATTAAGTTAGTTTGGTCCCTTTTCAAGCCCCGGTGCGTTCCCGAAGCACAACCTCATTTTCACTCAATTTGGGGAAGTGTTAAGGATAATCACCAGCCCAAGCCACGTACCTCAATGGTATATCAAAATGATGACCCGATCGGTCGCTATGCTTGTGATGAGCTAGACCCGTCGGCAGGGATCATGCTTGGGTAGCCTTAAAGTAACATCTCCCTTGTCCAAAGCTCATGTAATGGCAATAGCTACTTCCACTAGGTGAAATGTACCGTAATACTATGCTTGCTATATGGGCCATCATATATTAAACGAAATCAATTTAATTAAATGGTCTTCATCAAAGGCTTTCATGCCCCGGTGGGCCCATCTTAGTTAAGTTGAATTGTTTAAATACATAATTGCCAAACAACCATACGTATGTACATTAGATAGGAGCTGTTATGCTGCCGGTTTTTCACCGCGCACCATACGTGTCCATCGGGTTCCACGTTAATCCATGGATCAAGCCCACCTAGGAAAGAGACCGCACTACCACGTGTGTGGGAGATAAAAGGTTGGAAGGATCTATCTGCTTGCATGTGTTTGTCTATGTTGCATCAGCACGAGCATGCATTGCATTTTAATCATGCATCATCTTAACAATTTTTGCATTTCAGCCATCATAGATTCTCCTGGGTGGTCTAGAGGTCCCGACGGACGGTTAAGAAGGACGCCGCTTTTGGGGTTAACTGAGTTAGTGTCAGATCAGAGTTCAGATTCAATCTCAGAAAATAGTGTGGGGTTTTCTTCCGAATCATCAACAGAAGTAAGCATGGCTAATCCATCAAATGAGTCTGATGCAACCCGGGCAGTAATCGTTGAGGAGGTAGGAAAGAGAATGGAGGAGTTTGAAGCCCGAATGATTGCAATGATGGGCAATCTTGCCGCCACCATAACTGGGCAATAAGCTGCTGCTATTCCTGTCCGAGTATCAGCTGAACAAGAGGTTGTTAGAGAAGAACGTCCTGCTGCGGTTAACCAACCAGTGGTTGACCCACCTATTATTGAGCAAAGAGTACCTGCACCCATTGAGCGCAGAGAAGGCCCCAGGTCTGAAGTTGAGTTTGGGGGAGATGAGCATGAGGAGCATGCAGTAGCTAAAGAAAAGTTGCCAAAACTGGATGAGGCAATGTGGAGGAAAATGGAAGAGAGATTTGAGGTCATGGCAAGGATGATGACCGTGGGAAAAGGAATGAACCCGGAAGACCGAGAGCTGGATGGGGATGACCTAATTCCCCAGAATTTTAAGATGCCGGACATTCCCAAATTTGATGGAACCTCTGACCCTGCCGCACACATCAAGCAATACTCGCTGGTCATGAAGGGAACGACCTTAACAAGAAAGCAGAAGATAGAATATTTCTGCTTGAGTCTCACAGGAGCTGCTATTGATTGGTACCATGGGCTTGACAGGAGATCCAAGGAGGACTGGGACTTGTTGACCGAAGAGTTCCTTAAGCAGTACGATTGCAGTACCCGGATGGAGGTCACTTTGAAAGATCTGGAGTTGTTACAGCAGAAGGCTGGGGAGTCCTTCCACGAGTACCTTACTCGGTGGAGAAACCGGGTTATGGAGATGAAACACAAACCGGACACTTCTGATCAGATCCGGCTATTCATTCGAAATGCCAGTCCTTACTTGAGAGAGGGACTGAAAATGAAGGGACTCAAGGATTGGGAGTCTTTGAAGGACATTGCCATAGAAGCGGAAGGAGAATATTTATCCAAGAGGGCAAATAGTGAGTCCTATGCCCGGAGGGGATACAGCAATCAGGGGACGGCCAAACCAGTAGGTTCAAGCAGTGGTAACAGAGTTGGGAAGACTGCCGAGGTGTCTGCAACCGGCGTAAGTCAGAGGTATTTCTCCAACTTGGGTAAGCCTTTATCATGGGTGCTGAAGAGGCTAATAAAAGAAGGAAAACTGCGGCCCCTATCACCTAAGCCGGCCAAGGCCCAAGGACAGCCAGGGCACAAAGAGAATGAATACTGCGCATTCCACCAACATACCGGGCATTTGACGGATGAGTGTATAACGCTAAGACATCGGTTCCAAGATCTAATTGACAACAAGCAGATCACCGATCCTGAGCAGAGAGAAAGCAAGAAGAAGTCTGGTTATAACACAGTGCCACCTCCAGTCTTTATGATCGGATCGAGCCTACCAGAGTGGTACGTAATGCAAGATCTATATGGAAATGAGTATGTCGCTATTACTCACCCTGCAGTGGATGAAAAAGGGGTTTCTGTGGCAGTGATAGACTGTTGGTCCACTAGTGAGAGTGGAGATGACGAAGATGAGAAAAATGGAGAGTTTACGGATCCGTGGGATTCAGAGGAAGAAGAAAGAGTAGAAGCAGTAACAAGAAGTGGGAGGGTCATTCCAGAAGCTGAGAAGCAGCAGGACCCAGCACAAGCAATCGCAGAGAAAGAGCCGGAAGAAAATTCAATAGTGAAGCAACTGAAAAAGACCACGGCTCAGATATCTATTTGGGACCTCTTGAGACAGTCCCCCTCGCACCGACAGAAGTTAGTCGAAGCATTGAGCGTATGCACCCTAGCAACTACAATCTCTCCATCCGAGCTTTTAGACCTTGTAAAGGGGGGATCCGGGGAGAAGTTGGTTTTTTCTGATGCAGACCTACCAACAGAGGGTCGCAACCACAACCGACCTTTGTACATCAAGGCACAGATCAATGGTAAACACACCGCTTGTGTCATGGTTGATGACGGGTCATCGATAAATGTCTGCCCTTTGGTGGTACTTCAGGCCTTTGGGATGGATGAGAGTATGTTAAGCAAATCTGACCTGACCATCACTGCCTACGACAACTCCAGGAGGCAAGCATCGGGAATTTTCAAAGCTTTGGTAAAGACAGGGCCCATTGAGACAGAAACAGATTTTGTGGTCTTGCCGATTCCAGCAAACTTCTCAGCTCTGCTTGGTAGATCGTGGTTCCACAAGTTAGGGGGAGTACCATCCACATTACACCAGATAATTAAAATACCCCATGAAGGAGAAGTAGTGACCATTAAAGCAGCAAGAGAGAACCAAGTGTCTGCCTTGGAGATCTCTAATCAGCCATTCAGTGGCTTTCATGTATCGATGATCGGAGAAGAGCAAAACCTAGAAGGTAGCCCTCAAGTGGCGAATATGCTGGAGAAGATGCACTTCCTCCCAGGGGCTGGTTTGGGAAAAGAGTCACAAGGGCTGCAGAATGCTATCACTACACCTGGTCAGAAAGATCGAAAGGGGTTGGGCTACAAAGGAGAATATGGTAAGAAGAAAGGGTCAGGGAAGATTCCCCATATTTCGGAGAGCTTTGTGCCATCATCATCGGTTTGTGCCTATACTGGAGAAGAAGAACCGCAGTGGGTAGATGGGAAGATTATCCCTGGATTTGAAATTTTTAACGATGTCTTTGATTGGGAGATCGGAGTTGTTAAAGCTGTAGAGAACTTTTGGGATGAGGAGATTATGACCCAATGCAGCATCTGGGACAGAGATGAGCCCGAAAAGATTGTAACTGATAAGCTGTTAGCCACTAAGCTCAAGGGGAAGAAGAAGATAGTGGAACCAGAGCCGAAGATAGAAGATCTCAAGATTTCACCAAGCCAGGAAGCCAAAGCACAGTCGGCTGCAGCATCGGCATCGACTGAAGTTGATAGTCATTTAGATTCTCTTTTTATACCAGAACTCTTTGAGGACAATGTTAATGTTTCTGATTATGTTAATGAGATGAACAACTTTGCTTACTTGTGTGATGTTTCTGATGATTTCATTTCGCATGATCATAAGCATGATGCATTCATTTTTGATATTAATTCAACTGGCACAACTGCATTTAATCTCGGAACTTTGGAAAATCCAAAGGAAATTTTGCTAGCATCAGACATAACTCCTGAAGAGAGAATAAAATTTGAGAGAATATTAAAAAAATATGAAAAAGTCTTTGCCTGGACCTACGAGGATATGCCGGGAATAGATCGAGATGTTGCCGAACATGCCATCCCAACTTACCCAGAGTTTAAACCCGTCAAGCAAAAGCTTCGGAGGCTTAGGCCAGAATGGGGACAGAAAGTAAAAGAGGAGATCCATAAGCAGATTGAGGCTAAGTTCCTGATAGAGCTTCAATACCCAACATGGTTAGCTAATGTGGTTCCTGTAGCTAAGAAAGACGGTAAGGTTCGAGTATGCGTCGACTATCGAGACCTGAACAAAGCTTGCCCTAAAGATGATTTCCCACTGCCTCATATTGATGTGCTAGTAGATAGTGCTGCTGCTTGCATGATGTACAGCTTTGTGGATGGATACGCAGGGTACAATCAAATTCTTAACAAGATAGTGGACCGGATCAAGACAGCCTTTATCACCGAGTGGGGGACATATGCCTATCGGGTTATGCCTTTTGGGTTGAAGAATGCAGGAGCAACCTATCAGAGGATGGCAACCAAGGTTCTCAATGACTTAATCCACAAAGAAGTGGAGGTGTACGTCGATGACATGATGATTAAGTCGGCTACCAGGGAAGGTCACTTTGAGGCATTAGAAAAGTTCTTTCAAAGGATTAGCAAGTATGATCTGCGACTCAATCCCAAGAAGTGCATTTTTGGAGTTACATCAGGAAAGTTGTTAGGCCATGTGGTAAGCCAGAGGGGAATCGAGGTAGATCCCGATAAGGTCAAAGCCATAAGAGAGATGCCAGTGCCCCAGAAGGAGAAGGACGTTAGAAGTTTCCTAGGAAAGCTTCAGTACATCAGCCGATTTATTGCCAAGCTAGCTTCGGTATGTGAGCCTATTTTCAAGCTTCTTAGGAAGAATCAGCCGGTGCTATGGAACAATGACTGCCAATTGGCCTTTGACACCATTAAGAGGTATTTGTTAAATCCTCCGGTGTTAAGACCACCACGCCGTGCCAAACCATTAATCCTGTACCTGGCTGTGGAAGATAACTCAGTGGGTGCTATGATGTCTCAGGAAGACGATTTTGGTATAGAGTTTGCCGTTTACTATCTTAGCAAGAAATTTCTGCCTTACGAAGCCAAATATGTAGAGGTGGAAAAGATTTGTTTAGCAGTTATCTGGGCTTCTAAGAAGTTGCGACACTACTTTCATTCCTTCAAGGTACAAACGGTTGCCAAACATAATCCGCTCAGATACCTCCAAGAAGCACCCTCTCTACTAGGGAAGATGGGAAGATGGTTACTGCTATTGCAGGAATTTGACATTGAGTACATAACCAGGAAAACTATTAAGGGAAGAGCCGTAGCGGAGTTCTTAACCGAGCATCCTATTGAGGGAGATCAGTTTGAATACAACTTCCCAGATGAAGATGTCACGGCCATAGCAGTACAAGGGTGGCAATTATTCTTTGATGGAGCAGTCAATAATAAGGGAGCAGGCGTAGGAGTTATTCTTACGACCCCAGATGGTGAAAGACTACCATTGGCTAAGAAGCTGAGGTATAAGGCTACCAATAATGAAGCAGAATATGAAGCTTGCATCTTTGGATTGGAAGCATTACTTGCTCTGGGGGCAAAGACCGCAGAAGTATTCGGAGATTCTTCCTTGGTAATTCATCAGATCAGAAGGGAGTGGTCAGTCAAGGAAGAAAGGCTGCTGCCTTATGTAAAGCACTTGAGAACGTTGAGCAGCCAGTTTGAGTTTTGCACTTTTCACTTCATCCCCCGAGACGAAAATCAGTTAGCTGATGCTCTAGCAACATTAGTGTCTATGTGGGATAACCCAACAGGAGTTGCAATGAAACCCGTGCTGATTTATAGCTCGGAAAGACCTTGCTTTGAAGCTGAGCAGGTGATGGAGATTGAGGCCATTGATGGAAATCCATGGTATTATGACATTCAGAATTATTTAGAGAGATCAGTCTTTCCAGAGGAAGCCAATGAGAAGGACCAAAGAATGATCAGGAAGTTATCCACTCAATTCATCAGTGTTAATGGCACTTTATACAAAAGGCAAGCTGATGGTATCCAGTTAAGATGTCTGGCAGAGAAAGAAGCTAAAAGAGTTATGGAAGAAGTTCATGCCGGGGTTTGTGGAGCTCACATGAATGGCTTAGCCTTAGCAAAGAAGATCATGCGCCAAGGGTTTTATTGGCTCACAATGGATACAAATTGTTCAAAATTTGTGAAGCAATGTCAGTTATGCCAACAGTACGCGAATTTGAGGCATGTGCCAGTTTCAGAGTTACATAACTTAACATCTCCATGGCCATTTGCAGCATGGGGAATAGACATCATAGGCGAAATCCATCCTACTGCTTCTAATGGGCATATATTCATCATAGTTGCCATTGACTACTTCACTAAGTGGGTTGAGGCTGAATCTTTCAAGAAGGTTGATGCAAGGGATATGGCTAAATTCATCGAGCGGAATTTGATATGCAGATATGGTCTCCCACATCACATTGTGTCTGATAATGGGGTACAATTCCTAGCAGAGACTAAACAGATGCTCCAGAAATATGGGATCCAACATCATAAGTCTTCTCCTTACCGTCCTCAAGCGAATGGTGCAGTTGAAGCGGCGAATAAGAATGTGAAGAGAATTTTAGCCAAGATGGTTCAGAACTACAAGGATTGGGCAGAAAAGCTACCCTTCGCACTTTGGGGATATAGAACAACAGTCAGAACCTCTACAGGGGCAACGCCGTTCTCTCTGGTATATGGAACTGAAGCAGTCCTGCCGGTTGAAATTGAGCTGAAATCATTAAGGGTAGTCATGGAAGCTGAGATTCCTGAAGCAGAATGGGCACAACAACGTTTGTCACAGCTAAATCTGTTGGATGAAGACAGGTTATGGGCCTATTACCACAACCAAGTTTATCAAAAGAGGCTGGCTCGGTCATTTGGCAAGAAAGTACGAAAGCATCCATTGAAGGAGGGGGATTTGGTCTTTAAGATGATGAGGCCGGGAGTTCCAGACATACGAGGAAAATTCAGACCAACCTGGGAAGGACCTTTCATTTTGAAAAAGTTGCTAACAAAAGGAGCAGCAATTTTAGCAGACAGCGATGGGAATGAGTTCAAGGACCCGGTCAATGTCGATAGACTTAAAAGGTTCCATGGCTAAAGACCAAAAATAAAAAGAAGAGAATAAATGCCCCACGGGTCGAAAACCAAAAAAAGGCGGCCTTGCTAAAATTGGGCGCCCTGTCAGGGTGAAAACCGAAAAAAGGCATCCTGGGCAAAAATTAAGGGCCAAGAGAAAATATTCAATCGAGAAAACCCGAGAGGGCCGATTGATAACAGGAGTTTGATGCTGACAAAACCCACTCCTAGATTAGGTGTAGTCATATGCTTTTGAATTCTTGTCAAATGAAAATCATGTATGATGAAACCATATAGAAATGTACACAATTTTGCAATGAATAAAAGAATACATTTTCATTGATCTTTCAGTTCTGTCTTAAAAAGAAATATACCAATTGTTCATCTAATGATTATTGCTCAGTCCCTTCATTGGATATGTGCTATCTGCTCTTAACAGAAGCTTTGGTGATAAAAAAAAAAAAAAACAAAACAAAACAAAGAAGGCCGTTAGAGATGAAAACCGTAACTGGCTCTCTAAGCAAAAGTTAGGCCAAAGGGCAGGGTGAAAACCTGAAAATAGGCAGTCTGCCCTACAAATAAAAATAAAAATAAAAATAAAAATAAAAATAAAAATATAAAAATAAAATAAACAAAAACCGCTGGATTGGGTTGGGTCCATTCCAGGCAAAAGTTAGGCAAAGGGTTGTGTGAAAATCCCATAAGGGACGCATTTCCCGCAAAGAAAAGCTAGTGCGAAAATCCACAAGGGACGCACTACCTTTAAAACAATGACATTCAATGCCTGGAGCGATAAGGCGGCATTATTTCAAGATGATCTTCCGTCAGTCAGACAACACACAACACAGAACATGAAATAGAATCCCAAGTAAATGATCATTGACCAGGGGGCAAGGGATATACACCGGACGTCTCTTTCAGAAAGCTTGTCGACGATCCTCAGGATTCAGGGGGCATGGTACAGCAGACAAGCTATAAGTTCAGCAAACCATGGATCACCTAGGGCGCGATCTATACATTTTTGCAAGCATTTGCATTCCATAACATACACACATGATTTCTTGTATATTCCTATGCATACAATCTTGCAGGAGAAATCGGCGGGAAACACCCACAAAAGCCAAGTGATGACACTAGTCCAAACATCTAAAGGAGCAAAAAATAAAAAATAAAAAATAAAAAATAAATCCACAGCGGTTAGCATGATGGCGGCACTACCCACAAGAGGTTAGCACGACCACGGCACTACCAATTCACAGCGGTTAGCACGATGGCGGCACTACCCACAAGAGGTTAGCACGACCACGGCACTACCAATTCATAGCGGTTAGCACGATGGCGGCACTACCCACAAGAGGTTAGCACGACCACGGCACTACCAATTCACAGCGGTTAGCACGATGGCGGCACTACCCACAAGAGGTTAGCACGACCACGACATTACCAACTCACAATGTTTAGCACGATAGCGGCGCCACCCACAAGAGGTTAGCGCACCTACGGTATTACCAGCTACAACCAAAAGACAGCAGCAGCTATCATCATAACTCCATCAAGCAGGAAGATCGCCGCTTCAGGTACGCGTTTCTTTCCTTTTCCTGAATTTTGGCTCACCTAGGCACCCATGCACTAGTCTCTTCAAAATTGGGGGCAACTGTAGACACCGGGTCCCGAGTAGCCTTGATCAGGATTACCCGATGATGAAATTTAGCTATGCCGGCTTATAGGCAAAAAGATTGGAGCTCAGAAGTGATTTTCCTTGTCTTTTCGGTGAGTAAAAAGGGTATTTTAAAAATATTTTAAAAATATTTTTTAAATTATTTTGAAGAAGGAAAAGTGTGTTTTAGGTTGAGGGTATTTTATATAAAAAATTAAAAAAAAAGGGGGTAAAAAAATGATTAAAAAATGAAAAAAAATAGAAAAGTAGAAAATAGGGGAAATTAATCGCGACGGAAAGGCGACGGCCAAGGGCCGTCGCGAATTTCCGTGCGCAGAGCGCTGCGGAGCGTGCGCTCCGCGCGGCCGACGCCCTGGGCGTCGGTCTCTCTGCGCGAGCGACGCCTCGGGCGTCGCTCGCTCCGCGCACGTCGTGCGCGGAGACTCCGCGGAACGTGCGCGAAAACGTGCGCGAGGCGCACGGAAATCGCCCCTCACGCCGATTTCTCGCCCCACTTCGCCCATTTCGCCCATTTTTCGACCCAAACACGATTTTTAGCGGTTTTTGGACGGTTTTGGGTGGTTTTTGGGTAGTTTTTGAGGGTTAAAACACTAGAAAAATTCAGAAACAAAGGAGGACGAAGGGAGAACATTTTGTGAGGAAAAAAACTGAATTTTGGAGCTTTGAGTTGAGAGAAAAAAATCCATCTTACACACTTGTTTTCAAGAGCTTTTCTTCAAGTTTTCAAGCTATTTTCTAAGGATTTTCACAAGAGAAGACAAGGAATTCAACACTTCTATCCTCAATTCTTCAAAATTGAATTTGAGGGTAATTATTCTTGGCTTTACTCAATAATTCTCTTGTTAATTTCATTTATTTTGGCTTCCAATTAACATATCAAACATGTAAATTCTCTTAGTCTCCATATTCTTCTTCTTATTTTTTTTTATCTTCAATTATTCATATAACAAATAAGCTTTTTAAATTCTATTAATCTTTTTTTTTTTCATGTCAAATTATTCTTTGTTCATGTAATTATGCATGTTTTAGGTTGTAAATACCTTTAATTTCTTAATGCTATATCATGTTTATTATTATGCTTTCTTTTGCATGTATGAGTGTTATAGTCATTATTTTATGCTAGTTATGCATGTCAAGTGGAATTATTCTCATGTTACACATTTATTCATGTCTTAACTATAATAAAATTGATTGTCACTAATCTTCCATGTATGTTAATAACTATTATTAATAAGTTGCATATGCCATGATACTTCATCACCTTATGCATGTTAAATTGAATCTTAATCACTTTATGCATGTTAAATTGCATCATAATTATTTTTTATGCATGTTATAGTATCTTATGCATGTTATATGGTCATTGTACATATTACCTTTTATGTTGTATTATTTCATTGGCCTAATCACTAACATGAATTTCTTTTTGATTTTTGGTTGCAAATCATTGTCTTATTCTCATTTGAGCATCCATGCACATGAAGGAGGAGTTGCGGGGTTTGGTATTTCCTTTATACATTTTTAATTCTCATTTCGTTTATATTTTTAATTTCCTTGTATATATTCATTGAATAAAATGTTTTCCTATGCGCACCTAAATAAAGATCATAAAAATATTTCTTACTAAATTAATTTAGATTTTTCATAATAAAATGGGACCAATGTCCTAATTTTCATCCCAAATAAAATTATCACATCCAAAATATTTTCTTTAATTGTGCATGCGGGGACCAAAGTCCTCATAATTAATAAATTCCCCGGTTTTATGTATGTTTGCACTTTTAAATGGGAGTTGTATTCCGCTCCTAGTATTATTGTAGTTTACAATTGATGTTATTTTTGATATGTTTATCCTATCGCGTTCAATGTGAATATTTGCGCTTTTAAATTAAAATTGCATCGTGTGGAGAGAGAGCGAATTAATGATAATTAAAATTTGATCATAAATTAATCGAGGTAGAAATAGATGAGAAATCCCGGACCCAGCTCTGGTCTTTGGGCTCGAGAGGTTAGAGGTTATTCTCCAAAATACTTCTTGGGTCACGAGACTTTAGCGCTAATCCTAGGCTCCTTAGGGCGAGAGGTTTACCTTCCAAGACCCCTCTGGTTGGCCCAAAATGGATACAACGCGCAGTCTTAGGCTCTCCGAGGCGAGAGTAACTTTCCCAATGTTCTATTGGGTGGCGACTCCATGAAACCTCCCTGTTGCCCAACATAGACGCACTTGCGATTTATCGCAAGATGTCAACGGACCCGCAAATGCCCCGATCGCCCACGTGCGGGCGGTCCAAAAGGGCGGCGCTCGGGATCTGGCGCGCGTCACAGTATTGAACCTCTATCAGGAACTTAGCCTCAATCTGCTTATGGATCTCCTCTTTCACTTTATGTACCCATTCTGGCCTAAGTCTCCGGAGTTTTTGCTTGACTGGTTTAAACTCTGGGTAAGTTGGGATGGCGTGTTCGGCAACATCTCGATCTATTCCCGGCATATCCTCATAGGTCCAGGCAAAGACTTTTTCATATTTTTTTAATATTCTCTCAAATTTTATTCTCTCTTCAGGAGTTATGTCTGATGCCAGCAAAATTTCCTTTGGATTTTCCAAAGTTTCGAGATTAAATGCAGTTGTGCCAGTTGAATTAATATAAAAAATGAATGCATCATGCTTGTGATCATGCGAAATGAAATCATCAGAAACATCACACAAGTAAGCAAAGTTATTCATCTCATTAACATAATTAGAAACATTAACATTGTTCTCAAAGAGTTCTGGTATAAAAAGAGAATCTAAATGACTATCAACTTCAGTCGACGCTGATGCTGCAGCCGACTGTGCTTTGGCTTCTTGACTTGGTGAAATCTTGAGATCTTCAATCTTCGGCTCTGGTTCCACTATCTTCTCTTTCCCTTCGAGCTTAGTGGCTAACATCTTATCAGTGACGATCTCTTCGGGCTCATCCCTGTCCCAGATGCTGCATTGGGTCATAATCTCCTCGTCCCAAAAGTTCTCTACAACTTTAACAACTCCGATCTCCCAATCAAAGACATCGTTGAAAATTTCAAATCCCGGGATGATCTTCCCGTCCACCCATTGCGGCTCTTCTTCTCCGGTGTAAGCACAAATCGATAATGATGGCACAAAGCTCTCCGAAATATGGGGAATCTTCTCTGACACTTTCTTCTTACTATACTCTCCTTTGTAGCCCAACCCTTTTCGATTCTTCTGACCACGTGTAGTGATAGCATCCTGCTGCCCTTGTGACTCTTTTCCCAAACCAGCCCCTGGGAGGAAGTGCATCTTCTTTAGCATGTTCACCACTTGAGGGCTACCTTCTAAGCTTTGCTCTTCTCCGATCACCGATACATGAAAGCCACTGAATGGCTAATTAGAGATCTCCAAGGCAGACACTTGGTTCTCTCTTGCTGCTTTAATGGTCACTATCTCTCCTTCATAAGGTACCTTAATTATCTGGTGTAAGGTGGATAGCCCTCCCCCTAACTTATGGAACCACGGTCTTCCAAGCAGAGCTGAGAAGTTTGCTGGAATCGGCAAGACCACAAAATCCGTTTCTGTCTCAATGGGCCCCATCTTTACAACAGCTTTGAAAGTTCCTAATGCTTGCCTCCTGGAATTATCGTAGGTAGTGATAGTCAGGTCAGATTTGCTTAACATACTCTCATCCATCCCAAAGGCCTGAAGCGCCACCAAAGGGCAAACATTTATTGACGACCCATCATCAACCATGACGCAAGCGGTGTGTTTACCATTGATCTGTGCCTTGATGTATAAAGGTCGGTTGTGGTTGCGACCCTCTGTTGGTAGGTCTGCATCAGAAAAAACCAACTTCTCCCCGGATCCCCCCTTAACAAGGTCTAAAAGCTCGGATGGAGAGATTGTAGTTGCTACGGTGGATACACTCAATGCTTCAACTAACTTCTGTCGGTGAGAGGGGGACTGTCTCAAGAGGTCCCAAATAGATATCTGAGCCGTGGTCTTTTTTAGTTGCTTCACTATTGAATTTTCTTCCGGCTCCTTCTCTGCGATTGCTTGTGCTGGGTCTTGCTGCTTCTCAACTTCTGGAATGACCCTCCCACTTCTTGTTACTGCTTCTACTCTTTCTTCTTCCTCTGAATCCCACGGATCCGTAAACTCTCCATTTTTCTCATCTTCATCATCTCCACTCTCACTAGTGGACCAACAGTCTATTGTTGCCATGGAAACCCCTTCTCCATCCACTGCAGGGTGAGTAATAGCAACATGTTCATTTCCATATATATCTTGCATCACGTACCACTCTGATAGGCTCGATCCAATCATAAAGACTGGAGGTGGCACTGTATTATAACCGGACTTCTTCTTGCTTTCTCTCTTCTCAGGATTGGTGATCTGCTTGTTGTCAATTAGATCTTGGACCCGATGCCTTAGCGTTATACAATCATTCGTCAAATGGCCGGTATGTTGGTGAAATGCACAGTATTCATTCTCCTTATGCCCTGGCTGTCCCTGGGTCTTAGCCGGCCTAGGTGATAGGGGTCGCAGTTTTCCTTCTTTCACTAGCCTTTTCAGCACCCATGATAAAGGCCTACCCAAGTTCGAGAAAAATCTCTGACTTACGCCTGTTGCAGACACCTTAGCTGTCTTCCCACCTCTGTTACCGTTGCTTGAACTTGCTGGCTTGGCTGTCCCCTGATTGCTGTATCCCTTCCTGGCATAGGACTCGTTGTTTGCCCTCTTGGCTAAATATTCTCCTTCTGCTTCTATGGCAATGTCCTTCAAGGACTCCCAATCCTTGAGTCCCTTCATTTTCAGTCCATCTCTCAAGTAAGGGCTGGCATTTCGAATGAATAGTCGGATCTGATCAGAAGTGTCCGGTTTGCGTTTCATCTCCATAACCCGGTTTCTCCACCGAGTAAGGTACTCGTGGAAGGACTCCCCAGCCTTCTGTTGTAGCAACTCAAGATCTTTCAAAGTGACCTCCATCCGGGTACTGCAATCGTACTGCTTAAGGAACTCTTCGGTTAGCAAGTCCCAATCCTTCTTGGACCTCCTCTCAAGCCCATGGTACCAATCAATAGCAGCTCTTGTGAGACTCAAGCAGAAATACTCTATCTTTGCTTTCTTGTTAAGGTCGTTCCCTTTATGACCAGCGAGTATTGCTTGATGTGTGCGGCAGGGTCAGAGGTGCCATCAAATTTGGGAATGTCCGGCATCTTAAAATTCTGGGGAATCAAGTCATCCCCATCCAGCTCTCGGTCTTCCGGGTTCATTCCTTTTCCCACAGTCATCATCCTTGCCATGGCCTCAAATCTCTCTTCCATTTTCCTCCATATTGCCTCATCCAGTTTTGGCGACTTCTCTTTAGCTATTGTACGCTCCTCTAGCTCATCTCCCCCAAGACCTGGGGCCCTCTCTGCGCTCAATAGGTGCAGGTACTCTTTGCTCAACAATAGGTGGGTCAACCACTGGTTGGCTAATTGCAGCAGGATGTTCTTCTCTAATAGCCTCTTGTTCAGCTGGTACTCGGATAGGGGCAGCAGCAGCTTGTTGCCCAGCTATTGTGGCGGCAAGATTGCCCATCATTGCAATCATTCGGGCTTCAAATTCCTCCATTCTCTTTCCTACCTCCTCAGCGATTATTGCCCGGGTTGCATCAGACTCATTTAATGGAATAGCCATGCTTACTTCTGTGGATGATTTGGAAGAAAACCCCACACTATTTTCTGAGATTGAATCTGAACTCTGATCCAATACTAACTCTGTTAACCCCAAAAGCGGGGTCCTTCTTAACCGTCCGTCGGGACCTCTAAACCACCCAGGAGAATCTATGATGGCTGAAATGCAAAAATTGTTAAGATGATGCATGATTAAAATGTAATGCATGCTCGTGCTGATGCAACATGGACAAACACATGCAAGCAGATAGATCCTTCCAACCTTATATCTCCCACACACGTGGTAGTGCGGTCTCTTTCCTAGGTGGGCTTGACCCAAACAGATGAGATGACATAAAAGATAATATGTATAATGACCATATAACACGCATAAGATACTATAACATGCATAAAAATAATTATGATGCAATTTAACAAGCATAAAGTGAGATGACATCATGGCAAATGCAATTTATTAATAATAAAGGTTAACATGCATGAAAAAGCCTAAGGTAATATCTAGCATAAAGAAGGCATGAGAAAATAAACTTGAAATTTAATATACATGCAAAATATGAACAATGACATTAATGGTAATAATGACACTAATACCTAATGACATCAATAAATGAGTGTAATACAAATTATAATAATAAAACTAGCATTTATAACAATAATAGCCATAATAAACATCAATGGATGTAAAGAACATTAACAACCTAAGTTGAACTTGCATAACGACATAAAAATAAACACCTTGACATGAAAATGATATGATAAATTTGAAAGAATTAACTTGTTAAATAAATAATTGAAGATAAAAGAAGAAGAAAAATATGGAGACTAAGAGAATTTACATGTTTAATATGTTAATTGGAAGCAAAAATAAATGAAATTAACAAGAGAATTAACGAGTAAAACCAAGAATAATTACCCTCAAATTCAGTTTTGAAGAATTGAAGGTAGAAGTGTTGAATTCCTTGTCTTCTCTTGTGAAAATGCTTAGAAAATAGCTTGAAAACTTAAAGAAAAACTCTTGGAAACAAGTGTGTAAGATGGATTTTTTCTCTCAACTCAAAAGCTCAAAAATTCAGTTTTTTTCCTCTCTAAGTGTTCTTAGTTCGTCCCCCCTTGTTTCTGAAATTTTTCTCCACTTTTAGCACTCAAAAACTACCCAAAAACCACCCAAAACCGTCCAAAAATCGTTAAAAAAGAAGTGGGGGTCGAAAATGGGCGAAATGGGGCGAAAATGGGGCGACTGCGTGCGAGAAACGCGCGCAGTGCGCGCTGCACGCAAAGCACAACCATGCTTTCAAAGAAGCACAGCTGTGCTTTCGCGCGCGCACTGCGCACAGTGCAGCGCAAAGCACAGCCGTGCTTTTCGGGCATATTTTTTTTTAAAATTTTAAATTTTTATATAAAATACCCTCAACCTAAAACACACTTTTTCTTCTCCAAAATAATTTTAAAAATATTTTTAAAATATTTAAAATACATTTTTTACTCATAAAAAAGACAAGGAAAATCACTTCCGAGCTCCCATCTTTTTGCCTATAAGCCGACGTAGCTAAATTTCATCATCGGGTAATCCTGATCAAGGCTACTAGAGACCGGTGTCTACACATACCATGTAAATACATATACTTTATAAACGTCATTCGTTTCTTATAACCACTCCCATCCCATGTCTTGTATTGCACACATATGTCGCTCACTGTACACAATCATTCTTATACTGTGTCTCATGTCATGTGCAATGTCATGTGCATTATTTGTATATATTTTGCACTCTTATCTATGCGAGTTTTGCCATTCCTCACGATTCATGTTTATATCATTGTGCCAAATTTTTTCATTTTACATCATATATGTATTCCTATCATGTCTAAATCATGCCATGTGCACATGTACCATATGTCTTGAACATTCATTCCTATATTGTGTTATAGGTTGCTTGCATATACCCTGCAAATTGGTGTATGCATATCATTTATCATGCAGTGTTTACACACTCACTTATAATTTTTTGTAGGCGTTTCACGCACGCACGTTTTTGCACATATTTCATGTACACATTTCTATGTAATATGTTTTTACACATGTTTAACACATATAGGTCCTAACACGCATTACTAATATGCACGGCATTATTACATGCATCTTTCCATGTACATGGTTTTTAACACATAATTTGCACATATTTTTAAAAAAAAATTCTTTATATGCCTACATGATTTTTGTGTACATATATTTTGATAGAGTAAAAATTTTTGTGTTGAGCTGTACCCTAAAACGTTGATATGTTTGCACCTTATTAAGATACCTTTGATCCAAACTTTGACTCTGCCTAAGTAGTTCTCAACTATGAATGGCTTTGATCTTAACTTTAGAAATCTGCATTTTATTCCATTTTGAATTAAGTAAGGGGTAGATACGTCTGATCTTTGAGAGCTGGATCACGTGATAATATTTCGCCATATCATGTAATTTCTAAGTTCAGAGCACTTTTGGCCCATTTTAAAAATAACTGGAAAAACTAGTTGCAATTAGCGGATTGGATGAAAACTCACTAAGAGCACTAGAACCTTTCTGATTACCCGTCAAAGTGACCCCCTGGATAAGGCTGAATCTAGAAAATGATTTAGGCAACCATTTTTTGTATAGCTCTTTAAATGACCATTTTCTACCCTTGTTTTGCAATCGCTCGCTAGCTCGTTGAGCCTTTATTTATGTATGCTAAATGCCTACCGATTTTATTGTTACACATGTTAAAACTACCCTTCACCTAAAATGATTTTGGCTTCCCCTTAGAAGAATGGTTGTGACGCGTGACAAACCCCGGGGTACCCCGAATCGCCCGCTTCCAGGGCCTTCGGGATGAGGTTCATGAAAACTTGTAAGAAATTACAAGTGCATCCATTTTGGGCAATAAGGAGGTTTCTTGGAGTCGCCACCCAATAGAACATTGGGAAAGGTCGTCTAGCCTTAGTGAGCCTAAGACAGCACTGTTATGTCCATTATAGGTAAGCCGGAGGTGTCTTAGAGGCCTCCACCCTAATGATAGGATGGTCCTCTAGCCTCACGCTTGGGCAAACCAGAGGTGTCTTGGAGGCATCCACCCTAATAGAACAATAGGATGGCCCTCTCGCCTCGTGGTGCCTAGAACTGTGTAATTTTAAGCCTTTTACGGGACACAAGAGGTATCTTGGAGGCTCCATCCGAATTGAACATTGAGATGGCCCTCTCGGCTCGTTGAGCCCAAAGACCATAAAAGGTTCGGGACTTTCCATTTATTCATACATTGGTTAAGTTTATAATTGAGTTTTGAATTTATCATTTCATCCCATTTTTCATTCAATTTAATGCAATTAAATTAAAGCGCAGATTGTCCATTCAGGGAAAGCGATAAATAAATAAAGTATAATTAAAGTAAAGTGCATGAAAAGATAAATTACAACAAAACTAGGGGCGGAATACAACACCTATTGTAAATAAAATACAAAGCATGCATAAAACGGGATATACATTAAGGGTGAAGACGTTGGTCCTCGCATGCATATTTATTATAAAACAATTTTGATGTGACAATTTTTATTTTGGATGGAGAAAATTGGGACATTGGTCCCATTTTTATTAGGAAAGATTCCAAGTTAATTAATAAAAATATTTTTAGTGATTTTCTTTTTAAACGTGCATAAAAATAAATAGATCCTTCCCATCTTATTGCCCCCACACACGAGGTCGTATAGTCTCTGTCCCAGGTGGGCTTGGCCCATGGGTTAGCTTGGAACCCGATGGACGCGCATGGTGCACGGCAGAAAACCAGCAGCGTAACCTCTCTTAACTAATGCATAGGCATATGAGTTATGATCATTGTGTATTTAGGCAGTCCGAATAAGTTGACATGGGCCTATCGGGGCATGAAAGCCTTTGATTAGGTGACCAATCAAATTATTTGCGTTTGTCCAATATAAAATGATCCATATAGCAAGCAAGGTATTATGGTTCATACCACCGGGCGAGCGACGTCGTGCGCGCTGCGCGATGGCACTCCGTGTCGCAGCAGCGCCCCGCAGCGCGCAAGGCCCCATCGCGGCAGACGCTCGAATTTTGTTTTTGAATTCTTAAAATTAACTAAAAATACCATAATTTCTAAACCCCCTTTTTCAAATCTAATTTTCAAAATATTTTTTATTATTTTTTATTTTTTCACTCTAAAATGCAAGTTTGACAAGAAAATCAGCACTTTCAACCTTTTTGCCTGTGACAAGGCATCTTATCATCATTGGGTAACTCTGATCTGGGCTACGTCAGGACCCGGTGTCTATAATGGCCGCTCTAGTAAGGATGGGTATTGAATGGCCGCTCTAGTAAGGATGGGTATTGAATGGCCGCTCTATTAAGGATGGGTATACATCACGACATTCATTCGGGATATCAAAAATTGCCCTAATATGGATGGATTTATACTTTGGATAAAGAGTTTCAATGTTTGACAATTCTTTAGACTATCAAAAATTTTCCTGATAAGGGTGAGTTTACGCTTCAGGGAAAAAGTTTCAATCATTGATAATTTTTCAGGCTATTAAAAATCGCCCTGATAGGGATGGGCTACACTTCAAAAAGGGGGTTGATCATTATCTTTGTGTAATTAAAGACGTAAATTTTTGAGAAAAGAAAAAGAAAAAGAAAAAAAAAGCGAAAAAAAATGAAAATAAAAGTAGAGCCCATGATAGTACCCCTTGATGAGTTTCAGTAGCTATCTTTTTCGCTTAATTATTATGTTGAGCTTGATGAGCTCAAGTATTACTGTAGACACCGGGTCCCGAGTCGGGTTTGATGTCAAAAAGTGATTTTGGGTCCTTAGTAATTCCCTCCGAAAAAATAAAAATATATAATATAGATTAGGTAGATAAAATTAGAAGTTAATTATTAATGTTGGGTTAATTTAATTTATTAATATTATAAGTTTAATTAGATAATTAAAATGCATGAAATATTAAAGATTAATTAGTTAATATGTGAAGTGTTTAATTAATTAGATAAATTATATGATATATTAAATAGATTAAATATATTAAGATGTAAAATATGTAATATAATTAATATGTAATATTTAATTAATATGTAATGTTTAAATTAATTAATGTGTGCTATTTAATTAAGTTAAAGTAATTAAAAAACTAAAAATGGAGGAAATTACCATTATGACCCAAGAACCAACCCTAATTTTAGGGTATAAGAAGAAAAGAATGAAGGGAAATTGGGGGCTCTCTCCTTCGGCAACTAGGGAAAATTAGAAAGAAAAAAAAGAAAACTGAGAGCAAGAGGAGAGGGAGCTCTCTCTCGGCTGGAACAAAAAAAGCAAGAAAAAGGAAACCAAAGAGCAAAGAAAAACAAAAGAAAAGAGACACAGAGCCGAAGAACCAAGAACAAGCCAAAGGCAAATAGAAACCAAGGAAAGAAAGGGAAAAAGAAAGTGCAAAGAAATGCAAAGAAAGGAAAATCAAAGAATAAAAGTAGAAAGAAGAAGAGAGGAGCAGACCCAGACCCACGACGCCAAAAAAGGGAAAGAAAAAGGGGGGAAGGAGGCGAGGCCTCTGCCGGCCAGCCACGGCGCCGAACCGCCGCACGCGCCCCGCAAGAGTGAAGAGGAGATCCGGACGAAGCTGATGGTGGTCACCGATCAGCCGCAGTCGCCGGCGTGGAGGAGATCGGCGAGAGAAGAGAGGACGCTGCCGACGCGACTTCCGACCAAATCCGATGACATTCCGGCGCGTGACCACCGGCGTTCGACTCCCGGTGCTCCGATCTACCATCCGGTGTTGGCGGTGTCTCCAACGGCCGCTCCGACGAGCCTCCGGCGAGGGAAATCCGGTGAGCCTATTTTCTATTTATTTATTTTAATATATTATTAATTAATATTAATTAATATTATTATTTATTTATTTATTATTATTATTAATATTTATTTATAATTCTATTTTTTATTATTTTTATTAGTTTATTTAATATTTATTATTCTGTTATTATTATTATTATTATTTAATTTTCTGAATTATTATATATTATTATTATTAGTATTTATTTAATTTTTGTTATTATTATTATTATTATTATTTGGGTGTTATTAATTAATTGTTATATTTATTCATTTATTATTATTTTCTGTTTTTATATATATTGTTATTATTATTTATTTTATTGCTATTATTTTATTCTTTATTTGTTTTGATTAATTATAATTATTATTGTGATTGTTGTTATATTTTATATATTGATATTATTATTATTATTATTTGCATTATTGCTATTATTATTATTATTATTATTATCAAATACTATTTGTTTTATTATTATTTTATGATATTATCATAAGCATTATTATTTATATTTGATTATTATAATTGTCATCATATTTTGCATCCATTAATTCTTCTAATTTTATTCATTTAGAATTTATTTATTTATTCGAGAAATATATACTCACTATTTTATTTTATTTTATGTATTTGTGGTCTGTAATAATAAAACGATTTTCGACCGCTCTCAAAAAGAACCACCACACAAATGTTTTCTACAAAATAAAATATTGGTTGATAAAACTGGACCAATGTCCTGATTTTCATCTCAAACAAAGATTTAAACTTATTCAATAATCTTATATCTTTTTATAATAATAAGTAGTCCGGAACCAACGTTCCCATCTAAATGAATATCTCGATTTATGCATGATTTGCACTTTTTGCAATGAGGGTTGTATTCTGCCCTTAGTATTATTGTAATTTTATTTTATGCTTTTTACGCTTTAATTCTATTTTATCTTACGCTCTTAAATGGATAAATGCGCTTTCGATTAATTGCATCGTGTGGAGAGAGAGCGAATTAATGATAATTAAAATTTGATCATAAAATAAACGAGGTAGAAATAGATGAAAAATCCCGGACCCAGCTCTGGTCTTTGGGCTCAAAGAGGCTAGAGGTCTACCCTCCAAGACACCTTTTTGTGCCACGAGACTTTAGCGCTAATCCTAGGCTCCTTAGGGCGAGAGGTTTACCTTCCAAGACCCCTCTGGCTGGCCTAAAATGGATACAAAGCGCAGTCTTAGGCTCTCCGAGGCGAGAGAAACTTTCCCAATGTTCTATTGGGTGGCGACTCCATGAAACGTCCTTGTTGCCCAACATAGACGCACTTGCGATTTATTGCAAGCTGTCAACGGACCTACAAATGCTCCGATCGCCCTCAAGCGGGCGGTCCCATGGGCGGCCGCGGGGATCCGGCACGCGTCACAATTACCAAATTCAAATCCAAGAAAATATGGACAGTATACAATTGGAATGAGAATGGTCCTTCCATCCGTCGAATGAATGTTGCGGCCATTTTTCTCTAGTGACCTGATCCTCCTTTGATATCCAATTACCTAAGCCTAATGTTACAACCGAAGTAAGATCTCTTGATTCTGGGTTCGGCCTAATCTAATTAGCAGAGGTGACCTTCTAATAAGGTTTGGTACGTAGGAAGAGGCATATGGTGTCTCTTGAGCTTCAAGCGGGAAGCCACGAGTGCATTTGCATTCGAGTTGAGTCTCGTCTCCAAAGTTGCATTTAGAATTTGCTTTCAAATGATGAAAAATTCTGTTTTGGCCTTTTACACACACACACAGAGATTGCATGGTATGCCTTGTATTTACATGTTGGCTTAGTAAACCTTGATGTCTATATATTTATCTTCTTGCCCTTCATTGGGAATGACTCCCGAATTCTTTGGCTGAAATTGAATCAGTTGAGAATGTGGTTCATTCAGTGTGTTCAAGGATAGATAGAAACTCGACTATGGGGTACCTAATAGGTTGCAATCATTTCACAGTCTTTGGATACTTCTTATCGCTACTCATGAAAGCAGTACTTTGCACATTCACCCAATGATATTCTTTGTACATATGATTCCTGCAAGTAGCAAACATTCTTATAAATTGTTTTACATACGCATTTTATGGGCGTATCCTTTGTATGCATTTCACATGCACATTTTTCGCGTGCATTCTATACAAATAAATGATTTTTTCTGCACGTGTTTTATACGCATAGTTATCCATGAACACATCACACACTCAATTTTTCATATAGACTCTTTACCCTTGTCACATGCATGAGCATTTGCATATATAAATCCCTTTGCATATATTTCTCATGCCTGATCCTTTGCATATATTTATCATTCATGATTATTTGCAAACATTTTACAGAATTTGATTTTTCGAACACATTCCATAATCTTTTACATGTATATAAGCCATGTGCATAACTGTGGCGTATATGCCATATGCATAATACCCTGCATGCATTTCATGTTCGTATTCAATGCATAGTACGCACAGTACATATTTCACATACACAAACTTTGCAATGCTTTTCACATGCATTTCATGCATATGTAGTGCCCCTAGATAGTGTATATCAGTCTCACGTCGGCAAGCTCACGTTTCTCAAGACCACTCTAGGGCAAATCAACCTAAGCCCTCTCAGGGGGCAATCATCCTTAAAACCAAGATGATACTCTTCTGGATCCTGGGGGGCATGGTGGAGTAGCCAAGCTGTATAACGGATCCTTGACCACCTAAGACACAGTCATCCCTTTTTTACAAACATCTACATCTTATATCATGCATAAAATTTCTTGTATATACTTCCATACACATAGCTTTGCAGGAAATATCCAAGAAGAGTCGCTCAGAAGAGCAACCTCGCACTTTGTAAGCCTAGAAAAGGTTCGGTGAAGTTCAGAAGAACACCCATCTCAGAAGAGCAGTTCAGAAGAACACCTCGCTCAAAAAAGCAGTTTAGAAGAACACCCCACTCAGAAGAGCAACTCAGAAGAGCAGTCCAAAAGGACACCTCGCACTTTGTAAGCCTAGAAAAGGTTCGGTACAGTTCAGAAGAACACTCTGCTCAGAAGAGCAACCCTGCACTTTGTAAGCCTCGGCTCGGTGCAGTTCAGAAGAACAACCTCGAAAGAGCATAACTCCACACTTTGTAAACCTAGAACGGGCTCGGTGCAGCTCAAAAGAGCAAACCCGCACTTTGTCAGCCTAGAATAGGCTCGGTGCAGTTCGGAAGAACGCCCTCACACTTTGTAAGCCTAGAACTGGTTCGGTGCAGCTCAGAAGAGCAACCCCGCACTTTGTAAGCCTAGAACGGGCTTGGTGCAGTTCGGAAGAACAACCCCCCGCACTTTGTAAGCCTAGAACGGGCTCGGTGCAGCTCAAGAGAACAACCCCGCACTTTGTAAGCCTAGAACGGGCTCGGTGCAGCTCAGAAGAGCAACTCGCGCGTTTCGTGAGTCTGGAGCAAACTCGACACATCACCCAGAAGGATGAAAATCGCTCTGCATTCTATACGGTGACCTAAAGAGATGATTTCATTCTCGTGGGGCCTCAGGTACGCGTTTCTTTCCCCGTAGGCCTCTAGGCACTAGTTTCCCCAAAATTGGGGGCAACTGTAGACACCGGGTCCTGAGTCAAGGGTAACATCTAAAAAATGACAATTTTGGCTCTCCAGGCTCCTTGATAATTTCTCCGAAAAAATATATACAAAAACTTAAAAATAATATATATATATATATATATATGTGTGTGTGTGTGTGTGTGTGTGTGTGTGTGTATAATTAAAAATTAATTAGTTAATTTATTAGTTAGCATTATAGGATAATTAAAATTGAAAAAAGAAAATAAATATAGTGTCTAATTAAGTAAAATGTGTAATAATTTAAGTAAATTAATTAAATTAAAAAAAAGTAAGTAAAAAATATGGAGAAAATTAAGGGGTTAGATGTACCCTAATTTGAGGGGTATAAAAAGAAAAAAGAGATGGCAAAAATGAGGGTAGCCGGCAGAGGGAAGAAAACCAAAGAGAAAAGAAAATTAAAATATAAAGAAGGAGCAAGAATTGAGAGCAGACCAAAGAGAGAGCAAGAAAACCAAAGAAAAGAGGGAAAAGGAAAAGAAGGAAACGGGGACCAAGAGGCAGGAAACCGAAGGGAAAAAAGGAAGAAGAAAAAGAGGTGGTGCCGGCAACCTCCGGCGGCGAATGACGCGACGCGTGACGGCGGGGTGACCCAGAAGGCGAGGCGCAGCTCCCACCACCGTCCGATCACCCCTGATGACCGCCGATGACCAGATCGGCCATGAGGGTGGCGTCACTGTCCGAACCCCTTTTCGGCCATCTCCAACCACCGAAGGTGACACGTGAGGCGGCGACGGACTCCTGGCGGCGAGACGAACCTACGGGTGGCAGCTGATCTCCTCCACTCGCCGGCAGCAGGGAGATCGGAGGAGATGACGGCGAGACTGTCGACAGCGTTTCTGGCGAGATGGCGCCTCCTTCTGGCGCGTGACCGGCGGCGAAGGATCCCTGTCGTCCCGATCTACCTTCCGGCGGCAGCAGTGTCATCAACGGCAGCTCCGATGAGTCTCCGGTGAGGAAATCCGGTGAGTACCCCTTTTTTATTTATTTTATATTATTATTATTATTACTATTATTATTATCATTTTATTTATTATAATTTTATGTTTTTTTATTTTATATTTATATTATTATTATTATTATTATTATTATTATTATTATCATTTTATTTGTTATTATTTTATGTTTATTCATTTTATGTTTATTATTTTTATGTTTTATTATTATTATTATTTGTATGTTATGTTTATTATTATTATTATTATTATTATTATTATTTGTTTTAGTGTTTATTATTATTATTATTATTGTTAGTATTATTATTATTATTATTATTATTATTTTATTATTAGTATCATTTACTCTATGTCCATTTTATTATATTATTATTGTTATTATTATCATTATTATTATTATTGTGTTATATTATTATTGTTATTTATTGTTATTATTAATATTATTATTTTATGTTTATTTTATATTATAATTATAATTATTTTATGTTATTATTGTTAGTATTATTTAGTATTATGTTATTATTATTGTTAGTAGTATTATTATTATCATTTTTTGTATTATTATGTTATGTTTGTTTGTTGGTTTATTTATTTATTATTATTATTATTATTATTATTATTATTATTATTTTATGTTGTTATTATTATTGTTACTATTGTTATTATTATTATTATCTTATTTATTTATTTATTATTATCATCTTCTGTTTATTTATTTATTATCATTATCATTTTTTGGTATTATCATTAGCATTATTATTTTTATTGTCATTAATCATTATGATTGTCATTTATGTTTTATATTCATTAATTCTATCAATTTGTTTTTTTATATTCAATTAATTCTATCAATTTGTTTTACTTTTACTACACCAAATCAATTCTCAATTTATTTAATTCAATTATTTATTTATTTATTTATTTATCACTTAATTTGATTTAATCCATTATTGACCAATATTATTTTCTGTCTTGACCGCAATGCGAGGGGCATGTGCCTCGCCCATGGAGTTAGACAAAGCATGGTCGGGTTTAGTAGTTTAGGATTTATTTATTATTCGAAAATGTGTATTTATTATTATTTTTTTCATTTGCTTGAGGGCTGTAATAATAAAAGATTTTCGACCGCACTTAAAAAGAGCCACCACACAAATGCTTTTTACTAAATTGAAAATCTATTAATAAAACGGGACCAATGTCCTCGTTTTCATCCCAAAAGTGAAAGATTTATGTTTTCATTAAACAATATCATTTCGTCCTTCTTTCATAAAATCGATTCGAAAACTCTATACTTTTTTGTAAAATAAGTAGTTGGGAACCAAAATTCCCGTCTAAATGAATAGCCCGATTTATGTATATATTTTCATTTTAACGCTATTATGGAGTTTGCATTTATTTTTTGATAATTGTAATTATATTGTATTTATTGCTTTATTAATTGCTTTTCTATGTGTTTGTAATGCGCTTTAATTTACTTAAATAAATCGTCAGAGAAAAGAGATAAAATAATTGATTCTAAAAATCCATTTACATAACATTAACCAAAAGTATGAATAAGAGTGAGATCCCGAACTCTCTCTGGTTTTGGCCTCATAAGGTTAGAATCTATTTTCCAATGTTTTATTGGGTGGCAACTCCGTGATACCTGCCTTATGATACCCAATAGATGCTCTCGTAAGTTGATTGCCAACAATGGAATAGGGGTGAATTTATGTCCATTGCGAAGCGATCAGCTTTCACGAGTTTTAATGAACCTCCATCCGGTCTCGGGTCCTAAAAGCGGACTCTCGAGAGCCATTCGGATGCCAAGCGGGGTTCGGGCGCGTCACACTAGCCATAGGAACCTAAGACAACTGGTGTGAGCATGACGCATGACGTCTCACTTATTATAGGCCAATGACGGTCCTACCTCATTGTATTGAAATGTTTTAAAGTCAAATAAAATATTTTTGAATGTATTTTAGGATAGGGGTGGTCCCTCAGGGTCCCTCTGGTATGTTTGTGAGCCTTTGGGGTTCACGTCTCATTTATCCCGATCATAGATATCTGCCAGTTTTATGTGGGGGCAATATGGTAAAAATGAGCTTAAAATTGTATACTATGGTTTTTCAATGATGCATGATGTGTTTTGATGTGAAGGAATGACATGGCTATGTGATGTGACATGTAAATCACCTAAATAAATGTTAAAGTGATGAAAATAATTAATGGTGAAAAATTGGTATGTTGGCCGAATGGTATACATGTATATCCATGTGTACTTTGATGATTTCATGAGTTTTATGGCATGAAATGACAAATTTATAATTTAATGAAATACTAGGGATTTTATGGTAATATGTCTCTAATATAATTAATTGATTAACTATATTGCAATTTGCCTCGAGAGAGATTTATTGATTGATTATGTTGTAATTTGACTTATGATTTAGTTTATAAGTAATGTGAGATTATCTATGGAACATAATGATCAAATGTTTATAATGAGCTAGAATATTGTAAATATTTCTATTATTGTATTTTATATGCATATTTTACTTGTTGTATGCATAAATTGTTTAATGAAATTTTTTAAAATTGTAACCACCACTGATCGTGTTTAAGCTCAGCATGTAGTGTTTTATGACTACATGTAGGTTGATAAGCGATGTGTTGGAGTAAGTACACCTCGCTTTTGGAAGCAAGCTGAGTGAAGATTTTTCTTTTGTATAGACATGTTTTGGTAGGGTTTTAGAATCCTATACATGTATATTTTTGGATTTTAGTCTTATAATAGCATGTATATGAATACTCTATATTATTGGAATAGTTAGTTATTAATGATGGATATTATAGTTTTGGATTAGTTTATACTGATCGGACTGGAATGGATTAGGATTTTGAATGGATATTAAGTTATAATTGTTGTGCCCTTGAGTTGGGTTGTGTTATTGCTTGAATTGCAGGTTTTCGGGTAGCTAAGTTTTAGCCATTATGCTGCCGGATTTTGACCCAATGAATAGTAAATAAGTCAATTTTAAGTCAATCAACAAGCTTTTAACATGACAAATAAAAGAATATTTTTAATTGGTTATTTTAATTAAATAAAGTAATATTTAACTATGTAAGCTTGGATTTACAAATGCATTAGGCTAAATGAGTTTAAGAAAAATAAATAAATTTAGGCGCATCTTTGAGCTGCGATATAAGTATGTACTATTGCATTGTTGGAGTTTAGCTCGTATGCAATATGTATGTATAGTAAAAGTGTAGAGAGGGTGTTACAACCCGGCTAACTAACTTAGATGAATTGTTGTCCCGCATTTTTGCATGACCCATACATTTCACCTGCATGCTCACTATTTTTCCTGCATATTTGGCTTTCTAGTTTTGCAGTAAGAGATATTCGATGCAGACACCGACAAAAGCTGAGTGGCTACATCAGTCCAAACACCAATCCAAAAATCGGCCAAAGACCACACAGGGGGCACCACTTCAAATCTTAGAAGGGTTAGCACGATGATGGCACTACCACTCCACGGAGGGTTAGCACGATCACGACACTACTGCTTCACCAAAGATTAACATGATGATGGAACTACCACTCTACTGAGGGTTAGTACGATCACGGCACTACCACTCTACGGAGGGTTAGCACGATCACGACCCTACCACTATAGTAAAGGGTTAGTACAATGACGACACTACCACTTTACGGAGGGTTATCACGATCACAACACTACCACTTCAGCAAATGTTAGCACAATGACGACATTACCACTCTACGGAGGGTTAGCACTATTACGACACTACCATCTTAGAAGGGTTAGCACGATGACGATACACTATAAGAAAATTGAGTTTTAACGACCAAAATTTAGCGAAGGGATAAATTTCGGTCTTAAAAAGATACAAATAATGAACGAAATTTAATCCGATCGTTAAAACTCAAATTTTATAATTATTTAACAAAGGGTTAAATTCCGGTCGTTAAAAACCATAAAATCCGGTCGTTATTGGCTTAACACAAAATGGTGCCACTTCAAACCATTTACCTCCAAACATAACCTAAAATCACAAATTACATTTTCCTATCTGCTAATTTCTTCAGCTGTCCCTCGCGTCGCCCCCTCCATCGGGCGTCCCCCCCTCGCGAAGCACCAGGCACCAGATCCGGTGTTGGCCCCTACTCTCGTCGCCGGTTGCGCCTACCCTACCATCGGAGATCCGGTCTCGCCACTGTCGTTGCCTCACACGCTATGTCACTCAGTCGCTATCAGTTTGCTGCCGTCGCCTGTCACAGTTCGCCTCTCGCCACCGTCGCCGATCACCCTTGTCTTTTGCTCGCCGACGACTCCTCCCTCTCTCGCACTGGTCAGTGTTCTCCATCTTTCTATCTTAATGTTTGTCAGGTAAAGTGGTAACGAAACCGTTGTTGTTGATAAACAGAGCATCAAATTCTTGTGAAAATAACTGAGGAGGCACTGACTCAGTAAAAAAGTCGAACCCAGTGTCCAAGAATGTTAAGCTTTTTATTCCAAGAATAAATGTAGGAAAAGGACCAGAAAAAAGGTTGTCGCTTATGTCAAGCTCGTATAAATAAAGAAGGTGGCGATTTTAGGTGATAAAGAACCAGAAAAGAAGTTAGAATTTGCGTGATAAAGTGCAATATCAGGGAGCTGATCAGGGAAAACATCAAGCGTAGAGGTAGAAAGTTGAAATCCATTGAAATCTATGGAAGTAAAAGCTATTGCAGACTTGTTATCTGGTGGGTCATTGCAAAAAAAGTAGCTACATAAATATATATTTGAGCCAATCCAACAATTTTTAGTGATGCCAAGAGGATTTGATGGTGATCATGGACTTGAAATTTTGGATAATTGGATACTCCAAAAAGAGTGTTTGATTGACGAACTGCAAAATTTTTGTTTTGAGAGATAGAGATGGAATTGTTGGTAGAGGAATGACACGACCTCAGCAAGTGTACTGAATCGACAAGTAATATAATGGAGTATTTTTAAGACTCCGAGTTATCGTACCCAAGAGACTGTGTATGCAAGTTATGACACTTAAATGTATGCTAAAGAATTCCCAGTTGTTGAATTGATTTAATTATGACTATTGACTAAAAACAAAGAATTTAAATAACCAAAATAAACAAACAGAAATAATCAAATTAAATTGATGGCAATAATTGCAATAAACAAAATGACGGAAAAATTAACAAGATAAGAATTTAAAATTAGACAAACGTTGCTCAGGTTCACTCAGCCACCCCATACCCAGATATGAATAAAATTAATCCAAGAATTATTTATGAAAGAAATCGGGATAACCCCCTTAACCCAGGCTTCCCAAACGGAGTCAGCCACTCAAATTATATAACATCTCAAACCGGAGTCAGCCACATAATCAGCCTATGCACGGGTCTAAAATCCTAAGTTCAGTTTGTTTTCCCATTCCGGAGCAAAACAACCCAAAACCTAATTATCTCACTCACCATTCTAGTCTTAAATCATAAAATTCTGCACTTCTAGATTCCCAATCGGAGTCGTCCAAAAGACACAGCAATAATGATAAAAACTGAATATAGATAACCATGTTACTCAATCCATACAACTCAATAACCACAAAGATAATGAAATAAATCATTCATCAAAACTGGAAATTAACTTGACAAAATAAATTCCATGAATCAATAATAAATTCCAGTGAAATAAACCATTCAATCATATATTTAAATTCAAAAGATGTTCAGAATTCACATCATGGGTAGGGGATTCAGAGATCCCCCAAACAACTAAAAGACTACTCACAATCCATTACAAAATCAAAAGGAAAGAGGAAAGAATAAACTCAGAAATTCATTGAGGTGTAGATCCCATTTGAACCCTTAGTTTTTCAATCTCCTTCTTCAAATCTTCAATGGAGAAAATCTGGAAATTCTCTGAATGTAAAAACTCCTCTTGAAACTAAACTAGGTATTTTTAATGTAAAAAACTCTTGAATTGCAGAATCCAATCTAAAGATAAAATCCGAAATCTTAATTCAGAACAATCGAAAAACTATCCCAAAAGTCTATCTTTAAAACCCTAATTAGAAAATAGATTCAAAACTAGCAGCCGCCACTCAAAATCAAAAACTTCTCTTTTTAAATCCTGAGGGGTCATGGTGGTAACCAGATTGGTTGCCACCGTGAGGTGTTGAAGAGGTAAATCTGGATTGCGTGTGGGATAGGGGTCACGGTGGTAACCAGGATAGGTTGCCACCGTGACATGCTCAAATTTTGCTTCTGTCCAGGAATTTCCTATGTCACGGTGGTAACCTATCTTGGTTACCACCGTGAGGTAACTTCTCACTTGGTTCTGTCTTGGTGCGAACTAGGTCACGGTGGTGATAACATTGGTTACCACCGTGACCCATAACAGGTCTGCATTCTGCCTAATGGATGCACATGTCACGGTGGTGATAACATTGGTTACCACTGTGACCTAGGGTTTTCCTTCATTCTGCTTTTTTCTCCTTTGTATGTCACGGTGGTGACCAAAGTCATCACCACCGTGAGGTACCTAAAGAATGCTGCACACAAATTAAAACTTAATCAAAAACTAACAAAAATTACATAAAAACTCTAATTTCATTAACATTGACATAATTAATCTAAAGTAAGCATATCACGACCATAAACACTACTAAACACCATAAATCATACGAAAATACTACCAAATCTAAATACTAAATTGAAGTTATCAAAATACCCCACACTTAGACTTTGCTCGTCCTCGAGTAAATGAATTTTCCACATTCCTGAAATTTCAAACTCCAACTCGGAATACGAAAACTTAACAACAATCATAGCACTAAGTAGAAGGGTCTTAGTTACAAATCCTCAAATCAATTTATATCAAATAATTTCACATGTGTGTGTGCTAGGCTCAAAACCAATTTTCTCTTTTCAAAACAAAATAACCAATACATTCCAGCAATTGAGAAAAGAAATTAAATATGCAAATGAATTTGCATACAGGTTTCACACTTAAAACTCAGGATAATCATACGCCTCTCCTTTAGCACCGGAACCACAAGGGTCATATCCACTTAAACAACTCAAACTAAGAACAAGATCAAAAGGACTTATTCCAGAGTTGTAATGTTAGGTTAAGGTATTGGCTAACAAGAAAAGTTAAAGAATTCAAACAAAGAATTAGCCATTCTACCTAAAATTTCAACTACCCAAAACTGAACAAGATTGTCCACGTCCTACCTTCAATTCACACATAATTTCCAATGTTGTCTAAACTTTCCCATACATAAAATACATCGAACTCCAAACAACAAAGTGATGAACTTCCCTTTTTAATTCACTTTTGAACCCAATTATCCATAAATATGAGTATGTCTTCTTCTACTCAAAGGTACCCCACACTTGAATTTTTCTATATTCAATACATCAAAATTGACTAAAAGAAACAACAAAACTCATTAAACTTTCATTTTTTTATCATTTTTTTTATTTTTCATTTTTTTCTTATATATATATATATATATATATATATATATATATATATATATATATATATATATATATATATATATATATATATATATATATATATATATATATATATATATATATATATATATATATATATATATATATATATATATATATATATATATATATATATATATATATATATATATATATATATATATATATATATATATATATATATATATATATATATATATTTTTCAACTGGGGTACCCAAAGTCTAGATTATCTTATACCCATTTTTTTTTCTAATATGGGAAATTTAACACCATACTAAATAACACCCACAAAATTCAACGATTCTTCTCACACTTCCACTATTTCAACAATAGATACCCTTATTCAACTTTCAATGATATTCCAACCCAATCCTAGAGTGGCCAATTCTTAGAAAAGGGTAGGCAAAGGCATTTAGGCTAAATTGTAAATTAAGAGTGTAATAAGAAAATTGCGTAGTACGCTTTTAGCATACCAAATTGGCTCAACTGGGCTAGCAATGGAAATAACATAAACAGGTAGGTCTAAAGCTATTTAAAAGTGGTTATCAAAAAAAACAAATTGCCTTAATAATGTCCTAAACTTGTTTAAGTTATTATCATGTTTCGAAGGGTGATGAGGAAGGTTCTAACTATCCTAACATTCCTTCACTCAAAAACTCTTACGCACTGGATTTTTCAAATTTTTACAAACGAGCCTATAGTGCATGAAAGATTGGAAATCACAAGATATATGACTTATTGAGATTCAATTTGCTTCTAAAACTTCCAACTACTCATTTGCCAAGATCAGTTTTTAAGATAGACCATTCTCCAATTAAAGTTCAAAACATTCACAACAGGAATAACTGAGGTTAAGCCAAGCTGAGATAAAGATATTTAGGCAACGACAATAAAGTACAAAGAAACAAAAATAGAAATAAACATGCATCAAACATTAACGGCTGTTAATTAAATATATATATATGAAGTTAATTTCTCCTACACCCCACACAAAAACTTGCTGTCCACATCAGGTAATAATATTACATATTAAAAAGAAAAATGAAAATAAAATAAACAAACATCAAAACAAGAGATAAGAAGGCTCCCTGTTGGTCACTGATCTGGTGGTGGTGGTGGCGGTGGGAAATGGGCATCAACCCGTGCAGACCAGGCGGAAAATCCCTCGATCAGCTGGTCCATCTGGGACTACATGTCTGCCTGATACACTGAGATGGTGCCCACAGATGTGGCAAGGGTGTCCACTGATGCAGCGATATTGTCCATGCGTGCCATCAGAGCGTCGTACTGCTGCGATGATAATTGCGCAGGCTTTGGTGCTGGAGGTGCCTCCGGATCATCCTCGTGCTCATAGGGCAAGCCTCCTAGACCCCGTTGGACTCCCTGAAGATACTCGGCGTGGGTAGTCAATCTGTATCCATGTCCAGTCGTCGCGTCGTCCACTATGACTTTCATGTTCTTCAACAGCTTCTTATCAATAGTCGCAATGGAGGAAAGTGACTTGGGTCTCCTCAAGGGGTGATGCACAGCCTTAGCAATTACTGTGACCAACCCACCCAAAGCAATCTTCTTCACCTTCTTAGGGTGCCATTGCATCTCTTCCAACTTATGACACAGATGGGGTGCCCCATTAATTTGCACACCCCGCACCATACAAGCGAGAAATAATGCTTCCGGTAAATTAACCTGCCTTGGTGAGTCCACATGACTCAGGAAAGATAGTGAGAAAATTCGATGGAGGATCCGCATGGCATGAGTATCAAGATGGTGGGCCTTTGTCTTGCCCGATACATATTGTGTGGCTGTCACAGAATCTCGAATGATTGCCCAGGCGGTATCCTTGTCATAATCCGCAAAACAATCTGGAGCGAGGGCAGGGAAACCTAGCATTTCAGAAAAGTCGACAAAAGACCGCTCACACTTTGTACCCTCCAGAAAAAAAGTTACTCTTCCCGGATCTTGAGAGGGGTTGCGGCTGATCCTACATTGCACAGTGGACACAAAATCTCCTGTTAACCCCGGATGGACTTTCTCGTTAATCGCAAAAAGCCGCTCCCAACCAATATTCGATATTAGCCGCTGTACGTCATTTTTTATTCCCAGCTTTTCCAATAAATCAAAATCCAAATAGCTCGTTGGAATGTACGAGCATTTGGAAAACAGAGCATATGCAGGTTTCTGACTGGTCGGAACCCAAGAAGGCACATGGGAAATATCAACCGTAGGCTAGCTGGATTTTTGTCCTGATGAACTAGATGCTAAAGCAGAGCTTTTGCACTTAGGAGCCATTGTTGTAGGTTGGCAGAAATCGAAGCCTAAAAGAAAGATTGGAAGTTCGAAATAGCAGATGAAGTGAAATATTGAAATTTTTGAGAGTGTGATGTGCGGGTGAGTGAGAAACAAAACATGAAAAACTAGAATTTTAAAACAAATGTGCGCGTGGGTCACGGTGGTAACCAAATAGGTTGCCACAGTGAGGTACCTAAAACTTGTAATCCAGAATTGAACCGCCTCTTGGTCACGGTGACAACCAAATTCTTTGTCACCGTGACATACGAAAAATTCTAAACAGAATGGAAGTGTCAACATGTCATGGTGGTAACTGTTGTGCATTTTCTAATGATGCAACATACCGCAAGTATACGGTGTACCGCAATAGTACTTTAGATATCGATCCCACAGGGAACGTGTTACACACTATTACTAATTGATTTTAATCTTGTTTACAATGATCATAAATTTGATGGTTGAATTAGAACTACTTAATTTGAACCTAATTTATGTTTATTAGAAGAAGATAAATAGTATATGAATGAAGAACTAAACATAATGAATTTGACCCATCATTTTGATTTACATTTATTCATCTTTCATGCAAGCCAAGTTAGAATAAATTTTTAACTCACTCTCTCGACATGAATTAAAATGCCTAAAACATACAATTAAAATTCTAACTCACAATTTTCATTAATGAATTAGAGGTTTCTAATTACATATTTTAAGAATAGACACTAACCTATAGTAATTATCTCAATATACCAATCTCTTAAATATATCTTAATAATGAAATTCTATTAGATGTCAGATAAAGCAAACTCTCGAATTACTTTAACTTGTAAAGATCAAGCAAAAGATACTAATAGAAAATCTACAATGAAAGACTATTAAAGTAGATGAAAATAGAAATAATCATAACATACAAATTCATTAAAATGATATTCATAGAAATATTGGAGAAGAATTAGAAATAAGAGAATAAGATAGAAGTTCTTCAACCCTTTTCTCAATCTCTTGGAAATAAATTTTCCTTCTCCTTGATCTTCTTCTTCAATACATAAAACTAACTAAGAAAATAAAACTAAAGACAACTGTTTAACTAAAATACAGAAAATTACTTAATAAAAATTCCACTTCATCTAATATTCTTATATTTTTTTTAAAAAACTACAGTTAACTACATATTTATAGATATTAATGTGAAAGTTGTGTCTCTTGAAAATGCCCCTTGAGAATGGTTGCAAAGTTTGGTGAAACAAGGTAACTTTCCAAGTGACTTTTGGCTGAAAACCGTCCAACGGTCGCCTCTGTCGCGCTCGCAACGGTGTCGCGCTCGCGACAGAACGCGCTTGCCCATTTTCTTCCTTCCTTCTTTTTTTCGCTTCCCTCTCTGGCCAGTCACGTCGCGTGACTCCCCATCACGGCGTGATTCTTCTTCGCGTGCGGCGTGACTGGCGCTCACGGCGTGTCTTCTCCCCTTTTCTTTCTCTTCCCTTTCCTTTCTTTCCTTTCTTCTCTGGCTTCTCATCACGTCACGTGATCCCTGGTCACGGCGTGTCTTCTTCTCTCGCAGCTCCTCTCTTCTCTGCTCCTTCCTCTTCTTCTTCTTATCAAGTCACGTCCCGTGACCACTGATCACGGCGTGACCTGCTCCTCTTCTCGTGATCTTCTCCTTCTTCTACCTCTTTTCTTCATTTTTTCACCTAAACATACCAGTAAACATAAAAACTAACAGACTAATACTAATATACATAAACTAACACATATAACATCAAATATTCACTTAATTATATAATTAATTAATTAAACTCATACTAAACATATACTTAATTATACATTAATTAAGCTCCTATCAAATTCCCCCACGTTTAACCCTTGCTTATCCTCAAGCAAAATCAAGAAATAAGAAAATTTAATAACTAGTAAAAATTACTACAAAACACTGTTATTTAGCATATATAATAGAATTGAAAAGAACCAAAATATCTCATTCACTCATAATAAAATCAGTAAGTCAAAATTTAAAAGTATGCATCCCAAATTCAACAAATTATTTAACTTTACTAATGCCAACATAAAGAGTATGAAGTCTATTAAAACTAAACATGAACTAAAGAAAGAAAATTAATCATAAAGTTAAAATTCTCAAGCAACTAGCTGCATTTAGGACATTTTAAGCTCACTTACCCTTAATCCAATCTCATGGCATTTTTAGACTTTGCTTTTTCTTTTCTTTTGATTTTTCTTTTTGAGTTCTAGCAAGAGAAAGTTATATGGGTGTGTTTTACGCTCCATCCCATATTTTGACAATTTTTGATATATATCTTACTTTTCTTTTTTTTTTTTATGACTTTAGTGGGTGCATTTTATGCTCCATCCCACTTATTTTTATTTTTTTAAATTTAGTCCTCATCCATTATTGAAAAGATAAAAGGGTAAGTATTATGCATATAGTTTCCTTAAACAACTAGAAATTGAAAATTATAAACTAAATGAGTAAATTCTAACTTTATAAATATGGTTAGTTAAAAAGACTAAATAATCTATAACGTTGAAATAAGTAAAACCAAATAACTTGAAAAACTTAAAAGACATCTCAAAAATTTTTTGAAAAACTGATAAAAATGAGCATAAAAGAAAATAGACTTAACAACTTATACAATATACCAAATAAACAATGCTTCATAATAAAGTTTACTTAAAAGCCTAATTAAAATATAAAAATACACAAACAAAAACATTGCAATTGACATACATAATACATATACAAACTCACAAATACAGTCACAAACATCACAACACATAACACAGTCACTCCCCCACACTTAGAACCAACATTGTCCTCAATGTGTAGGAATGACACACAAAAACAAATAAAAAGAAACAAATAAAATGAAAAGAAAGAAAACTCCCCTATTATGTTTATTAGAAGAAGATAAATAGTATATGAATGAAGAACTAAACATAATGAATTTGACCCATCATTTTGATTTACATTTATTCATCTTTCATGCAAGCCAAGTTAGAATAAATTTTTAACTCACTCTCTCGACATGAATTAAAATGCCTAAAACATACAATTAAACTTCTAACTCACAATTTTCATTAATGAATTAGAGGTTTCTAATTACATATTTTAAGAATAGACACTAACCTATAGCAATTATCTCAATATACCAATCTCTTAAATATATCTTAATAATGAAATTCTATTAGATGTCAGATAAAGCAAACTCTCGAATTACTTTAACTTGTAAAGATCAAGCAAAAGATACTAATAGAAAATCTACAATGAAAGACTATTAAAGTAGATGAAAATAGAAATAATCATAACATACAAATTCATTAAAATGATATTCATAGAAATATTGGAGAAGAATTAGAAATAAGAGAATAAGATAGAAGTTCTTCAACCCTTTTCTCAATCTCTTGGAAATAAATTTTCCTTCTCCTTGATCTTCTTCTTCAATACATAAAACTAACTAAGAAAATAAAACTAAAGACAACTGTTTAACTAAAATACAGAAAATTACTTAATAAAAATTCCACTTCATCTAATATTCTTATATTTTTTTTAAAAAACTACAGTTAACTACATATTTATAGATATTAATGTGAAAGTTGTGTCTCTTGAAAATGCCCCTTGAGAATGGTTGCAAAGTTTGGTGAAACAAGGTAACTTTCCAAGTGACTTTTGGCTGAAAACCATCCAACGGTCGCCTCTGTCGCGCTCGCAACGGTGTCGCGCTCGCGACAGAACGCGCTTGCCCATTTTCTTCCTTCCTTCTTTTTTTCGCTTCCCTCTCTGGCCAGTCACGTCGCGTGACTCCCCATCACGGCGTGATTCTTCTTCGCGTGCGGCGTGACTGGCGCTCACGGCGTGTCTTCTCCCCTTTTCTTTCTCTTCCCTTTCCTTTCTTTCCTTTCTTCTCTGGCTTCTCATCACGTCACGTGATCCCTGGTTACGGCGTGTCTTCTTCTCTCGCAGCTCCTCTCTTCTCTGCTCCTTCCTCTTCTTCTTCTTATCAAGTCACGTCCCGTGACCACTGATCACGGCGTGACCTGCTCCTCTTCTCGTGATCTTCTCCTTCTTCTACCTCTTTTCTTCATTTTTTCACCTAAACATACCAGTAAACATAAAAACTAACAGACTAATACTAATATACATAAACTAACACATATAACATTAAATATTCACTTAATTATATAATTAATTAATTAAACTCATACTAAACATATACTTAATTATACATTAATTAAGCTCCTATCAGTAACCAAATTTCATTGCCACCATGACATGTGCAAACTCAAAACAGAATGCGACTCACCTGTTGGTCACGGTGGTAACCCAAAGCCATTGCCACCGTGACATACGAAAAATTCCAATCCAGAATGGCTTCCTCATTTGGTCACGGTGGTAACCAGATTTCATTGCCACCGTGACATGTGCACATCCCAATTCCAGAATGCATTCTCCCTTGGTCACGTTGGTGATCAATATCCATTACCACCGTGACCACCTGCAAACATGCAAAACATATTTCATCAACCACTCAAAACTTCAGCTATTAAAACCTTGAACAGGCTCCCTTTAACAACATAATTTTCTTATGACGACAAACCAGCCAATCTCAACAAAAATAAACAGGATTAACTACCTAAAGAGAAGAACTATAAACACAAAATAACATAATTGGAGAAGAAGTTCTGCATTTAACAAGTCCGCAGCTGGACTTTTAAAAACCGTTAAGGATCTGCAAGGTGGACTATCGCTAAAGCCCCATCATATTTGGATTCAAAATAAGGCTTCACACGGTGTCCATTGACCTTGAACTCATTTTCACCATTCGGGTGCTTCAATGTGATCACTCCAAACTGATCAGCTTTCACAACCTCATACGGCCCCTTCCACCGCGATTTTAACTTTCCAGGAAACAAACGTAACCTGCTATCATATAAAAGTACTTTCATACCTGGAGTGAATTCTTTTGGGACTAATCGCTTGTCATGCCATTTCTTTGTGTTTGCCTTATACTTCTCTGCTTGTTGGTACGACCAGTAGCGTATCTCTTCCAATTCGTTCATCTGTTGAAGTCTCTTTTCACCTGCACTCTTAATATCAAAATTTAAAAACTTGGTTGCCCAATAAGCCTTGTGTTCTAATTCGACAGGGAGATGACAAGATTTGCCAAAAACAAGCCTAAATGGGGATAATCCTATAGATGTTTTGAAAGCAGTTCGGTAGGCCCACAAAGCTTCAACCAACCTTAAATACCAATTCTTTCTAGATGAATTTACAGTCTTTTCTAGGATGGCCTTAAGTTCCCGATTGGACACTGCAACCTGCCCATTAGCTTGAGCATGATAAGGGGTGGTTACCTTATGCCTAACTCCAAATTTTTGCAACAAAGCCTTAAATTGGTGGTTAACAAAATGTTTACCACCATCACTAATAATTGCTCTAGGAGCTCCAAATCGGGTGAATATATTTTTTCTCAAAAATTCCAAAACAACCTTGGCATCACAAGTTCTAGTGGCTATTGCTTCTACCCATTTACTCAAATAGTCCACTGCCACCAAAATATACTCATACCCATAAGAAACCGGGAAAGGTCCCATAAAGTCTATCCCCCACAAATCAAACAATTCTACCTCTAGCAAATTGGTTAAAGGCATCTCATCTCTCTTAGAAATGTTACCTACTCTCTGACACCTATCACAGGTTTTCACAAAAACTTGCACATCTTTAAACATAGTGGGCCAATAAGAACCAGAGGATAAAATTTTCGATACCGTTCTATTTGGTGCATGGTGCCCACCAGTTTCCCCACTATGACATGCCTTGATGATCGCTCCTTTCTCCTCATCCGAGATACATCTCCTCAGCACTTGATTAGCACACAGGAGAAACAAATAGGGGTCATCCCAAATGTAGTGTTTGGCATCAGCTTTCAGTTTCTTCTTTTGCTGCCAAGTAAAATCTTTAGGCATAAAACCTCCTGCATGAAAATTTGCTATTTTAGCAAACCAAGGAACAGAAGTGTCACAAGCAATTAAAGCACAAATGTGTTCATCAGGAAATAAATCTAAAATTTCCCCCTTTTCAATATGGTCATTTTCCATTCTTGACAAATGGTCTACCATGAAGTTTTCAGCACCCTTCTTATCCTTAATTTTTAAATCGAACTCTTGCAATAGCAGCACCCAATGAATCAGCCTCGGTTTGGATTCTTTCTTGGCAAACAAATGCCTCAAAGCTACATGGTCCGACCACACCACAACTTTTGCGCCCAGTAAATTTGGCCTGAACTTCTCAAACGCATACACAATTGCAAGAAGTTCTTTCTCTATGGTGGTGTAATTAACCTGTGCTCCTGTCAAAGTGTGACTAGCATAATAAATTGCACAGAATACCTTATCCCGACGCTGTCCCAGTACCGCTCCCACTGCATAATCACTAGCATCACACATTAGTTCAAACGGCATAGTCCAATCCGAAGATATAATCACCGGAGCTGAAATAAGCCGTTGCTTTAACATTTTAAAAGCTAGCAAGCATTCATTATCAAAATTAAAAATATCATCCTTCATGAGTAAATTAGACAAGGGTTTAGCAATTTTTGAAAAATATTTAATAAAACGCCGGTAAAACCCTGTATGTCCTAAAAAACTCCATATTCCCTTAACACTCGTCGAAGGCGGTAACTTCTCTATGACTTAAACTTTTGCCTTATCCACTTCTATCCCTCTCTCTGAAATTTTATGCCCTAACACAATGCACTCTCTCACCATAAAATGGCATTTTTCCCAATTTAAAACTAGTTTAGTCTTTTCACACCTCCCTAGCACTAAATCAAGATGCTTTAGACAGCTCATAAAATCAGCCCCATATATAGTGAAGTCATCCATGAATACCTCCATAAATTTCTCTATAAAATCATGGAAAATAGCCATCATACACCGCTGAAACGTAGCCGGTGCATTACATAACCCAAAGGGCATTCTTCTATATGCAAATGTGCCATAAGGGCAGGTAAAGGTCATTTTCTCTTGATCCTCAGGGGCTATAGGAATCTGCAAATATCTCGAATACCCATCTAAAAAACAATAGAACCTATTACCTGCTAACCTCTCTAGCATCTGATCAATAAACGGCAAAAGGAAATGGTCTTTTCTAGTGGCAGTATTCAACCTTCTATAATCAATACAGACTCTCCAACCCGTAACTGTACGAGTTGGAATCAGTTCATTCAGTTCATTCTTTACCACTGTCATCCCCCCTTTTTTAGGCATACACTGCACTTGGCTAACCCATTTACTATCAGAAATAGGGTAGATTATACCTGCATCGAGGAGTTTGAGTACCTCCTTCTTTACTACCTCTTGCATGGCCGGGTTGAGTCTTCTCTGAGGCTGAGCTACCGGTTTGCATTCCTCCTCCATTGGGATCATATGTGTGCAGTAACTTGGGTCAATCCCCTTCAAATCTGAGGTTTCCCATCCAATGGCTCCCTTGTGCTTCTTTAGCACCTCTAGCAGCAGCAGTTCTTCATCACCTGACAACAAAGAAGATATGATTACTGGTTTCTTATCTTTCTCTAAAAACACATATTTCAAATGAGAGGGGAGAGGTTTAAGTTTAGAATTTAAATCCCCCTTTTTAGGGTTAAACTCTTCATTCTGTGATTCATCCTTTCCATCTTCTATCGCCACAATTTCTATTGCTTTTCCCCTCATCTCTTCTTCAACTTCTTCTCCTTCCACGAAATGTAACAGACACAAATTTTCTGGATTAGCTCCAACCACTTTTTCCTGCACTTCTTCCACACACTCGTCTATTACATCAAAAAAATAAACAGACTCCTCCATATCCCCAGATGGATACTTTTGAGCCTTGTTCATATCTACTACCAACTCCTCATTATTGAACCGTAGGGTGACGGGCATCAGAAGAATCCTACTGATATAAGGACTCATTCGACGGCCCTGCCAATTTGACCGACGGGCATCGAAAGAATCCTTCTGACACAAGGATTCATCCGATGGCCCTACCAATTTGACCAACGGGCATCGGAAGAATCCTTCTGACACAAGGATTTATCCAATGAGCTGGCCTCCGACCGACGGGCTTGCCGCTGACCGACGTGCTGGCCATCTCTTGAGGAAAACATGCTTTTTGGACTTTAAAAACTCCCCGATTTTCTCCCCTTCTGGCTACGGAAGGTAAAAAAAAGACTCGTTTCTCGTGGAGCATGAGACTAAAGCCTCTGAATCCAAACTGTTTGTACAGGCTCAGATACCGATTTCATCATAGGGTAATCTCTGATCCGAACCGCTCCGGGACACGGTGCTTACAGTTGTCCCCAGTTTTGGGAAAACTAGTGCACGAGCGCCTAGACGAGCCAAAACTCAGAGAAAGGACAGAAAGGAAGAAAGCGTACCTGTGGCATTTCTTACCTTCCGTGCCTTTTACCGAGTAGACCTCATCTCAGTCTGTTCGGTAGGTGAAGATATCCCTATAGGTCTCGTATCGACCTGTAGGTGTTGGTGAGATGTAGCATTCTCTAGCCACGACCTCGATGTGAAGAGCCGTGTTTCTCTAACCGCAACTTCTGCTTCTGCTGGCCTCGTCTCGGCTCGCGCAGTGTTGAGGAGATGTAGCACTCTCTGACTACAAACTCGATGGGAAGAGCAGTGTTTCTCTAACTGCAACTTATGCTTCTACTGGCCTCGTCTTGGCTCACGCAGTGTTGAGGAGATGTAGCACTCTCTGACTACAAACTCGATGGGAAGAGCAGTGTTTCTCTAACTGCAACTTCTGCTTCTGTTGGCCTCGTCTCAGCTTGTGCAGTGTTGAGAAGATGTAGCACTCTCTGACTACAAACTCGATGGGAAGAGCAGTGTTTCTCTAACTGCAACTTCGATTGGTGAGAAGCGGCACTCTTTGACCACAGTCTTGAGGTGAAGAGTAGTATTCTCTAACTACAACTTCGATTGTTGAAAAGCGGTACTCTTTGACCACAGTCTCTGCTTGTTGGCATTCTCTTGCTAACCCCCTATCCGGCTAGTATAAAGTCTGATCTGCTAACCTCCATTCGGCTAGTACGGTGTGTAGTACTCTCTTATTGTCATGTGAACTGTGAGACACTGACCGTAATCCTGATTTTGTGGAGGAGGAGACCTCGCTGGGTTCCCCTTCCAAGAAGACACGAATCTTAGGTGCTCATGTTCGGACTTTTGATTGATGCTTGTGTTCGGATCAATGTTTCTTTGTACCTGTGTGATAAAAGGTTTTGTTAATTCGTGTTTGAGTTATTATCTTTTAATATGTCCATGAATGATGTGGTTTTGTTTTATTTACTACGTCATGTTTCATTTATATTATTTTTTTTTATTAAGTTGTCATTTTTCAAATCTTGGTTATCTTTTGTTTGTTATTCTTTCTTTCATTTTTTATGTCGTCATCATTTTGGAATATGAGTAAATCTGAAAGCATACACTTATCTGTAATATGAATGAATTATAAATAACTGAATGAATACACAAAACTGAAAATAAAAGTTTTTCACTAGAGATATCCACTTTTGTACAATGTATATATAAAGTGAAAATATACAAAAATACAAAAAAATTTACTCCCTGAGCATCAGAGGGGAGCATAGTCGGAGGGCTCCTCGTCGGGATCCTCATCGTCCGAGATATGCACTGTCCCTGGCTGAGGTGGAGGTGGAGCTGACTGTGTCGGTGGTGGAGGGTGAGCCATGGAAGGTCCTGCCCTAGCATCATGGGTCTGTCTAAACCTAATCTGAGCATAGCCATCCAAGAAGGGCTGGGTGCAAGTCCTCATAAACTCCAAAGTCTCTGAGACTGTGCGTCCTAACTTCTTGAATGCCTGGCTCATTTGAGTAGTCTGCTCACTGGCGGTCCTCCTCATCTGATCTAGGCGCTGCTCTGTCTACTCCCTAAACTCCCTCATGGTCTGGGACAAGGGAGGAAGGATCCCCTCTATCGCCTGGACCCGGGATCTCAGGGAGTTGAGTGACTTATCAATCATCTGTAAAGTCATATCAACTCTCTGAGATGCCTGGTCCTGGGATGTCCTAAGATCATGAGTGAGCTGCTGTCTAAGCTCCCTCTGGCCCTGGGCAATCTGCTCTACCAGCCTCGCCTGCTCATCCCTAAAGGTCTCCACGACCTGAGCTTGCTCTCGTGCTGTGTGCTCAATAAAACCGGCCTGCTCCTGGGCCAACCGCTCTATCATCCAGGACTGCTCCTGAATAGCAGCCTGCTGACGGTCTAACCTCTCCTGTAAAGCTCTGTCTCTCTCATCCTGTCGTCGCTCGAAGGCTACAAATATAGCAGTGAGGTGTTGGGAGAAATCAGGCTGTGCTGGCTGCTGCTGTACTGGCTCTGGCGGCGGGGCTATAGAGGAAGATGCCCCTGGGTCGCTCCGAAATTATGGGTGATACCTCTCGGGGGGCCTGAAGGTAGACCTCTGCACCCTGGTGCTTAGTGATGGAGCAGGAGTCGGCACCCTGGATGTCGGTGAAGAACCGAATAGCTCGTCCATGGTGAACTCCATGTCAAAATCCAATGGAGTCCGGGGCAGGTCCTGCTCGGGCTGCGGCTGAGGCGGCTGAGGAGGCTGCTGCTCTGGCTCTGGCTGAGGAGGCTGCTGCTCTGGCTCTGGATGAGGAGGCTGCTGCTCTGGGTCTTGACCCAAGGGTAGAAGGGAGAAGACCCGCTTGGTCTCGTGGATAGATAGCAACCTGAAAGCCTCTGCCTGCCCTGACAGCTATGAAATCATCCCCATCTATACTGCTGCAGAAGGATCCAGATGAGTGATGACTCCCCCTACTATCACCAAGGGTGTCAGTCCTCTGCCAACTCTGATCAGGTTAGCCAAGATCTCATGGCTAATGTTGAGGCGCTGGCCTGCCACCATAGCCCAGAGGCTCCAGATCTCGGCCGTGTTAAGTGACCCTGCATTACCAGCTCGACCGAGGTACGAGCTGGATAGCACTCTGTGCAGGTACCGGAGTGCCTGAGACACCAGTATGGTGCTCTTCGCTGTATCGTGGTCATACAGCACTCCTGGTAAGGCAATGGCTGCCTAGTGGGCGCGTTTCACCGTTCGCCGTGGGATCTCAACCCCCTCCTCCCTGGGAAGTCCCATGGCCTCCGCGAACCTCTGCCTGGTGATGCTGAAATGCTAGCCATCGAACCAGAACTGTACCACCACCGGCTTTGTATCTGATCTCTGAAAATCGCCGTAATGCAGGGTGGTTAGTACCTACCGGGTAGCCTCAGGGAAGGTCTGGAAAGTAGGCTCAAGGAACTCTGTCCATCCGGTGCCCTCGATAAGCATATCGATCTCCGGGGCCATCCCTAGGGCCTCTAGGAACGGTCGAGACACAAAGCGACTAGCCCGGATCTCCACCTGAGCCAGCGCCCTGTATCTTTGGGCAGACTCGCCGTCCATCCAGCCTGGAACCTCGACCTCGAGCTGGGCTTGTGGTGCTCTGCGTCTAGGAGGCATCCTGCAAAAGGAATGTTAGATAACGAAAATTTGACGAAACAGGCGTTATTAGGCTCATTTTCGAGGTGAAACAAAACGGATAAAAAAATGAAAATGGGCAACATCCTGTCAAGGGATGTTGCCCAGCATGCTTCGCACATATCGAAAGCAGAAAAACATGCAATTGGCATAAAAAGAATTAAAGATTAATAAAAATGGGCAGCACCCCGACAAGGGTGTGCCCCACTTTGGCGTTGAAAAAGATATTCTGAAAGCGAATGAAAATGGGCTTTTTAGACCCCGAGACATGCATTATACACAAAAATAATAAATTTTAGAATAAGAATGAAAATTTGGGCAACACCCCGGCAAGGGTGTGCCCAACCTCCTGCATAAAAAAGGCATCAAAATAGGCCTCAGGCCCCAACAACAATATATATAAAAAATGGGCCGCACCCCGGCAAGGGTGTGCCCCCAATCATGCACAAAAGGACGGCCTCAGGCCCCAACAACATGCATATGCACTAGAAAGCCTATATATAAGGTGACAAAGGTATAGAAAAGTCCTATTTCTATGTGATCATGCAAAGGTTCAGATTAATTGCACTAGAAATTACTAAAAAATGGGCAGCATTCTCCCTAGATATTTAAAGCATCTAAAGCATCCTAACCCTTTTTAAGGCTAAAAGAAGAAGAAATAAAGTAAATTAAAAGGTAAAGTAGTTATTTTACTTACTTGCAGTCGCGAAAAGTGTAGAAAAACTGAAGAAAAATGAGTGTCCAAGCGTCCGGTGAGTGAAAAAAGCGAAAAGATAAAGAAATTGCAAGAAAAAGGAGAAGAAATACTTGAAAATGCAAAAAAAAGCAAAAAAAAAAGCTATTTTGAGAGGGAAAGTGAAAATGACAGCAGCCACTGGTCCGTCTGTCACTCGCCCTTATATAGAGTTTCATGAACGATGAGCTGGGCGTCGCTAGGAGCGACCGACGGGCTGCCCATCTGTCATTCCCCATTCCCTAATTAATGCGCATTTAATACTCGTGATTAATGCTATGCCGATGTATGCATCTGCCAAGTGGATTTTTACCCACGGGCAGGCCGTCTCTTGTAAGAGACGGGTAGGCCGTCGGTGGCACTTCTCTATAAATTCCTCCAAAAATTTACTTTTTTTGTCTTTTCATTTTCCCAACATCTTGATCCCCTCATTCTTCTCAAAATGTCTTCCCCTCTTCTCCAAAGAATGCACCGCATCCTAGATGACAAGCACACTTGGAAAAAAGGCACCCTATCTTCCCTGTCTGGGCTAAAATATCTGTGTCGGGTCAAGGTTGACCATAACCTTCTTCTGGCCGCGACTCACTTCTGGAACCCCCGGTTTCACGTCTTCCGGTTCACCTACCAGGAGTTGTGTCCCCTGCCTGAGGAATTAGCTGCCATTCTTGGAGCCTGGTACCCCCCTAACGCTCTACCTTGCATCCCCCGCTGCGGTCTACTCCAGACTCGGGATATAGCTATGGCTCTCGGCATACCCCCTTCTGAGGCCGTCTGGCTGGTTTCTCCGGGCTCTTCCTTTACTTTGGAGTTACTAATCGAGGCTCTAGATCGGTTCACTGGTGTCCCTACATACCGGGTAAGCATCATATTTCTGTTTTGCATGACGAACTTTCTCACTGTTGTTCCAGGGGGTTTGACAGGCGACCCTCGCCTGTTCGGGATTCTGAGCGACTTCCATCGGGGATCATCACCCTTCCCACTCATTTTAGCTGAGACCATTCTGGGCTTGGACTCCGTGAGCTCTGGATCCACCACTACTTTCACCGGTAGCCCCTTATTGCTCCAGGTACGTCATTATTTTAAAGGTAGTGCGTCCCTTATGGATTTTCACACTAGGGGCCACTGGATTTGGTCCTATGGGTGGTGCCATTGCTGCGGTCAAATTCCCCATCATAGTCATCATCCAATTTTTGAATTCTTCTAATCTCCTACCTATTTCCTCGGCAATCATAATGCGAGTTGCATTAGATTCTCTTAGTGGGTTAGCCATATTGACTTCTGGTGAAGATTCTGTAGTGTAGGTCTCGATGTTATCTAAAATCAATTTTGAGCCCCAAAGTGCCACAGTTTCAAGCAATTCAAAAAAGAATTTCTAACTAGCCGACCACCGAGAGCCCTAGACCACCTGGATCGATCTATGATGGCTGCAAAATATACCTTGTAAGGATGATGCATGAATGACATATAAAGCATGGTCATGCTTTATGCAACATGCACAACCACATATAAGTAAGTAAACCCTTCCAACCTTATTACTTCTGCACAGGGGGTCATGTTGTCTCATTCCTAGGATGGTTTAGCCCATAGGTCATTGGGGAACCCAATGAACACATATGGTTCGCGGCTAAAGACCAACAACATAAGCTCTTTTTATATAAAGCGCATACACATTGGTCTTGATTCTCATGTATTTAAATAATCCAAACGAATCAAAATGGGCCTATCGGGGCATGATGATTAGGTGACCATTCAATTTATTTGGGCTTATTCAATACATAATGATCCATATATCAAGCACAATATTAAGGTTTATACCGCCTAGGGGAAATATCTATTTTCATTACATGGGCTTTAGTCAGGGCAATGAAATTTTGGGGCTATCCAAGCATGATCCCTGCCAATGTGTCTAACTAGTCATGAGTATAGCGACTGGTCGGGTCATTATTTGATATACCATGATGGTATATGGCTTGGGTTGGTGATTATCCTTAACATTTACCCACATTGAGTGAACGTAGGGTCGTGCTTCGGGAATGCATTGGGGTAAATAAGGGACAAACTAGCATAGATCTAAGGCTCTAATGAAATGTTATACAGTTCAAAAAAAATGATGAAATTTTAACTTAAAAATTCAATTATATCTTTTAACCAAGGTACATTCAAAGTAAAGTCTCATAGTACCAAGTAGATTCATCACTATAATGCACGACAAACCTTGAAGGCCATGAAAATCCGCTTTTAGGATATTCGTGAGAGGTTCGTAAGATCCGTAAATATTACTGTGATGCACGCCGAAACCCAGCAAGGGCCCTCAAGGTGAATCCGCTTTAGGATTCGAGGGACTGGTTCGCGTCTTTTAATCATGGGCATCATGAGACATCTTGGATGCTTCCTTCCCATTAGAACATTAAAAAGGAACATCTAGCCCCACGACGCCTATAGGCACCTTTGAGGTATCATGGAGCCACCACCCAATTTACAAGAAATTGGGAAAAGGTCTCTAACCTCTTATTGGTCAAGACTAGAGATTGGTGTTCGGAACTTCACTCTTATTTATGCTTTGGTTAATTATAAATGATTTTTTAACTTCTTAAAATTATGTCTCTTATCTCACACGATCAATGCATTTAAACTTAAAGGCGCATTGTAAGCATATAAAGAAAATAAAGAAAAGCGATAAATAAAGCGGTAAAGGGAAAGCGGTAAACAGGCAAGCACACAATTACATAGGAGATAGGGGCGGAATACAACCCGTAATGGAAGAAAGCAAAAGGTATAGATTGGGACAGAATACAATCCCAAAATTAAGTAATATTGCCCCAAAATTAATTACAAGGGCCCAAAAAGAAATGAACATAAATTTAAAATAATCAAACAAAATCAAGTATAAAGAAAGGCATACATAAATCGGGACATTTATTTAAGTTTTTGGAATATTGGTTCCTTCATGCTTACTTGGATGTTTAGGAACATTGGTTCTTTCGCATTTATTTAAAGAGGGTTCGAAGAGTAATTTTGGTTGTTTGATGAAAATGGGGATAAGTGATCCCATTTTTGGAGAAGATTGACTCTTCGTTTTAATTGTGATGTTTTTATTATTGGGCTAAAACAAGGGACATTGGTCCCAATTTTATTAGTAAAAAAACCAATTTAGTTATAGAAATATTTTTGTGACTTTTTATCACACGTGTTCGTCTACGCGTCGTGTCCCATCCAGGGACCCGTGGGGACACTCACACAATGCGACTCAAAGTAAGATCTCAGACAAGAAAAATAATATTAAGAACATTAGTAATAGTTCTAAACTAAATCAATTAAGTAAAAAGCGAAATAAACATTGAATACAAATATACATGGCTAATAATAATAATAATATAGGACAATAACGATAATAATAATAATAATAATAATAATAATAATAATAATAATAATAATAATAATAATAATAATAATAATAATAATAATAAATAGTAATGAACAAATGCCATGATAATAATAATAATAATAATAATAATAATAATAATAATAATAATAATAATAATAATAATAATAATAATAATAATAATAATAATAATAATAATAATAATAATGAACACATAATAACAGTAATAATAATACTAATAGTATAAAATAATTAAATACAACATAATAATATTAATAGTAAATGAACCAAAAGATGATAGTAATAATAATAATAATGACAATATTGCAACATGATGATAATACTAAATAATAAAGATAATGATAATATAAATGGAGGATGGTGGCCAACGGCAAAAACAAATAAAAATAAAACTACAAAAATCAAACCAAACCAACATAGAGAAATTATGCCAAAAATAAGACTGGGGATGTCAACAATGGCAAAAGTATTAGATAAACATGGCAAAAATAAAAAAAAAAACTATTAACCATAAATAATAAATAAATAAGAAATTAAGGCGGTTCCAAAGTGTTTACCCTCATAATTTTATAGATTGAATAAAACGGTGTCTTGATCCGTCCCCCTTGTCGAATTTATAGTGATAAACACCCGAAAAAGGTATAAAAATCTATATTTTTAAATAAATTAGATCAAGAGAATATTTTTTTTGTGGGATGAATAAGTAAAGAAAATTAATTTTTCTTGCTCAAATTGAACCCAAGATTAAATGTTTTTAGAGAAGCAAAAAATTAAAAGTTGAAAAAAGAAAGTTAAGAATTTTTTAGGAAGAAAAATGTTTGCTTGAGAGGAAACTGGAGAGAAAACTAAAGAATCCCTTTTTTTTTTAATAAAATTGCCGTCCTCCCATATGAAACCAGCTCTTTTTCTTTTAATTTCTATCCCGTCCCATAATGAAGAAGAAACAAATCTCACTTTCAATTTGTCCTTCCCGAAATTTGCACAGAAATGGTAAAATTCAGTGGTAAAAACAGTCTGAAAAAAAAAGCCAGAAAATTGCAGGAAAAAGACTAAACAACGGGAAAAAAATGTCCGCGTTGAGGGAGGAAAACGCGCACGCCAAGGGGCGCGTGCTGTGCATGGAAGATGCGGCCACTTGATGGCCATTTTGCAAAGTGGCCACGTGATGGCCACTTTGCAAGGTTGACCGTGTGATGGCCACTTATAAAGTGGCCATCACGCGGCCACTAAGTGGCCGTGCCATCCGTGGCCACTTATAAGCCCTCCTATATATATATATATATATATATATATATATATATATATATATATATATATATATATATATTTTAAAAAATATCTTTTAAATTCTTCTTTTTTCTTTTTTTTTTTTTTAATTTTTCTTAAATCTTCTTTTTTTTTCAATTAAATTAATTAAAAAATACCAAAAATAACACTTTCTAATAATATTAATTTAATTAAAATTTTTTTATGATAATATTTTTTTATATTTGTTTATTTTTTATTTGAAAATAATGAGGTTCTCGACAAGAGAAACATCATTTTTGACACTTTTACTTATGGCAAGTATCCTTTTCATCATCGGGTAATTATGATCTTGGACCGCCTCAGGACCTGGTGTCTACAATTACGAGGGCGTCTGGTTTGAGTAACAAGAGGTGTTTTGGAGTCACCACCCAATAAAACATTAGGAAAGTTCATGTAGCCTCATTGAGCCTAAGACAATGCATAAGTGTCTATTTTGGGCAACAAAGAAGTATTTTGGAATTCTCAATCCTAATAGGATGTTAGGAGGGTTCATCTAACCTCATGAAGCCTAAGACCAGAGAGAGTTTGGGATTTTACTTTTATTCATACCTTGGTTAAGATTACAAATGAGTTTTTTTCTTTAAATTTTTGTAATTTTCTCATACAATTTTGCAATTTATTAAAGAGCAATTCAGACACATAACGAAAGCAGTAAATAACATGGCTTAAAATAAAGCAAGTAAAAGTACATTAACTTACAATAAAATGGGGGCGGAATAGAACCCCAATAAAAAGAAATATAAACCATGCATAAAACGGGGACATTTATTCGAGGTGAGGACATTGGTTTTTGCATATATACTTAAAAAATAGTTTCAGGTGGCATTTTATTGGAAGAAAAATTGGGACTTTGGTCCCATTTTATTAGAGAAAATCTTATTTTAATTATAAAATTCTTTTTGTGTGTTTTTTTTAATTTAACGAACAAGAAGAACTAAAGGTGGAGAGTAACAAAAAGCTTAGTTAATAAAAAAAGTGAAAGGAATGAACCAAGGTAATGTCACCAAATCATCCTAATTTTGAGAATCCATTCTATCATCCATACTTTGAAAGTGAACCTCATGATATCAAAATAAAATAACATGTTAGAAATTACCAAGACAAAGAATTAAATAAAAAAACAAAGCAAATGACAAAATGGTAAAAAAATTATTAAATAAAGCAAAAAAATATAATGTAAGGAGAGAGAATTAAATAAATTGAAAATGAAGAAAAAAAGGATCAAGGACGGCCAAATACCCGAGGGACGGCTATCCCAAGGGTGACCGACGGGAGGAAGAGGCATCCCGCAATGACTTGTCGCTCGCTTGAGCGACGGCCGTCGGTAGGGCCTTCAATTCGTCGGTCATCTCCAGATCTCAAAAAATAGAAAACCAATTAGAATCCAAACTCTTACATTTTTAACCCATTATCTCATGTAATAAATTGCTAATGAGGCAAATAAAATGACAAAATAAGTTAATTTATATTTTGGAACCAATTCATATGTCTCATGCCAAGGTATTGAAATTTAAGTAAGAATGATTAACCCAGAATGTTTACCCTCAGAATATTGATATTTGGAAGGCAAAAGCTATATAGATCTCCCTTAAATTCCACAAGGATTGGTTGATAGTTTAACGAATTGAAGACAATTTTCCCTCTACAAAAAGCGTTCTTTTAAAATAATCTGAAATGTTAGGAAGATAAATCAAGAAAAAAGAACTGATTTCCCTTTTCTCGAATTCACTTTTATCTTTTAAGTAATTTCGAAACTTAGGAAGGTAAATCAAGAAAAGAGAATTGATTTTCCTTTCTCGAATTCACCTCTAATTCTTTTTTGTATGTATTTTAGAAGAAAGTATGAAGAGAAAACTCTTATTTTATAAAAATTGATTTTTGCTTTTTCAAAAGATCTTCCAAAAATCAGAAAAATCCCTTTTATTCTTTATTAGCCTTCTATTTATAGGCTAATGTTGATTTCGAGATAAAGATGAAAAATTAAATATTTATCTTTAAAGATAAATACAAAATTTCAAATATCCTTAAAGATAAATATCAAGTTTGATTTATCTCTAACAATAAATGATATCAAATTATATTTTGATGGATAAAATCAAATATTTCTATCTATCTTTGAAGATAAATATCAAATATTTGATTTATCCATAGAGATAAAGTGATTTCAAATAATATTTAGATATAAAATAAAAAACCTTTAGTTTATCCTTGAGGATAAACATCTTAAAATTTTGTATTTATCCTCAAACAACTAAAATCTCGCTGTTAGATACCGATCAACGGGCGTCCCTTAGCTTAGGGACGGGCATCAGCCAATAGGGGATAGCCTCCCCTGTCGAGCGATGGGCACCTGCTCATGCGAGGGACGGGTGTCCCACAGGCATGAGCGATGAGCACCTGCTCAAGCGAGCGATGGGCGCCGCTCAGGTAAGAAACGGTGACAGACCATCGTTCGACACATCCGACAGGCATCCCGGTTTACCGACGGGTGTTGGTTAACTAAAAGGTAAATTTTTCCATCTAAAAAGGATTCTTTCAAAATAAAAGAGACTTAAAGGGATTTTTGGTCACTAATATCCTTAAAATTTTTTAAAATCAGGGGTGAAAACCTACAACCTCAGTCCTCCATATGTGAAATAGGTACCGATATCCTCTTTAGGTAACTCTAATCTGGGCTGCCTTGGGACCTAGTGTCTACATTACCCTTTTCGACTATCACTTTTATTAAATCCTACAAATTTATTTTTATCCCATTTATCACTTATTTACTTAAATTACATGTTAATTATCATGCATACATTATAGACTTACATTAAACTTCAAAATATACCCATATATACCATTGCTAACCATTCGGCCCTAACCAGAAATCTTTTAACAATTTAATTCTTTTCATTTTAGCCATTCTAAACATCAATTTTAACTTCCAATAACATATCTATAACTTAAATTTCAATTGTACATACATAATTCACACACATACTTAACATACATAAGCTTAAACTTAATTAAAATTAATGGAAAACAAAGGATATTGTATCCACTTACCTTTAAAACTTGTTCTCCTCATGTTAAGCTTCATTTTCCTTGCTTTCCACCTTAGAAACCCTTTCTTCTTCCGTAATTCCTAAAGTGGCCGAATATGTATTCATAAGAATTCATGATTTCTTTACTCAATATAACAACATATTCATACTCTACAACCCTTAATCTATCCATATGAACCCTTAAACCAAATTATAGAACTCAATTTCACTTACCTCAATTTTGACACACAATCTTCTCTTCTTGATTTCAACCACTTATTTCACTTCTAATAAGCTCTAGAGGCTACCACCAATGAAAAGAAAGGCTGAACTTTATTTGGGACGATTGACTTTGGTGGAAGCTTTAGAAGAGAGATGAAAAAAAGTATGGAGAATTGGAGAACATACCATTCGGCCAAGCAAGGAGAAGAAGAGGGATATAGAAATTTCTGGTTTCATGTAGATTTTTCAGCCTTTTTCTTTAAATGGGTTGGGCTTGGTCCAACTAATTGGGCCAACCTTTTTTATGCCCGAATGTATTAAAAAGCCTATTATGTAACCTTAAATTCTTTCCTTCATTTCCCAAGTAAAATTCCTCCAAAAAATAATTGCATAATTCTTAAAATATATTAATTAGCCTACACAAAAATTTTTAACTCAATTGGAGTCCATTTTTGGTCTTGTTCACCAGAATCAGTCCGATTCACCAACTTTCAATGTTACGTAAAATTACTTTTTCAGTGTCAAATTATTCCCCATATTATTTAGAGTCAATCCATGCTTTTAGATAATTTTTTCGATTCACCATTTTCTATTTTAAAAGTCTTGGTCAAACCTAAATTCAAACCAATTGCTATTTAAATCAAAAGCGTGACTTTTTTTTTTATTTTTGACTTTTGGGGACCTATTTGACTTCATTTTCACTTTAAATTTTATCCTTGGATTAGTCGCGTCTAGTATTTTCCAATTATCAAATAAAATATTTTTTTGCCTCTAGGTGTACTTTTTACCTAGGTGTCATTATTCATAGGTCGAAAATCACTATTCAGGAAAGTTACATTTTTAAGGCCATTACATGGCTTGAGTGACTGTAAGGATGGAATCTCGAGAGTCTGAGCACTGAGCTTGTGACATAAGAGGGGAGCATCCCTACTCCTCTAGAGGGGTAGACTGTATTAAGTCCTCCAAGTTTATCTCTATGTTCATCCCTTGATACCCATTACGATCCTCCTAGGGCTGTGGTGGATGAGCTTGCTCCTCTTGTGGCTGAGGCTGGTGAGGATGCTCCTTCTGTGACTAAGGCTCCTCTAGGACTGCTGTAGCAGAGGGAAGGGAGGTAGGTGATATAACTAATGGGTCTCTGCGACTGTGAGCAGTTTGTACTCTTCGAAGCACCTGGGCATCTGTGACCATTCCCATAGTCCAAGCTGTAGCTATATCGACATAGATATCCTCATCCAAGGGTGGCCCGAAAGTGGCTACGTCGACCCTTATATGGAGCAAAAGTCTGGTAACCACCCTACCGGCGGACATATATGTGGTGAAGCCTTGAGCCAACCTGACCAGATTAGCCATGACCTTGTGACTAATGTTGAGGGGCCTCCCTACCACCATGCTCCATAGGCTCTAGATCTCTATGGTGTTGACCGATCCTGGACTCCCTACACGGCTCGAGTAAGAACTAGATAGTACCAGATGAATGTATCTAAGAACCTGAGACGAGAGAATGATACTCTTCGCCGTGTCGTGGTCATATGGAACTCCTGGTAGTGTAATCGCCTCCCAATGCTGCCTCTTGACAAATCTCTCGGGCATCATTATATGCCCTCTAGTTGGGAACTTTAATGCCTGTGCAAACGCTTGGCAAGTCATGCTGTAGGGGCAGTTTCGGACCCAAAATGTAATGACCCCCTCCTCGGTGTCTGATCTCTGGAAGCCTCCATACTGCAGAGTGGCTAAGAACTTTCTGACGATCTCGGGGTAAGTTTGGAAGGATGATTTAAAGAAAGCAGTGCACTACCTCCTCTAGCATCCCCATCTTCTATAGGAATGGCCTCAACAAGAGTCGGCTAGAGCGGAGCTGTATATGGGCTAGGGCCTCAAATCTATGTCTCTAATCAGGACTCATCCATCCTAGGGCCTATGGCTCTAGAGGATTGACTGGTGTCTAGCAAGTGTACTAGATCGGCTAAGTAATATAGGGTGTTAAATTTACGACCCCAAATTATCGTACCCAAGGGATTGTTATTACAAGTTAGTGAAATTTAAAAGTACGCTAAAGAATTCCTAGATTTTTGAGTAAATGAGCTGTTGACCTGTAGAAATAAAACAGTAAAATAAAAAACTAAAACACAACTAGCTAAATTCAAATAAAAGTTCCAGTAAAAACTTAAAATAGAAAAGTTCTAGCAAAAACTTAAAACAGAATTAAATTCTTAAAAATTAACAAGTCTAAATGTGGTTTAGGTTCACTCATCATCCCCACACCTGATGTGAATTAATTTTATCTTAAGCTATATAGATTGAATTAGGATAACCACTATACCCAAGCGTCCCATTCCGAAGCAAGCTATTCTAATCACAAAATGTCCCATTCCAGAGCAAGCCTCATGATTAGCATAAGCACGGTTCTAAAATCCTAGGTTCCGAATTGTTTTCCCATTATGGAGCCAAACAACCCATAAACCCATTCATTTTCCATCCAACCCTAGCCTTACTATCATATTTTTACCCATAACCCATTGAGTCTCATTCCGGCGCAATCGCAGGGTTAAAGAAAATCTGATAGAAAAACAGAGAAAAAAATACGTTCATAGCATTCAAAAATCTAAATCAATCATTTAAACCAGATCATATCAACAAATATTAAGAAAAAGCCATGGAATAAGATTCAGCAACATATAAAATGAAACATCAACCTATATAAAAACTCAATTTAACTCAATATTCACATTGGTAATGGGGATTCAAAGATCCCCTAATAACTACTCACAATCCATTACAAAGACTAAAAGAGAGAAGAAAGAATAAACCCAGAAATTCATGATTGAGATGAACTCTAGCTGAATCCAAGATGCTGCTCCTTCAAATCTCCCACAGAAAATGAGTTTTAGTTGAGAAGATTAAATCTAATATCTAAAAAAGCTATAAATCAAATATATTTTGAGTGTAAATCTAATGGAAATATCAAAACCCTAAAAGTTAGAATAAAAGAAAAACCCAGAAAAAACCCTCTCTTTAATCTTAGAAAAATAAAAGAGCTCCTTTTGCCAAACAGAAGTCTGCAATTTATAGTTTCGGAGGGGTCATGGTGACAATGAAATGGTTGTCACCGTGAGGTACTAGGGGTCATGGTGACAACAAAATCGTTGTCACCGTGAGATGCTTGCAATTTCGATTCTATCCTGAATGTGTAGGGGGCCACGATGACAACGAAATGGTTGTCACTGTGAGATACTTGATTTTTCAATTCTTCCTTTGATGTCTCTAGGTCACGGTGATAACTAATTGGTTGTCACCATGAGGTACCTCTTCTTTCGATTCTTCCTTGGATATCTATATGTCACGGTGACAACAAATCAGTTGTCATTGTGAGATACTTGAGCTTTGAAATCTACCGTGAATAATTATATGTCACTATGACAACAAATCAGTTGTAACCATGAGGTACCTGGATTTCCTACATTTTAACATAAAGCACCATCAATTTGCCATCAAAATGTACAAAAACTTGATTTCAACAAAATTTGGCAAAACTAATTAAAAGTAACATAAACAAACTAATAAACACAACTAAAAACTTAAAAACCACACGAAAAGAATAATAAAACTAAGTACTAAATTGGAGTTATCAAAATACCCCATACTTAAACTTTGCTCGCCCTTGAGTAAATGAATTATCCATATTCTTGAAAATTCAAACTCTAACCCGGAACAGGAAAATTCAAGCAAACCAAAATAGCATTTAGCAGAAGATTCTTAACATGAAAGTCTCATGTTAGTTTATATCAAGCGATTTTGTGTGTGTGTGTGTGTGTTAGGCTAAAAAAAATTGTATACTTTTCAAAACAAAAAAACAACTAGTGCATTTCAGCAATTGAGCAAATAAAGTGATCAGCATATTGGTTTCACACTTAAAACTCAGGATAGCTATAAGCCTCTCCTTTAGCATCGGAACCACATGGGTCATCTCCACTAAACAACTCAGGGCAAGAATAGGATCACTAAGTCTTACTTTAAGGTTGTGATGATAGGCTAGGGAATTGGCTAACAAAAAGAGATAAGGATATCGAACAAATAGTTAGCCACTCTACCAACATTCACCACTATCCAATCTGAACAAAAATTTGTATTGACCCACGTTCATCTTACTAACAGTTGCCAAAACCAAACTTCCCAAAATGATAAACACTAAACCATAAAAAAATAAACAGACGAAAAGCCCTAATGAATTTCTTTTTTCTAAACCCATTCACCTTTGAACGCATAAGCACTTCCCTCTTTTTGAAGGTACCCCACACTTGAATTTTTTTATATATGACTAGCTCAAAGATCATATTAATGATCACCATTTTCACTTTTTCTTTTTCTTCTTCTTCTTTTATTTATTTATTATTTATTATTATTTATTATTTTTTTAAAAAAAATGAGTAAGCTTAATTTTTTTTCAAACATAAATAGTGAGATACACACAACTTTACTTGATCTAAAGCAAGAGGTAATTCACACAAACTGCACTCAACTTTCTCTAAATACTCCTCTCTGGTTGTCAGGCGATACCCACAACCCTCTGTCTCATCATCAACCACCACTTTTATATTCTGCAGTAGCTTTTTGTCAATTGAAGCGATGGATGGTAGCACTTGACTCCTCCTCGATGGGTGATGTATACCCTTAGCGATCACAGTAACCCACCCACCTAGGAATATTTTCTTGACTTTCTTGGAGTTCCACTGCAGTTCCTCTAGTTTGTGCCACAAATATGGAGCACTATTGATTCTAAATCCTCGAACCATGCATGCTAGAAAGAAGGCATCAGGTAAGTTGACTTTCCCCGGAGAATCTATATGGCTTATCAACGACATCGAGAAAAACATATGGATAATCCACAGAGCATGATCATGCAAATAGTGCGCCTTCATTTTCCCTGACACATAACTAGTGGCTATAATAGTTTCATTGATTGACGCCTAAGCACTATCTTTATCATAATCATCAAAACAATTCGGTGAAAGAGGAGGAAGACCCAGCAGTTCTGCAAATCTCATAAAAGAAATCTCATACAATATGCCTCCAAATAGAAAGAAACAACACCTGGATTTGTGGCACTATTTTTACCGATCCTACAGTGCACTATCGCCACGAAATCCCTTGTTAAGTCAGGATAAACCTTCTCATTATGCGTAAAGAGCCGCTTCCATCCAATGTTGGCAATGAGGCGCTGAACTTCATCTCTGATCCCTAAGTTTCCAAGCAAGTCCATGTATAAGTATGCTGTGGGGATGTACTTGCATTTGATGAAGTAGGCATAGCTTTCCTTCATATTTACTGGCACCCAATTAGGGACTCTGGAGATGTTGATAAAAGGTTGGCTAATTGAGCCTAAAGCAATGTCAGAACTTTTGCGCTTGGGGGCCACTGCATGAAAAATTTCAAGAGCAATTCAAGTTCTTAAAATAACAATAGCCCTACACACCAATAGGAATTATCAAACTCATAGAGAACTAGCACATCATTTTTCACATGATCATATGATGACAATAACATTCTAAAGAAGAAACATCAATTCAAACATTAAGAATGTTTAATAACAAACGTAAAGCATAATTAAGCACAGGGGCAAATTAAACACTGAACTCCATCTTGCTAGAAAATGCAAAAATCTGAGGAGAAATGTTCATTGAGGCATTTCAACAAACATATGGTGGGCATAAGATTCACTTTTTGCAATTGAACCCCAAGCACTGAACAAAACTTCACACACTGAATTGGCATTCATGGCAATGAAGAGTATAATATGGAGTATCAAACAATTTCTCAAACTAAAATAAAATTATGAGCAAATTTAATACCCAATTTAATAGAATATGCCCTAAACCCCTAATTTACACAAGTTATATTCGTTCAATCAACTCAAGAATGTCATTTGCAGAAATAAATAGGAATTGATGAAACTAACCTAGAGAATGCAAAGTATAATGCAAGGAAACTATCATGTGAATTGAAAGCTCACGCCAAAAGAGAAATAATGGAGATAAACTCGTGAAGAGAGAGCAACAACTGAAGAAGAAGAAAATAGCTGAAGAAAAAGAATAGAGTTTGGATCACCTACTTATTAAAGACGTGAGATTGCTGTAGCCAAAAATGAAAAATAAAGCACCCAAGTGAAAGAGAGAAACAAAATTTCAAATGAGAAGTGCAGTGAAAGTGGAAGTGAAAATAGGAAATTGGGCTTTTAAAAATAGATTTCGGGGAGAGGGGGTGGGGGGGGGGGGGGGGGGGGTGTTTATGGTGACAAAAAAATTGACATACCAAAATTCAGTCTAGAAGCCAACTGCTACTTAGGTCATGGTGACAATAATTTCATTGCCACCATGACATATTCCCTACCTTAATCAAGAATGCAACTTCTCTCTGGGTCACAGTGACAACAAATTTATTACCACCGTGACATAAGCCTAAATTTACTCCAGAAGAAAATTCTCCTTAGGTCATGGTGACAACAATTTCATTATCACCGTCACATACTTCCAAAAATAATCCAGAAACTAAATTCTCAATTTGTCACGGTGACAACTAATTCATTGCCACCATGACATCCCTCAAAATGCAATCTAGAAGCTAAAATATCTAAAATATTTTTTGACATCCCTAAAAGATCAAAAAATCAAATCTATATCTAAAATAACATAAAATAAATAAATAAACAATAAATATAAAGATCTACATGATTCCTAATTACATATGAACAAAAATAAATAAAAGAAGAATAAAATTAAAAGATCAAGCCTAAAATGTTTACCCTCAGATTTCAGATTCGATGGAATAGGTGAAGGTGATTGATTTTCCTTGCTTTGATTCACAAAGTAGAAATAAAATAATTAAAATTGGAATTTTATTCCAAAAGAAATTTCTTAAAAAATAATTAAAGAAAAATAAATTAATTCTCAAGAACAAAGAATTGATTTCTTTGTCTCAAGGATAATTATTGATGAAAAAAGAAGTTTAAAAACTTTAAGAAATTTATTTGAATAAAAAAAAAACTCAAGAAAAAAAGTGTAGAGAGAATTTCTTTGATGAAAAAGAAGAGAAGAAAAGAAATTTTTAACCTAAAAGCATCCCCCCTTTTTCCTTCCCATAATATTCTATTTATATCAATAAAAATGGGAAATTTAATTAATTAAGGAAGAAAATTGAATTTTTATTAAATTCCCCTTAATTTAGGTTCAAAAATGGGAATTATCACTAAAAATTCCCAAAAATATGGTGAAAAGTCGAAACAATCAAGAAAAAAAGGTAAAAATCGCTTTTTCCACAGACTAGGGCCAACCGACACTCGTCTGTGTGCGCGACGGTCCTCGGGCGCGAGCGCACCCAATGCAGATTTTCACATAACCCCTGTGCCTATGCAGATTTTCACATAACCCCTGTGCCTTCTTTTTGTGAATGGACCCAATCCAATCCAGCGGTTCCTTTTTTTTTTTTAAGGATAAACTGCCTGTTTCCAGGTGTTTAGCTTATCCTTTTGCCTAACTTATTGCCTGTTTCAAGGTTTTCACCTTATCCTTTTGCCTAACTTTTGCTTAGAGAGCCAGTCAAGGTTTCCATCTCTAACGGGTGTTTTTTTTTTTGGCAGAGAGGTTAAAGCTATTACTAGAGATCCTTCAAGGGCATTGAGCGTGTACTTATGCCCTAAATAGTAGTCATATGAGCTTGATTCTTCTCATTATGGTGCTATAGAATTGGATTCACAGTTGATAACAGGATTAGTAGGCTGAAAGACCCGAGTGGTGAGAGTAGCAAAGGGTAGATACTAGACAACTTTGATCACGTAAAGTGAATTGCTCTGATCATATCAACATATCATGGCGTAAATACATATGTTTCAGTTTGATTTCATTACATATGATCATTATTTGTCATTAATCTCAAAAATACATAACCTCATCTAATCTCGAGATGGATCTTGAAAGCATTAAACTCCTGTTATCAATCAGGCCTCTTGAGTTTTCATGATTGAAGATTTTCCCTCAGCCCTTAATTTTTCCCCAGAATGCCTTTTTTTTTTAACCTGGCAGGGAGCCCAATTTTATCAAGATCACCTGTTTTTGATTTTTGACCCGTGTTGAATTTATTATTTATTTTTAATTTTTTTAGCCTTTGCCATGGAACTTCCTTCAGTCTGTCAGTATCGATTGGTTTCCTTAAATTCTCTTTCATCTTTGCCAGCCGGGATGGCTGCTCTTTTTGACGGTGTCCTTTCTCTATTTTTTTTTCTTTTTTCTTTTCTTTCACCAAAGGCTTCATCTTGACTCTTGTGTAAACTGGCTGAAGTAGTGAGTTCTCTATTTGAAACTTAATTGTGAAAGCCCATACTTTCCTTTTGTTAGCTTTGATGGCTCGATTTCTGAAGTATCCTCTAATGTTTGAGATTAGGTTACAAGTTAGCCTCAAATGGTTTAGGGCAAGACTGTGGTTTTTTCTTTCTCTTCTCCTTTTTTTTTGAGGTAATGAGATGTCCTTCTAAGTTTGGCTATAAGGTTCCATGCTTCACTTATCTTGGTCTCAGATGGTTAAAGGTCAATCTTGATCGGCTTTGTAATAAATCTCTCAAATGGTTGGGAGGAAATAAATTTTAAGGTTTGATTCTAAATGAGCTATATATTTCTTGTGAAGGCCCGAAGTTTCATCTGTCTAACTTCTGACGTAGCTCTTTAATGAATAAAGTTTGATTTTGCTTGGCTGCACTGTATGCGTCTTGGATGTTGAGGAGGCAAAGGAACGGCTTTTGAAACTTTACTCGTCGTCATGTTGGCATATTGAAGCAGCGATGTCCCAACAATGCCCTTGTCATTCCAGGTCAAGGGAAAGGCTTTTTCATTTGTTTTTTGACATTATCTCTCAGAATTTTCCTCTCTTCAGGAGTTATATCAGATGCTATCAAGATTTTCTTTGGATTTCCCAAAATCCCTAGATTAAATACAGTCATATTAGTTGAATTAATGTCAGAAATAAATGAATCATGATCATGACAAATGAAATCATTGGAAACATCATACAAATAGAAAAATTGTTTATCTTATTGAAACAACCAACATTGCAAATATTGTCATGAAAAAGATGGTTCTTGGAATAATAACAAAGATTAAAAAAAGAACATAATCTTCATTATTTTCATCTCCACTCTCACTAGTGGATTATCAATCTACCGTCGCCACGGGAATCCCTTCTTCACTTGCCTCCCGACAGGTGATAGCGACGTACTCTTCTCCATACAACTCTTACAATGCATGCAACTCGGGTAGACCAGACCCGATCATATTCACGGTGGGGGGACTGTATTATAGCTTGCCTTTTTTTTCTTTTCTCTCTTCTCAGGATCCGTGATCTGTTTGGTGTTAATAAGCTCTTATATCTTGTTCCTCAAAGTTCGGCAATAATTCGTTAGGTGCCCAGTGTGCTGATGGTAGGCATAGTACTGGTCATCTCTGTGCCCTAGTTATCCTTGATTCATAGCTAGCCTGGGCGTCAAAGGTCGCAGATTGCCCTCCTTCATTAATCTCTCCAATACCCAGGATAGAAAGCGGCCAAAATTAGAAAAGTGCCTCTGGCCTTGTCCAACTTCAGTAGTGGAAATCTTGGCCATCTTTCCACTTCTATTACTACTGCTTCCAGCACCGCCTGATTTGTACCCTGACTGGTTCCCATAACCTTTTCTAGCAAAGTTATTTTGGCTTGCTTTCTTTGCTAAGTAAGCTCCCTCAACCTCTACAGCAATATCCTTAAGTGACTCCTAATCTCCGAGCTCCTTAAAGCTGAGCAAGTCCCTCAAGTAAGGGCCGGAGTTCTTGATAAATAGCTTGATTTGGCCAGCAGTGTCAGGCTTTCACTTCATCTCCATGACTCTATTCCTCCATCTAGTGAGGTATTCATGGAATGACTCGTCACTCCTTTACTGTAAGAGCTCAAGGTCCTTCAAAGTGACATCCATTCTAGTGCTGCAGTCATACTGCTTCATGAACTCTTCAGTCAAAAGGTCCCAGCTCCTGTCCAATCCATGATACAAGTCTACTGCCAGACTGTAGACACCGGGTCCTGAGATAGCCAAGACCAAAGTTACCCAGTGATGAGGGGCGATCCGTCAGTGCAATACCGCACCTCGCATACCCTCTGCGCTAGTACGAGATGCGGCCCCCTCTGCGCGGGGCACGTCGAGCACGAGGGGCGGCCCCTCATTGCGAGGTGCAGCCCCCTTTGCTCGGGGCACCTTGCGTGAGAGGTGTGGCCCCCTCTGCGCGAGGCTGCACCTCGTGCATGCGGAGTGCGACCCCCTCTGTGCAAGGCCGCACCTCGCGTTTCTCCTTCCTCTCTCGAACTCTATTTTTTCAATTTTTTTCTGATTTTCTTTTTTTGGTTTTTGAGTTGGAATTAAATTCAGATTTCTTCTTTTCTAATTTTCAAGAGGATAAATTTTATTTATAAAAAAAAGATAATTAGTCACTTTGAATGGGATTCAAACTCTTAAAAAACCTAATTCTTCACTAGCGATGATATAAAAAGAAAAATATCATAACTAGAGAAGGAGAGAGAGCATTACAACGGGAGAAAAAAAGTTTCAAAAAATAGAATTTTTGAGCGCAAAAATTTTTTGTTTTAATCCTAATCGTTCTTGAGCCAAGAAAGTCAATTCTTTGTGATTGGGATTCGATTTCTGTCATCTGTGTTCCTCAAAAAATTAGAGTTTTTTACTTTAAGTTTTGGGACAGAAGCTTTGATCCATGTTTTCTTAATTTCTGTTTTCAAGCAAATCGATGAGGAAATATTCTTTTCTTCTTTTGCTCTAAACATCAACCTCTGAGGGTAAATTTCTGGACTTGAGCCAATTCCTTTTTCTTTTTCTTTATTTTCGTCGTTCATTTGTTTCTCCAATTGTAAATTGTTGTAGATTGGCATTAGTGTATTATGGTGTTGTTTGTACTATTTAACACTCACTTAGGTTAAATAAATTAAGTAACTTGCATGAAGCATGAAACGTAACTTTAATCCGTAAAATGTATAGATTCAATTCTATTGCCTTTTTATTTGATTTTGGTTTCTTCTATTAATTTTCAATCTTATATTTGACTATTATTTCTTCTATAGAAATATTTTATTCTTGACCATTATTTTATTTTTTATGATAATATCTAAGCCTTTTGTTCACTGTTTTTTATCAAACATTATTTTTTCCTTTTTTTAGTCGCAAATACTTTTTCCTAATTATTATTATTATTATTATTATTATTATTATTATTATTATTATTATTATTATTATTATTATTATTATTATTATTATTTATTTCGTTTAATTCTTTATTTCCATTATGTTATATTTTATGCGTTTGATTTACTAATATTGTTTTTGTTATTTTTCATTTTTTTATTTGTCCGTCAAATTTCCTTAATTCGCTTTGAGTGATATATCCCTAGGCAATCTGGAGAGTCAAGGGATTTGGAAACCTGCGGCTTGGTTTGCATTTTTATTTTCTGTATTTTCCTTTATTTTGCTATTTTATATGTTTTGTGTAAAAATGTATTTTTTTTGCGCTCATTTTAAAGAAATTCGCGTTTTTTACAATAGTAGAATTGGGATTTTTGTTAATAAAATGGGACCAATGTCCTAATTTTACCCAATAAAATATCACTTTTAAAAGGAGAATTACTTTTCTTAAAATGGGATCACTCATCCCGATTTTTTCAATAAATGTCCAAAAATAATTCTCCAATTATTTAAGCTAATAAAAGGAACCAATGTTCCTAAACTCTAATAAATGTCCCGATTTATGTATGATGCATTTTCATTCTCTTTTCTTATTTATTCATTTTAGGCCATTGTAATTAATTTTGGGGCAATTTTTACTCAATTTTATTTCATTTATTTATTTATGCTTTTTATTTTTGGGGATTGTTCTATCCCATTTTTCCACTTGTAATTCATTTATATTTCTTTATCGCTTTCTTTACTGCTTTTTCGAAATGCTTGAAATGCGATTTAAATTTATTGCATGATCGCGTGGGATGAGAGATGGAATTTCAATTGTTAAAAACTCATTTATAACTTAACTTAAGGCATCAATAAGAGTGAAGTTCCGAACACCTTCTCTAGTTTAAGACCCCCGAGGTTAGATGACCTTTTCCAGTTTCTTGTAAATTAGGTGGCGAATCCAAGATACCTCAAAGGTGCCTAAACGTTTCATGAGGTTAGATGACCTTCCTAGTGTTCTATTGGGTAAGGAATTCCAAAATATCTCATGTTACCCAAGATCATGAGACGCCAACCCTTCTCGGACGCTTAAAGCGGGCCCCTCCGGGATTGCGTTCATCACAATGGTGACTCCACTGGGGACAATCGAAACATTGCTTTGAAAGTGATTTAAGTTAAAATTATATTTGAGTATTTAAGAATCGAAAATTCCATTTCTATTCAAAAATTGCATTGCATTAATTAGAGCCTTAGAACTATGATAGTTGGTCCCTTATTTTATATAACACCCCTAACTCCCACACATAGCATAACGAAGGACAAAGAGCTATGGTGAGCGGAGCGTGCTACCAGACAAACACTCTTAGCAGTAACGAAAAAGCAGAATAATAAAATTTCTCTAAAGAGAACCTCAAGAAATGCACATCCTAAACCTATATCATCACCACACCATTATTCGCACTAGAGAATATTACAACTTATTACAAATGCTAAATAAATAAACTTAATTACAAACAGACAATCAATAAAAAGTTTCTATAACTTCTATCGACTTGTTAGCCAAAGTCACAGAGAACTGTTGCGCTACTCTGATCTCTTAACCTGCATGGAGAAACACCCGTGCTAAGCAATAACGTTTAGTTGGGCAAAATAAATAATAACCAACCACTTGCAGTGGTTGTTAACACAAGCACATGCATAAGCAGTATATATATATACATATACATACCTACAAAAGCATAAAGGAATACACGTTAAAATTATTACCAATCCATAACTTTATTCTCATACGAAAACTTGGGCAACTTCATATGCATATCCATCTCGTTCACCACAGATAGAAAATACTTTATTACCTATTTACCTACAAATACATTATACATACTCGTCATTTGTCTAAATCACCGCATTACCCATATTAATAGTTATACCTCACAGATTACCAAAATACTTTTGCTAGTCAGAACATATTAAGTCTTACCCATTCTCATTATTACTAAGATTTCCAAAATCATACAGGTTACAATATCAATAATTAAGTTAAAACATTTCAATATTCAGATTTGGTTCGAGCTTGAAATAAATATTCTAAGCTTCCTACGTATCCCTATGGTTGGGGAATCAGAACCACGTAGTTCTACAGAAAACCTTTACACATATAAGTTCCAGAATTTGTCCTAACTTATTTCCTACATTCAGTTATCTATATCATGCTTAACACTTTATTATCCCATACTTACCAATTGATACATAATTACCGTATTCGTTAAAACTAACAATAATGCACATCAATTCCTTACCAATATATTTACAGTAATAATCCAGTCTACGGTCCAGTGGGCAATAATAGAACATCCCTGTATTCTCAATTCAATATGTAAACGAATATATTTATAGAATTCATTCAAAAAATATTCAACCATAACACATATGCATGTCAAATATTTCAATAATTACTATGCATGGGGAATACATTAAATAATTCACATTTTAAATCATAAATGTATAACATAAGTGTGAGACCATACAACGAAGAAGATCTTTAAATAATTCTTTACAAAGACTTCATACAGACAATCATTCTCATAGCTTTTGAATAGATTAATAACATGCGTTATCCACATACTAACTCTTATGCAATCAGGATCTATGCATACATGCCTATTAGAACAAACATTACTGGTTACATCTCTTTTTATTGAATAGATATCGCATTATTATATAAAACACATGGGTATCCGAAGATACCATACTTTTCCCCATAAATGTCCATAAAGGATCCAGAATAGAGGAGTGCGTAGAGCACAAGTCAAATGGCATTTATCACAAATGCATTAGATACTTATTCACATAATTTCTTTGCACATCATAACAAAAGTTATCAATTCGTTCACATTCTGTTATTCTTTTAATTGCCTGCTAAGTCAAAGGGTGGATAAGCGAGTAACAGAAAACATTAGGGGTACCCGAGGGTACAATCGAAAAGCAATTTCTTATTTTCTCATAAAAACATTTTCACATTAGGGATCTTAAACAAGATCCATACACATTGAGGATCGCGAGGATCCAAACGGGGACCTGATTAGGGTCTAGAACAGAACAAAGGACTGTAGCATCAGAACTTTATAGGCATGCCTATCTATCCACAACTCGACTAACGCGGGCTAAATTTTCCCAAAGCATTATTGAATTCATCACGTTCTCATATACATATACACATTTCATTAATCATATTCAAAACTAATCATATATTATTTCATGGATAAAATATTCATATGAACATACTGTACATAACCATATTATTGGGCATCTTGCACTCATCTAGTATTAACAAATAATTTGCATTACCTTACACGCATACAATCACTAAATAATAGAAGTAGGCAAAATCCCATAATTCAATTATTATCATGTATAGAGACATTTGAAATCATCGATGCATAAAACAAGTGATAAACCAAACCATGTAAAGAAGAGACATTTTAAAACATTTTTAGACAAAGAGGTCTGTCGTGCTAGCGACAGACGAGGCCTAGGTGACAACCATGAGTCATGCTCACTGTCACGACTCGTGAAGGCAAACCCATCAAAGCATAATAAAAGAACCAAGAAAGGTAGGAATAGGGGTGGGAGTTATCACGACTCATGCTTGCCAGCGCGAGTCGTGCTTCCCAGCATGAGTCGTGCTCCCCATGCCAAAATGTGCTCTCTGCCGAGTCGTGCTTCCCAGCACGAGTCGTGCTCCCCATGCCAAAACGGGCTTTCAGCCGAACGGGTTCTCAGCACGAGTCGTGCTCCCCATGACTTATGCATAAGTGTACGACTCGAATACTTCTCCTTCGATCGGCTACTCGTGAAATGCCAGATTCACTTATCTCTGTCGCGATTGTGATCAGCATCGTGCTCGTGGCAGAGTCGTGATTCCCAGCTCTTCGTCAAAATCTGCAAAAATTATTTCCTCCAAAATTCATACCCAAATCCCCCATTCCATATGACTTTAGCACAATACAAATCATTCATTCAAAACCTCATAATTAATACAAAACTCAACTTTAAAATCATAATTACCCAGAAAATCAACCACAAATCAACATAATCAAATTATACATCAAAACCTAAATTCCCATACCTCAGCTCCTACGCTCCTAATAGCTCTCTTGGTTGATCTTTCTTGTTTCAAAATCCATCCAAAGTCTTTCTCATCCAAAATCCTCCGCAATAACACAAATACACACACAACACGTAAATCTATGGTTTTATCCAAATCAAAATAGGTAGAAGGAATCAAAACTAAATCTTACCTCTCTTAACAACCTCTTCACTTAAATCACTTAAGCTAATTAACTTCATCATCAATCTTGAGTTTAGATCTTAGGGAAATCACATAGCATTGAAACAAGAAGGAAAATGAAGAAGATGAAGAAGAAAGAACGAGAGAACGTGTAACACCCCCTACGTCCCCGTTGGAAGGACGCCGGAGAGCCATACTGATGCTCACTCATAAATATGCACACATACACTATGCGGAAGCATACATTCATACATAATCATACATGCATATATGCGGGTTAATTAAAAACTTACCTTGCGGGCAAAAGTTGGTCATGCATTAACTCACACACTCGCAAGCACTAAGTGAAAGCATAAGAACATACACAAACACATACACTCTTTCAATCAGCGGAAGCATAAGGCGAATAATAAAATCAAGGAATAACTTAATACATAAGCATTTTAACGCTTACATCAAGATGATTGCATAATAATTACATATGCAAAAGGCTATAGAAATACAAGATCCAAAATACAAAAGCTGAACAAAATACAAAACTTTTAACTCCTATGTGGCCGACCTTGCAGGTGCACGACTCGAACAGAACCAAACCTGCCACCTGCACGGGAAAAGAACCCGTTCTAAGCGATAAACGCTTAGTGGGGAAAACGCACAAGCAATATGGACGACCATTCACAATGGTCGTTAAGGCATAACACATTCATAATGGCAGATGCGGACATTCATAACACATATATAATCAGGATTGCATAGAAAGGCATTCATTCGAAAACTCACATCCATATCCATATACTTAGGTCAAAAATGAGCCAAAGCAGACATAGTACCATACACGATACAAGTATTATCATGCAGAACTATATACAATCTCACATGCATATACTTACCAAGGTGTGACGCGCGCCGGACCCCGCGGCCGCCCCTCGGACCGCCCGCTTGAGGGCGATCGGGCAATTAAGGATCCGTTGGCAACTTGTAAAGATATTTACAAGTGCGTCTATTTTGGGCAACAAAGAAGTTTCATGGAGTCGCCACCCAATAGAACATTGGGAAAGTTTCCCTCACCTCGGAGAGCCTAAGACAGCGCTTAGTATCCATTTTGGGCCAACCAAAGTGGTCTTGGAGGGTAAACCTCTCGCCCTAAGGAGCCTAGGATTCATTGATTAAGTCTTTTGATGGGACACAAGAGGTGTCTTGGAGATCCCATCGAAACGGGTCTCTCGCCTCGTTGAGCCCAAAGACCAGAGATAGGTTCGGGACTTCTCATTTATTCGTACTTTGATTAGTATTACAATTAAGTTTTGAATTTATTATTTCGCCATCTTTCCATACGATGCAATCTTAATTAAAAGGCACAAATATTCACATCGAAAGAAGTAAAATATTAAAAGTAAATTGCAATAATACTAGGAGCGGAATACAACTCCCATTTAAACAAAGTGCAAACATACATAAAATCGGGGAATTTATTAACTATGAGGAATTTGGTCCCCGCATGTGTATTTAAAGAAAACATTTTGGATGTGGTTACTTATTTGGGATGAAACCTAGGACATTGGTCCCATTTATTATGAAAAATCCAAGTTTAATTTAGTAGAAATATTTTTGTGATTTTTATTTGGGCGTGCATAGAAAACCATTTTACTTAATGAATATATACAAGAAAATTAAAAATATAAACAAAATGAGAATTAAAATGTATAAAAAAGATACCGAACCCCGCATCTCCTCCTTCACGTGCATGGATGCTCAAACAAGAATAAAATAACAAATTGCAACCAAAAATAAAAACAAATAAATTGATGTTAGAAATTAACCCAAAGAAATAATATGACATAAAAGATAATATGTATAATGAAAATATAACATGCATAAGATTCTACAACATGCATAAAATAATTATGATGCAACTTAACATGCCTAAAAAAAAAAAAATTAACCATGCTCAACATATCAAATAAATAATTATAATAACAACTATGAGTAAAAATTAAATTATTGATATGTGTAAAAAACAATTTGACATGAAAATATAATAGGATTTAAAAGAGTTTACTTGTTATATGAACAATTGAAGATAAAATAATAAGTAAAAAATTATGAGGACTAAGAGGATTTACATTTTTAAAAGTTAATTGGAATCAAAAGAAATTAAAATCAACAAGAAAATTAAGGAGTTAAGCCATGAATAATTACCCTCAAATTTAATCTTGAAGAATTGAAGGTAGAAGTGTTGAATTCCTTGTCTTTTCCTTGTGAAAAATGCTTGAAAAATAACTTGGAAACTTGAAAAATCACCCTTGGAAGCAAGTGTGTAAGATTGATTTTTTCTGTCAACTCAAAAGCTCAACAATTTAGTTTTTTCTCTCTAAAATCTTTCTAATTCGTCTCCCCCTTGTTTCTGAATTTTTTCTCCACCTTTAGCACTCAAAAACTACCCAAAAACCACCCAAAACCGTCCAAAAATCATTAAAAAACAAGTGGGGGTCGAAAATGGGCGAAATGGGGCGACTGCGCGTGAGAAACGTGCGCAGTGCGTGCTGCACGCAAAGCACAGCCGTGCTTTCAAAGAAGCACAGCTGTGCTTTCGCGCGCGCAGTGCAGCGCAAAGCACGCGTGCGCGAAAGCACAGCCGTGCTTTTCGAGCAGATTTTTTTTTTAAATTTTAAATTTTTATATAAAATACCATCAACCTAAAACATACTTTTTCTTCTCCAAAATAATTTTAAAAATATTTTTAAAATATTTAAAATATATTTTTTTACTCATAAAAAAGACAAGAAAAATCATTTCCGAGCTCCAATCTTTTTGCCTATAAGCCGGCGTAGCTAAATTTTATCATCGGGTAATCCTGATCAAGGCTACTCGGGACCCGGTGTCTACAGTTGCCCCCAATTTTGGGGAGGCTAGTGCATGGGTGCCTAGGTGAGCCAAAATTCAGGAAAAGGAAAGAAGCGCATACCTGAAGCGACGACCTTCCTACTGGATGGAGTTATGATGATAGTTGTTGCCGTGTTATAGGTAAGCTGTCTTTTGGTTGTGATTGGTGGTGCCGTGGTCATGCTAACCTCTTGTGGGTACTACCGTCATCGTGCTGACCGCTGTGAATTGGTGGCGCCGTGGTCGTGCTAACCTCTTGTGGGTAGTGCCGCCATCGTGCTAATTGGTAATGCCGTGGTCGTGCTAACCTCTTGTGGGTAGTGCCGCCATCGTGCTAACCTCTGTGAATTTGTAATGCCGTGGTCGTGCTAACCTCTTGTGGGTAGTGCTGCCATCGTGCTAACTGCTGTGAATAGGTAATGCCGTGGTCATGCTAACCTCTTGTGAATTTTGGAGCTGTGCTCCTTTAGACGTTTGGACTAGTGTCGTCACTCGGCTTTTGTTGGTGTTCCCCGCCGATTCCTCCTGCTAGATTGTATGCGTAGAAATATACAAGAAATCATGTGTGTATGATATGGAATGCAAATGCTTGCAAAAATGTATAGACCATGTCCTAGGTGGTCCAAGGTTTGCTGAGGCTATAGCTTGCCTGCTCTACCATGCCCCCCGGAATCCCGAGGATCGTCGACAAGTTTTCTAAAAGAGACCTCCGGTGTACATCCTTTGTCCCCCCGGTCAATGATCCCTTACTCGGGATTCTGATTCATTTTCCGTGTTGTGTGTTATCTGGTTGAAAGAGAATCATCTGAAATAATGCCACCTTATCGGTCCAGGTATTGTTTTGAAGGTAGTACGTCCATTGTGGATTTTCACACTAGCTTTTCATTGCGGGAAATGCGTCCCTTAAGGGATTTTCACATAACCCTTTGCCTAATTTTTGCCGTGAATGGACCCAACCCAATCCAGCGGCTTTTGTTTATTTAATTAATATTTTTTTTTGTAGGGCAGACTGCCTGATTCTAGGTTTTCACCCTGCCCTTTGGCCTAACTTTTGCTTAGAGAGCCAGTTATGGTTTTCATCTTTAACGGCTTTTTTTTTTTTTTTTTAGAGAAGGTTATCATCAAAGCTTCTATTAAGAGCAAATAGCACATATCCGATGAAGTGACTGAGCAATAATCAATAGATGAACAATTGGTATATCTCTTTTTAAGATAGAACTAAAAGATCAATGAAAATATATTCTTTTATTCATTGCAAAATTGTGTACATTTCTATATGATTTCATCATACATGATTTTCATTTGACAAGAATTCAAAAGCTTATGACTACACCTAATCTCGGAGTGGATTTTGTCAGCATCAAACTCCTGTTATCAATCGGCCCTCTCGGGCTTTCTCGATTGAATATTTTCTCTTGGCCCATCACTGTCTGCCAAAATTGCTGCTCCTTTTGTTAGCAGCTTCTTCAAAACGATCGGACCTTCCCAGGTGGGCCTGAATTTTTCGCGTGTGTCCGGCACTCCCAGCCTCATCATCTTAAAGACCAAAACCCCCTCCTTTAACGGGTGCTTTCGTACTTTCTTGTCAAATGACCAAGCCAACCTTTTCTAATAAACTTGATTGTGGTAATAGGCCTGCAACCTATCTTCATCTAGCAAATTTAGCTGTGATAATCGCTGTTGCGCCCATTCTGCCTCTGGAATCTCCGCTTCCATGACTATCCTCAAAGACTTCAACTCAATTTCAATTGGCAGGACTGCTTCAGTTCCATATACCAGAGAGAATGGTGTGGCCCCCGTAGAGGTTCTGACTGTGGTTCTATAACCCCAAAGTGCGAAGGGTAACTTTTCAGCCCTGTCTTTATAGCTCTGAACCATCTTGGCCAATATCTGCTTCACATTCTTGTTCGCTGCTTTGACTGCATCGTTTGCTTGAGGACGGTAGGGAGAAGACTTGTGATGTTGGATCCCGTATTTCTGGAGCATCTGCTTAGTTTCTGCTAGGAATTGCACCCCATTATCAGACACAATGTGATGTGGGAGACCATATCTGCATATCAGATTCCGCTCGATGAATTTAGCCATGTCCCTTGCATCAACCTACTTAAAAGATTTAGCTTCAACCCACTTAGTGAAGTCGTAACACCCCAACTCATACGTAGGCGAACCCATCCGCAAGGAAGTAGGAAGCCGTACGAGTAGGTGTGTTACCGAACAGAAACGATATGAAGCGTATATAATTGTGAAAGAATTAAAACTTTTAAAGAGCAAAAATCTGAACATGCATATTCATAACCGCGCATATTTTAAACGAAAACATACACATCTACAATTTTACAATCATACAATAGGAGTCTGAAATATTACATCGTTCTCTTTACATATTATTACTTATACATATTACACCGATATACAAAAATTCTACATTACAAAAGCTGAACAAGATACAAAACTTCTAGCTCCTATATGGCTGACTCTGCAGATGCGTGACCCGAACAAAAGCAAACCTGCCACCTGCACGGGGAAAAGAACCCGTGCTAAGCGATAACGCTTAGTGGGGAAAACAAACATAATAATATGGACGGCCATTCACAATGGTCGTCGAGGCATAACACATGCAAATCTCATACACACATAGTTCTTACCGAGAAATATATATATGTTTACATATAATAGCTGTGCATTCAATTGTTTCTTGTCATATTCATATCCTTATGTGCGACACAAACCAAGTCAACATCATCATACAAAATGTAAGTATATTCATGCATAACTACATATAACTTCACATGCAAGACCTACCTATACATTACAGGTCAGTATTAATACACCTATATGCCAATACTTGTATCGTTATACTAGTACAGGTCCTCATTTGCATACATTTACCGAACACGTTGGAGAATCAAGCTTTTGAAAGTACATCATACATAGTTACATAATCACAATACCATCACACTTCCGTTGCGCAACATTAATCTTTAACATAAACACCTATATGATATTGTATTCCAATCACGGTGTTTTAGAGAGCCAATAAATCTGCACTTATCAATTCACATATCTATAATCATAACTGATCAGAACCGCATGCTTATATACACAACATAACAAATCATACACCTGCTGACTCACAATAGTGGATAACGAGTACTGAGAGAGAGACCTCATGAGGGAACATATAGCCCGATCTCTGACCGGGTAAACCTCAGAGGGAACATATAATATAATGTACCATACAGGTACAAGTCGAAAGGCAACATTTCATTGAACAGGACCTTAAACAAGATCCATACACATATACATAATAGGGGTTCGCGAGGAACCATTCGGGGACCTGATCAGGGTCCAAATCGTTCAAAGGGCGCTGCAGCTACAAATACGTAGACTCTATTAGGCATGCCTAACTATCCACTAGACTGACTCTCGCAGGTCATGCATCATACAAATCATATCTCACATCACATAACTTATATCATTATACATAATCAGCAATAGGTGAGACATATGAATGAAATCATAAAGTCAGTAATGCATCAAACAATTTACACTTAAGCATATCATAATAATCTTAGAGAAAGATCATAAGTATAGATATGCATAGTACATCCAATTATATTAAAATACTTCACAAAATAGTCCAATTATAAACCTAAAAGTGCCACAAGTTCGGAATTCAAACATTAAAATCACCAAAGAAAACTCATTTAACACAACACATCTGTCGCGCTCGCGATGCCTGTCGTGCTCGCGACAGAGACCATAGTCTCTTCGCTGTGCACTCGCGACAGACTTCGCGATCGCGGGAAGGAGAGAAGGGCCCGGCTCTATCGCGCTCGCGATGTTGTCGCGATCGCGACAGAGGACAAGCATTGCTATCGCGGGGTCGCGACAAGTCGCGTGCTCGCGATAGCACAGGCCAACAATGTGCTCTGTCGCGATCGCGACGGTTATCGCGCTCGCGACAGAGAGCAGACAAGCTATTGCTATCGCGAGCTCGCGACTGCGTCGCGTGCTCGCGATGGCACAGTATCCGAATCATCGGTCTCTGTCGCGCTCGCGACAATGTCGCGATCGCGACAGAGTCATGATTCCGAAAATCTGCAGAATTTTGCAAGATCTTTCCTTCCTCAAACTCATCCACAACCACCCAAAACACATCCCAAGGTCTCTTACCTCATCTCCAGCAAGTTACACATCATTAACAACATAAATCCAACATTCGTATAAAAATTTCAATAAAACATGCTACCAACAATATTCATTTACACAATCTATAATAACAGCATTATTCATCAATTGCACCCACGTTAATTGCATTCATGCTTAGGTTACTCATGATATCAACACATATTAATCCTCATCCTTCACCAAGATATATCTACTATTATATACTAGCTAATCATCAATCTTAAGCATACTCCTAAATTTTCCCGACGATAATTACTTATATAGCCATTTCATTACCCTAAACATGCATAATAACTGATGGGAATGGCACGGGATTGATCCGGGTCAATCCTAGACTCAAAAATAGAGAAGAAAAGGCTCAAAACATACTTTTCTATCGCGAGGTCGCGACCCTTGTCGCGCTCGCGACAGAGGCTCGCCTCAGCAACCTTAACAGACTGCTTTTTACTACTAACTAGCATCGTGAAAACCGACCTGTAAACCTCATTTTTAGGAAAAGTGTAATTCTTAACAAATGTTCATCTACGTCTTAGCTTTCAAATGAAACAAGTTTCAAATCAATAGGACATTTACAACTCCAGATATGCACTCCACAACCCATACTGGTCAAACAACCCGTCACAAAAAGAAACACTACGGTATTATCAAAAATTCAGGGTCTTAGAGCAAGAATTTGCCCAAGGCTATTTCTAAGGCATTTAAAGTAATGGAATTCATGGTTCTAAAAGTTCAAGAATCGCATGATTTGGAGTTCTAAAACTCCCAATACAGCCTAATTACTGAAGAGAGGTCAATTGCATTCAAACCCAGTTTCATCCAAAAACCTACTCACATGCACAATTGAGCAATTTACCAACACTCACTACCATCATCATCTATCATCAACCACACAATCAAGAAAATTATATCATACACGAATATATAAACAGAAATTCATATAGATACAATAAATTTCCCAAACCTGGAAATCAAAAATCCACAGTCCCTTTCTAGCTTCTATCTACAATCTTTTCCTTGCCCTTGAGCTTCCTCTTGTCATCACCAACTTACACAAACCAAAAATCCAGAAATTACTCAATTCAAACTCTAGCATATCCAAATCAAAAACAAATAAAGAAGAAGAAGAACCACACACACATACAAGCCAAACTAACTCATACCTCTTCAATCTTGCTTCCCATCTCCACTAAATCACTTCTAATTCATTCAAACCAAAAGATGGAACAAAGAAAGGGAAGACAAGAAAAGGAAATAGGGAATAGGGAGAATGAGAGAGCAAAAACGGGAACCTTTTTTTCCTAACACTTAATCTTTCTTTCACATTAAATGTACACCTACCCAATGCCACTTGTCCACTTCCTATAGGTCCACATGTCATAATCTTCAATCCTACTTTGACTTACTCCTACATACACCATACACTAAACACACACAAATAATTCTTGAATAAATATCTTCAATACACCAAACACCACTCACACCATATCATATCTTAACCCACTTACATCCTACTTCCATACACTTCAAGCATACTCTAACAATTCCTTATAAACTACTTGTCATCATCCTACAAACCCAAGTGTCACAATCTTATCCAATCACTTCCTACATACCATACACATGTTCCACTAGATGATTTCTCACTTAACATCTTATTAATTAATTATTTTCTTTGCACTTTAGTCCTAATTAACCAAACTTCCTCAAGCACAAATTACCGAAATACCCTTCACTTAACTGACTTAGCTTTCCGATTCCGACTAGGCCCGATTTGGGGTGTTACAGAAGTAGTCAATGGCAACTATAATGAACTTGTGCCCATTAGAAGCTGTAGGATGGATTTCGCCTACGATGTCTATTCCCCAAGCTGCAAATGGCCATAGAGATGTCAAATTATGTAACTCTGAAACTGGCACATGCCTCAAGTTCGCATATTGTTGGCATAACTGGCATTGCTTCACAAATTTTGAACAATCCGTATCCATTGTGAGCCAATAAAACCCTTGCCGCATGATCTTCTTTGCTAAGGCTAAGCCATTCATGTGAGCTCCACAAACCCTGGCATGAACCTCTTCCATAACTCTTTTAGCTTCTTTCTCCGTGAGACATCTTAACTGGATACCATCAGCTTGCCTTGTCACACCCCAAAATGGCCCTAGAAGAATTACGGAGTTTTTGTTCGGAAAAGTAAGTGTTGTGTGTGAGAGTTCTGTCGCGAGCACGACGAGTGTCGCGGGCATGACAGAACACTCTAGCGGTTTTCCAACTTCCGCTGGTTGGGGTGGATGTGAGCGTTCTGTCGCGAGCGCGACAAGCATCGCGAGCGCGACAGAACCCTCTCGTGAGATGCTTGCATAAGTGAAACTAAGAGACTTGGAGTTGTAGTGAGTTGACACATGGTGTCATAAGAGAGTGACACATGGCGGCGTAGGAGGTTGACACGTGGCATCGTAGAGGAGTGACAAGTGGCATCGTAGAAGAGTAACAAGTGGTGGCATATGAGAGTGACAAGTGGCATTGTAGGAGAGCGACACGTGGCGGCATAGGAGTTTGACAAGTGGCATCCTAGGGAAGTGACACATGGCTTTGTAAGGATGTGACATGTGGCATAAGATATTATTTGGTTTGGTTCAAATACATGTATGTATTTTGTTAAGAAAAGAGATATACATGTATTAAGTGAGGTGATTGGCCTTTAATGAGGTAAGTGGGAAATTATGAGGTCTTTGGCTTTGGATAGAGTTTGACCATCTGCTCATTTGCTTTTCTTTCTCTTTTCCTACGTTAGTTGCTTTGTCTTTGGCCCTTTTGCTCTTCTTTCTTTCTTTTTCTTTGGCTTTCAGCCGTTCTCCTCTCTTGCTCTTCCCTTTGTTCTTTTCTTCTTCATTTGATTTGTTCTTGAGGGAGAACCACTTGAAGTGGCTTAAAGAGGGCATAGTAGGACTTGATTAGGTCTCTTCTAAAGGTAAGTTGAATTTGTTTTCCGATCTAACCTCCTTTTTGTTTCTGTTTTTAATTTAAAGTGAGAAAAAGTCTAACTCAAAATATTTTCTATGTGATGTGTGGAAGCTATGAACAAGAAATGGGATAAAGTAAAGGAAGGGGTTGGAGCTGAATAGAGAGCTTAGTTCGAGCTTCCTAGAGGTAGGGATCGCGTGCGAATCTGTTTTGATTACCTGTAGTGAGCTCACGATATATGTATACATGTTTGTGATCATGTGTTGAATCATGGTGTATGTGTTTTGGATGTGTTAAATGGTTTTCATATGGTTTTGTGTGTAAAAAGTGATTTTAGAGAAATTCTGTTTGGGTTTCATTAGACCTTTGAATATGGTTTTTGTCATAAGTAGAGTTAACGAGCTTCAATTATGTTGATTAAAAATGCATCTGAAATCTAAGATCCATAGCTAAAAATGTTTAAGAGGGAGCTGGAGTTAATTCTGGCTCTATCATCCACGAAAATGTTAAAGACCGTAGCATCCCTGTTTGGGTCGGGTTACTTGAACAGTACAGGTTGTTTAGATCATAACTCAAGCTTTGGATGTCCAAATTACCTGATAATTGTTCTATTTAAAAGATAACATCCTAGGGAACAATTGTTATGAAGAACACTTTGCCTAAAAATGTGGTCTAGATGCTGATTTTTGCGATACAAGTTTAGGGTAAAAAGCAGTCTCGTAAGGCACCAGGGCGAGCTTCTGTCGCGATCCCGACACAGGTCGCGACCTCGCGATAGAACAATGCATATAAAGCTTTTTCTTCGTCTTTTTGAGCTCCTAGTTACCATGGGCCAACCCCTTACCCTTCCCCTTGACTAAATTGTATATTTTGTTGATGTTTTTCTCCCCGGAATGAACCCGTATTATCCCGGAATGTTTCCGTGATTTATACCCTACATGTTTAGGGTTATCAAATGATTATAGGATTAGTTATCTATGTAACCAATGCTACGGCATAAGAGTTAGCGTTGACCATGTGATGCCCTGTGATATGAATTGTTATATAATGCATTTGGTATAGAGTATAGAGCCTTTTTTGGTAATCTATCTTCTGTCGCGAGCGCGACCTCTTGTCGCGATCGCTACAATGAACTTGGCTTCTGTCGCGAGCGTGACTTCTTATCGCGATCGCGACAGAGAACCCCTACTCGACCTGTTTTACTTGTTTTAAAGAATATTTCCTTTTATCTTGCTTTGCATGATTTATATGTTTATGTAATGAATTTAAATGTTACATGCTTTTAATTGTTGAACAAGATTGTATATGAATTACATGCCTTTGAAGTTGATGAGTGCACTTGAATTTTAGTTGGTGAGTTAATATCTGTGTATAGTGTGTGAGTTGTTATTGAGCCTAATTACCGTTATAGTGGATAGATAAGCATGTTTATAAAGGGCTAGAGTGCAGCTGCTAGAGTTGGCCTTAATTGTGCCCAGAGTTCGGAATACCTTTTGTATTCCATAGAGTTTGAGTTAATTCTCCACATGTAAGATACTGTAAACAGTATCCAGAGTTACCCGTATCCACCATGAAAGGAATTCAGGCTTGTTTTGTTAAATGTTGTGCAGTGAACTTGAGATGATTAAAGAGTTGCTTTGAATAAAGCTACAGTACATGAGAGTAATGTTTAAGTACATTATAATTATGTATACAAGTATATGATTACATGAGTGTGTTTATATAATTGTGGATACATGATAGCGTGCATTTGTATACATGATATGTACAAGTTGTAGCGTATATGAACAAGTAAATGAATACATGTTATATGCACCTTAGTTCAAAGTACTTGGTAATTGAGCATGCTACCTATACATGTATACCAGTTATATGCATGAGATAGTGATTGTGTGATATGAAATGTGTGATTTATATGTGACTTCGTAATGAAGTCCTTTGCATTATTTTATCCCCACTAAGCGTTATCGCTTAGCACGGATGTTTATTTCCGTGTAGGTTTACAGGTTCGGATCTGTGAGCGGGCATCTGCGGGTCAAGGCCACTAGGAGTTTTGTTACGATTTCTTTTTCTATAAAATAGAGATAGAGTTTTACATTTTGAGTAACATCATTATGTAATAAAAGAGTATTGATTTCACACGTAAATGTATATGTAAAGCTAAATGAAAATAGATGTAATATAAGTAGAAAAAAATCACAAGTAAAGGTACATGCAAATGTATATGTAAATGTATATGAACATGCAAATTTATATGTAGTTAATATAACATGCAAGTGGGCCCTAGTGTAGTATTTAATTAACTTTAAATGGATGTGTTTATGCTATCGCTTCCGCTAATACATGTACATGTATACGTAAGTGTCCGCGTAGCGCCCCGATATTCCTTACCGGGGGTATGGGGGTGTTACATTTAGTGGTATCAGAGCTCTAGGTTAATTGGTTTGGGACTAGAAGGTGTAGAGTATAGGTTAATGTCATAGTTTGTCTAGAGTTGTGGCCTAATGCAGATGTCATTTTTTGTAAAGTATAGACGGAGTCCGACTCGCGTGAGAGCGTAGAAGAGACAACTGCAGATGTGAATTGATAACAGTTTGAGGTGACGCTCTGTATTCCTGTCAGCTATCTTCTTGAAATCATTTGACATGAGCATAGTGAAACATGGGGATGGGAAAAATACATTACTACAGCTTGCATCGCATTCTCGCATCATCCTGCATACTTGAATCATTACATAGCCATTCCATCCGCATCCCTCATTTGTATGTGAAAAAGTATCATTGCATGCGTTTCATTGAGAAAAGCTGACAGGATATACATTCAGTGCTAAATGCATAGAAGAAGTATATGGAATAGAGTGCAGTGCATTAAGGAAAGTGTAAAGTGTGTTCGATTTGATAGCTATATGGTGTAAGTGCTTAGCAGGGAAATTTCGAGGACAAAATTTCTTAAGGGGGAGAGATTTGTCACACCCCAAAATGGCCCTAGAAGAATTACGGAGTTTTTGTTCGGAAAAGTAGGTGTTGTGTGTGAGAGTTCTGTCGCGAGCGCGACGAGTGTCGCGGGCGCGATAGAACACTCTAGTGGTTTTCCAACTTCCGCTGGTTGGGGTGGATGTGAGCGTTCTGTCGCGAGCGCGACAGAACCCTCTCGTGAGATGCTTGCATAAGTGGGACTAAGAGACTTGGAGTTGTAGTGAGTTGACACATGGTGTCATAAGAGAGTGACACATGGCGGCGTAGGAGGTTGACACGTGGCATCGTAGAGGAGTGACAAGTGGCATCGTAGAAGAGTAACAAGTGGTGGCATATGAGAGTGACAAATGGCATTGTAGGAGAGCGACACGTGGCGGCATAGGAGTTTGACAAGTGGCGTCCTAGGGAAGTGACACATGGCTTTGTAAGGATGTGACATGTGGCATAAGATATTATTTGGTTTGGTTAAAATACATGTATGTATTTTGTTAAGAAAAGAGATATACATGTATTAAGTGAGGTGGTTGGCCTTTAATGAGGTAAGTGGGAAATTATGAGGTCTTTGGCTTTGGATAGAGTTTGACCATCTGCTCATTTGCTTTTCTTTCTCTTTTCCTACGTTAGTTGCTTTGTCTTTGGCCCTTTTGCTCTTCTTTCTTTCTTTTTCTTTGGCTTTCAGCCGTTCTCCTCTCTTGCTCTTCCCTTTGTTCTTTTCTTCTTCATTTGATTTGTTCTTGAGGGAGAACCACTTGAAGTGGCTTAAAGAGGGCATAGTAGGACTTGATTAGGTCTCTTCTAAAGGTAAGTTGAATTTGTTTTCCGATCTAACCTCCTTTTTGTTTCTGTTTTTAATTTAAAGTGAGAAAAAGTCTAACTCAAAATATTTTCTATGTGATGTGTGGAAGCTATGAACAAGAAATGGGATAAAGTAAAGGAAGGGGTTGGAGCTGAATAGAGAGCTTAGTTCGAGCTTCCTAGAGGTAGGGATCGCGTGCGAATCTGTTTTGATTACCTGTAGTGAGCTCACGATATATGTATACATGTTTGTGATCATGTGTTGAATCATGGTGTATGTGTTTTGGATGTGTTAAATGGTTTTCATATGGTTTTGTGTGTAAAAAGTGATTTTAGAGAAATTCTGTTTGGGTTTCATTAGACCTTTGAATATGGTTTTTGTCATAAGTAGAGTTAAAGAGCTTCAATTATGTTGATTCAAAATGCATCTGAAATCTAAGATCCATAGCTAAAAATGTTTAAGAGGGAGCTGGAGTTAATTCTGGCTCTATCATCCACGAAAATGTTAAAGACCGTAGCATCCCTGTTTGGGTCGGGTTACTTGAACAGTACAGGTTGTTTAGATCATAACTCAAGTTTTGGATGTCCAAATTACCTGATAATTGTTCCATTTGAAAGATAACATCCTAGGGAACAATTGTTATGAAGACCACTTTGCCTAAAAATGTGGTCTAGATGTTGATTTTTGCGATACAAGTTTAGGGTAAAAAGCAGTCTCGTAAGGCACCAGGGCGAGCTTCTGTCGCGATCGCGACACAGGTCGCGACCTCGCGACAGAACAATGCATATAAAGCTTTTTCTTCGTCTTTTTGAGCTCCTAGTTGCCATGGGCCAACCACTTACCCTTCCCCTTGACTAAATTGTATATTTTGTTGATGTTTTACTCCCCGGAATGAACCCGTATTATCCTGGAATGTTTCCGTGATTTATACCCTACATGTTTAGGGTTATCAAATGATTATAGGATTAGTTATCTATGTAACCAATGTTACGGCATAAGAGTTAGCATTGACCATGTGATGCCCTGTGATATGAATTGTTATATAATGCATTTGGTATAGAGTATAGAGCCTTTTTTGGTAATCTATCTTCTGTCGCGAGCGCGACCTCTTGTCGCGATCGCGACAATGAACTTGGCTTCTGTCGCGAGCGCGACTTCTTATCGCGATCGCGACAGAGAACCCCTTCTCGACCTGTTTTACTTGTTTTAAAGAATGTTTCCTTTTATCTTGCTTTGCATGATTTATATGTTTATGTAATGAATTTAAATGTTACATGCTTTTAATTGTTGAACAAGATTGTATATGAATTACATGCCTCTGAAGTTGATGAGTGCACTTGAATTTTAGTTGGTGAGTTGATATCTGTGTATAGTGTGTGAGTTGTTATTGAGCCTGATTACCATTATAGTGGATAGATAAGCATGTTTATAAAGGGCTAGAGTGCAGCTGCTAGAGTTGGCCTTAATTGTGCCCAGAGTTCGGAATACCTTTTGTATTCCATAGAGTTTGAGTTAATTCTCCACATGTAAGATACTGTAAACAGTATCCAGAGTTACCCGTATCCACCATGAAAGGAATTCAGGCTTGTTTTGTTAAATGTTGTGCAGTGAACTTGAGATGATTAAAGAGTTGCTTTGAATAAAGCTACAGTACATGAGAGTAATGTTTAAGTACATTATAATTCTGTATACAAGTATATGATTACATGAGTGTGTTTATATAAATGTGGATACATGATAGCGTGCATTTGTATACATGATATGTACAAGTTGTAGCGTATATGAACAAGTAAATGAATACATGTTATATGCACCTCAGTTCAGAGTACTTGGTAATTGAGCATCCTACCTATACATGTATACCAGTTATATGCATGAGATAGTGATTGTGTGATATGAAATGTGTGATTTATATGTGACTTCGTAATGAAGTCCTTTGCATTATTTTATCCCCACTAAGCGTTATCGCTTAGCACGGATGTTTATTTCTGTGTAGGTTTACAGGTTCGGATCTGTGAGCGGGCATCTGCGGGTCAAGGCCACTAGGAGTTTTGTTACGATTTCTTTTTGTATAAAATAGAGATAGAGTTTTACATTTTGAGTAACATCATTATGTAATAAAAGAGTATTGATGTCACACGTAAATGTATATGTAAAGCTAAATGAAAATAGATGTAATATAAGTAGAAAAAAATCACAAGTAAAGGTACATGCAAATGTATATGTAAATGTATATGAACATGCAAATGTATATGTAGTTAATATAACATGCAAGTGGGCCCTAGTGTAGTATTTAATTAACTTTAAATGGATGTGTTTATGCTATCGCTTCCGCTAATACATGTACATGTATACGTAAGTGTCCGCGTAGCGCCCCGATATTCCTTACCGGGGGTATGGGGGTGTTACATGCCTTTTGTACAAAGTGCCATTAACACTGATGAATTGAGTGGACAGCTTCCTGATCATCCTTTGATCCTTCTCCGTGACTTCCCCAGGAAAAGTTGACCTTTCTAAATAATTTTTAATGTCATAGTACTATGGATTTCCATCGGTGGTCTCGACGTCCATCACCTGCTCAGCTTCAAAGCAAGGCCTTCCTGAGCTAAAGATTAGCACAGGTTTCATCGAAACTCCTGTTGGATTATCCCACATAGACACTAAAGTTGCTAGAGCATCAGCTAACTGATTTTCGTCTCTAGGGATGAAGTGAAAAGTGCAAGTCTCAAACTGGCTGCTCAACATTCTTAAGTGCTTCACGTAAGGCAACAGCCTTTCTTCCTTGACTGACCACTCCCTTCTGATCTGATGAATTACTAAGGAAGAATCTCTGAATACTTCTGCGGTCTTTGCCCCCAGAGTGAGTAATGCTTCCAATCCAAAGATGCAAGCTTCGTATTCTGCTTTATTATTGGTAGCCTTATATCTCAGCTTCTTAGCCAATGGTAGCCTTTCACCATCCGGGGTCGTAAGAATAATTCCTGCTCCTACCCCTTTACTGTTTACTGCCCCATCAAAGAATAGCTGCCACCCTTGCACTGCGATGGCTATGACATCTTCATCCGGGAAGTTGTATACAAACTGGTCTCCCTCAATAGGATGTTCGGCTAAAAATTCTGCTACAGCTCTTCCTTTAATGGATTTCTTTGTTATGTACTCAATGTCGAACTCCTGCAACAGCAGTAACCATCTTCCCATCTTCCCTAGTAGGGAGGGTGCTTCTTGGAGGTATCTAAGAGGATTATGTTTGGCTACTGCCTGTACCCCGAAGGAATGAAAGTAGTGTCGCAACTTCTTAGAAGCCCAGATAACTGCTAAACAAATCTTCTCCACCTCTACAAATTTAGCTTCATACGGTAGGAACTTCTTGCTAAGATAGTAAACCGCAAACTCCACACCAAAATCGTCTTCTTGAGCCATCATAGCACCTACTGAGTTATCTTCCACTGTTAGGTACAGGATTAGTGGCTTGGCATGGCATGGTGGTCTTAATACTGGAGGATTTAACAGATACTCCTTAATGGTGTCAAATGCCAGTTGACAGTCATCGTTCCATATCACCGGCTGATTCTTCCTAAGAAGCTTGAAAATAGGCTCACATACTGAAGCAAGCTTGGCAATAAATCGGCTGATGTACTGAAGCTTTCCAAGGAAGCTTCTAACGTCCTTCTCCTTCTGGGGTACTGGCATCTCTCTTATGGCTTTGACTTTGTCGGGATCTACTTCAATTCCTCTCTGGCTTACCACATGGCCTAATAGTTTACTCGAGGTAACCCCAAAGATGCATTTCTTAGGATTGAGGCGCAGATTATACTTACTAATCCTTTGGAAGAACTTTTCTAAAGCATCAAAGTGACCTTCTCTAGTAGCCGGCTTAATCATCATGTCGTCGACATATACTTCCACTTCTTTGTGAATTAGGTCATTGAGAACTTTGGTGGCCATCCTCTGATAAGTTGCTCCTGCATTTTTCAACCCAAAAGGCATAACCCGATAGGCGTATGTCCCCCAATCGGTGATGAAAGCTGCCTTAATCCGGTCCACTATCTTGTTAAGGATTTGATTGTATCCTGCGTATCCATCCACAAAGCTGTACATCATACAAGCAGCAGCACTATCCACTAGCACATCAATATGAGGCAGCGGGAAATCATCCTTAGGGCAAGCTTTGTTCAGGTCTCGATAGTCAACACATACTCGAACCTTACCATCTTTCTTGGCTATAGGAACCACGTTAGCGAGCCAGGTCGGGTATTGAACCTCTATTAAGAATTTGGCCTCAATCTGCTCATGGATCTCCTCCTTTACCTTCTACACCCATTCTGGCCTAAGTCTCCGAAGCTTTTGCTTGACTGGTTTAAACTCTGGGTAAGTTGGGATGGCATGTTTGGCAACATCTCGATCTATTCCCGGCATATCCTCATAGGTCCAGGCAAAGACTTTTTCATATTTTTTTAACATTCTCTCGAATTTTAACCTCTCTTCAGGAGTTATGTCTGATGCTGTCAAAATTTCATTTGGATTCTCCAAAGTTCCGAGATTAAATGCAGTTGTGCTAGTTGAATTAATATAAAAAATGAATGCATCATGCTTATGATCATGCAAAATGAAATCAGAAACATCACACAAGTAAGCAAAGTTGTTCATCTCATTAACATAATCAGAAACATTAACATTGTTCTCAAAGAGTTTTGGTATAAAAGGAGAATCTAAATGACTATTAACTTCAGTCGACGCTGATGCTACAGCTGACTGTGCTTTGGCTTCTTGACTTGGTGACATCTTGAGATCTTCAATCTTCAGCTCTGGTTCTATCATCTTCTCCTTCCCTTTGAGTTTGGTGGCTAACAGCTTATCAGTTACAATCTCTTCGGGCTCATCCCTGTCCCAGATGCTGCATTGGGTCATAATCTCTTCGTCCCAAAAGTTCTCTACAGCTTTAACCACTCCAAACTCCCAGTCAAAAACATCATTGAAAATTTCGAAACCCGGGGTGATCTTCCCATCTACCCACTGGGGCTCTTCTTCTCCGGTGTAAGCACATACCGAGGATGATGGCACAAAGCTCTCCGAAATATGGGGGATCTTCTCTGATACTTTCTTCTTACCATACTCTCCTTTGTATCCCAACCCTTTTCGATCTTTCTGACCATGTGTAGTAATAACATCTTGCAGCCCTTGTGACTCTTTGCCCAAACCAGCCCCTGGGAGGAAGTGCATCTTCTTTAGCATGTTCACCACCTGAGGGCTACCTTTTAAGCTTTGCTCTTCTCTGATCATCGATACATGAAAGCCACTGAATGGCTGATTAGAGATCTCCAAAGCAGATACTTGGTTCTCTCTTGCTGCTTTGATGGCCACTACCTCCCCTTCATGAGGTATCTTTATTAACTGGTGTAAGGTGGATGGTACTCCCCTAACCTGTGGAACCACGGTCTACCAAGTAGAGCTGAGAAGTTTGCTGGAATCGGCAAGACCACAAAATCTGTTTCTGTCTCTATGGGCCCCGTCTTTACTATAGCTTTGAAAGTTCCCGATGCTTGCCTCCTGGAGTTGTCGTAGGCTGTGATGGTCAAATCAGACCTGCTTAACATACTCTCATCTAGCCCAAAAGCCTGAAGCGCTACTAATGGGCATGCATTTATTGATGACCCGTCATCAACCATGACGCAAGCGGTGTGCTTGCCATTGATCTGTGCTTTGATATACAGAGGCCGGTTATGGTTGCGACCCTCTGTCGGTAAATCTGCATCAGAAAATACCAGCTTCTCCCCAGACTCCCCCTTAACAAGGTCTAATAGCTTAGATGGAGAGATTGTAGTTGCTACGGTGGATACACTCAATGCTTCAACTAACTTCTGTCTGTGAGAGGGGGACTGTCTTAAGAGGTCCCAAATAGATATCTGAGCCGTCGTCCTTTTCAACTGCTTCACTATTGAATTGTCTTCCGGCTCCTTCTCTACGGGTGTTTGCAGTAGGTCCTGTTGCTTTTCAACTTCGGGAACTACTCTCCCGCTTCTCGTTACTGCCTCAACTCTCTCCTCTTCTTCTAAATCCCATGGATCCGTGACCTATCCATCTTTCTCTTCACCTTCATCTTCTCCACTCTCACTAGTGGACCAACAGTCTATCGCCGCCACGGGAATCTCTTTTTCACTTGCTTCAGGGCAAGTGATAGCGACATATTCATTTCCATATAAATCTTGCCTCACATACCATTCTGGTAGGCTTGATCCAATCATAAAAACTGGAGGTGGCACTGCATTATAGCTGGACTTCTTCTTTCCTTCTCTCTTCTCAGGATCGGTGATCTGTTTGTTGTCAATTAGATCTTGGACCCAATGTCTTAGCATTATATAATCATCTGTCAAATGCCCAGTATGCTGGTGAAATGCACGGTATTCATTTTCCTTGTGCCCTGGTTGTCCTTGGGTCCTAGCTGGCCTAGACGACAGGGGTCGCAGTTTTCCTTCTTTTACTAGCCTCTTCAGCACCCATGATAAAGGCCTACCCAAGTTGGAGAAATACCTCTGATTCACGCCTATTGCAAACACCTCAGCTGTCTTCCCACCTCTATTACTACTGCTTGAACTTGCTGACTTGGCTGCCCCCTGATTGCTGTATCTCTTCTTGACATAAAGCTCGCTGTTTGCCCTCTTGGCTAAATACTCACCTTCTGTTTCTATGGCAAAGTCCTTCAAGGACTCCCAATCCTTCAGTCCCTTCATTTTTAGTTCATCTCTCAAGTACGGGCTGGCATTTCAAATGAATAATCGGATCTGATCAGAAGTGTCCGGTTTGCATTTCATCTCCATAACCCGGTTCCTCCATCAAGTAAGGTACTCGTGGAAGGACTCTCCAGCCTTCAGTTGTAGCAACTCGAGATATTTCAAATGACCTCCATCCGGGTACTGCAATCGTACTGCTTAAGAAACTCTTCGGTCAGCAAGTCCCAATTCTCCTTGGACCTCCTGTCAAGCCCATGATACCAATCAATAGCAGCTCCTGTGAGACTCAAGCAAAAATACTCTATCTTCTGCTTTCTTGTTAAGGTCGTGCCCTTCATGACCAACGAGTATTGCTTGATGTGTGCGGCAGGATCAGATGTGCCATCAAATTTTGGGATATCAGGCATCTTGAAATTCTGGGGAATCAGGTCATCCCCATCCAGCTCTCGGTCTTCCGGGTCCATTCCCTTTACCACGGTCATCATCCTTGCTATGGCCTCAAACCTCTCTTCGATTTTCCTCCACATTGCCTCATCTAGTTTCGGCGACTTCCCCTTAACTACTGTATGCTCTTCTTGCTCATTTTCTCCAAACTCGGCTTTGGACCTAGGGCCCTCTCTGCGCACAATAGGTGCAGGTACTCTTTGCTCAACAATAGGTGGATCGACCACTGGCTGGTTAACTGCAGTAGGGAGCTCTTCTCTAATAGCCTCTTATTCAGCTCGCATCCGGATAGGGGCAGCAGCAGCTTGTTGCCCAGCTATGGTGGAGTCAAGATTGCCCATTATTGCAATCATTCGGGCTTCAAACTCCTCCATTCTCTTTCCTACCTCTTCAGCAATTATTGCCCGAGTTGCGTCAGACTCATTTGATGGATTAGCCATGTTTACTTCTATTGATGATTCGGAAGAAAACCCCACACTTCCTTCTAAGATTGAATCTGAACTCTGATCCGACACTAACTCTGTTAACCCCAAAAGCGGAGTCCTTCTTAACCATCCGTCGGGACCACTAGACCACCTAGGAGAATCTATGATGGCTGAAATGCGAAAATTGTTAAGATGATGCATGATTTAAATGCCATGCATGCTCGTGCTGATGCAACATAGACAAACACATGCAATCAAATAGATCCTTCCAACCTTATATCTCCCACACACGTGGTAATGCAGTCTCTTTCCTAGGTGGGCTTGATCCATGGGTTAACGGAGAACCCAATAGACACGTATGGTGCACGGTGGAAAACCGGCAGCATAACAGCTGTCATCTAATGTACATACGTATGGGTGTTTGGCCATCATGTATTTAAACAATTCAACTTAACTAAGATGGACCCATCGGGGCATAAAAGCCTTTGATGACGACCATTTAATTAAATTGACTTCGTCCAATATATGATGGCCCATGTAGCAAGCATAGTATTACGATACATTTCACCTAGTTGAAGTATCTATTGCCATTACATGAGCTTTAGTCAAAGGGTGATGATATTTTTGGGTTACCCAAGCATGATCCCTGCCGACGGGTCTAGCTCATCACGAGCATAACGACCGATCGGGTCACCATTTGATATACCATTGAGGTACGAGGCTTGGGCTGGTGATTAACCTTAACACTTCCCTAAATTGAGTGAAAATAGGGTCGTGCTTCAGGAACGCACCGGGGCTAAATCTAAGGCTCTAATGCGATGCAATGCAGTTTTGAAAGAAGGTGAAATTTTTAAACTAAAACTTAATTATAAATTTTAATCAATGTACTTTCGAATCGAAGTCTCGAGTATTGTCCCTAGTGGAGTCGCCACTGTGACGAGAGCGGGACCCCGCGGCCGCCCCTCTGACCGCTCGCTTGAGGGCGATCGGGCAATTGAGGATCCGTTTGCAACATGTAAAGATATTTATAAGTGCATCTATTTTGGGCAACGAAGAGGTTTCATGGAGTCGCCACCCAATAGAACATTAGGAAAGTTTCTCTCGCCTCGAAGAGTCTAAGACTGCGCTTAGTATCCATTTTGGGCCAACCAAAGGGGTCTTGGAGGGTAAACCTCTCGCCCTAAGGAGCCTAGGATTCATTGATTAAGTCTTTTGATGGGACACAAGAGGTGTCTTGGAGATCCCATCGAAACGGGTCTCTCGCCTCGTTGAGCCCAAAGACCAGAGATAGGTTCGGGACTTCTCATTTATTCGTACTTTGATTAGTATTACAATTAAGTTTTGAATTTATTATTTCGCCATCTTTCCATACGATGCAATCTTAATTAAAAGGCACAAATATTCACATCAAAAGCAGTAAAATATTAAAAATAAATTATAATAATACTAGGAGCCGAATACAACTCCCATTTAAACAAAGTGCAAACATACATAAAATCGGGGAATTTATTAACTATGAGGACTTTGGTCCCCGCATGTGTATTTAAAGAAAACATTTTGGATGTGGTGACTTATTTGGGATGAAAACTAGGACATTGGTCCCATTTATTATGAAAAATCCAAGTTTAATTTAGTAGAAATATTTTTGTGATTTTTATTTGGGCATGCATAAAAAACCATTTTACTTTATGAATATATAAAAGGAAATAAAAAATATAAACAAAATGAGAATTAAAATGTATAAAGAAGATATCGAACCCCGTATCTCCTCCTTCACGTGCATGGATGCTCAAACAAGAATAAAATAACAATTTGCAACAAAAAATAAAAACAAATAAATTGATGTTAGAAATTAACCCAAAGAAATAATATGACATAAAAGATAATATGTATAATGAAAATATAACATGCATAAGATTCTACAACATGCATAAAATAATTATGATGCAACTTAACATGCATAAGAATAAAAAATTAACCATGCTCAACATATCAAATAAATAATTATAATAACAACTATGAGTAAAAATTAAAATATTGATATGTGTAAAAAACAATTTGACATGAAAATATAATAGGATTTAAAAGAGTTTACTTGTTATATGAACAATTGAAGATAAAATAATAAGTAGAAAATTATGAGGACTAAAAGGATTTACATTTTTAAAAGTTAATTGGAATCAAAAGAAATTAAAATCAACAAGAAAATTAAGGAGTTAAGCCATGATTAATTACCCTCAAATTTAATCTTGAAGAATTGAAGGTAGAAGTGTTGAAGTCCTTGTCTTTTCCTTGTGAAAAATGCTTGAAAAATAACTTGGAAACTTGAAAAATCACCCTTGGAAGCAAGTGTGTAAGATTGATTTTTTCTCGAAAACTCAAAAGCTCAAAAATTCAGTTTTTTCTCTCTACAATCTTTCTAATTCATCTCCCCCTTGTGTCTGAATTTTTTCTCCACCTTTAGCACTCAAAAACTACCCAAAAACCACCCAAAACCGTCCAAAAATCGTTAAAAAACAAGTGGGGTCGAAAATGGGCGAAATGGGGTGACTGCGCGCTGCACGCAAAGCACAGCCGTGCTTTCAAAGAAGCACAGCTGTGCTTTCGCGCGCGCACTGCAGCGCAAAGCACAGCCGTGCTTTTAGGGCAGATTTTGTTTTTTTAAACTTTAAATTTTTATATAAAATACCCTCAACCTAAAACACACTTTTTCTTCTCCAAAATAATTTTAAAAATATTTTAAAAATATTTAAACTATATTTTCTTACTCATAAAAAAGACAAGGAAAATCACTTCCGAGCTCCAATTTTTTTGCCTATAAGCCGGCGTAGCTAAATTTCATCATCGGGTAATCCTGATGAAGGCTACTCGGGACCCGGTGTCTGCACAAGGTATCGGACATCAGCACCTTACCGTTCATAGTCGCATGAGATTTATACGTGTAATTATCATACACAATTACTCATACAGTAACTGAAAACCCATTCACATGCGATACAATTACCATATAATAACGTACCCAACTATCATGCTAAGAACACTAGCTATCTAAACATACTTTTGTCATGCCATAATACACACACTAGCCGAACTCAAGGGAAGATGTCAAACACCACACTTCCATGTTATTACGTAATATATGCATATTACCACATCTACTACATTTATCAGTACATTATGAAAAGTAAATACATGTACAATGCAAGGTCACTAACCATCTAGACATATAGCCATCCCACATTACCACACCTGCACCTACCGGAGCCGCTTCACATGCATTGCACCCCAAATATTACACATATAATCATTCATTAGTCAAGATCGCCTCCTTACGCATATGAATTCACATGCTAAACAATAATAGTTAATAGTACAAAATCACATTCGTATATGCACTAATTATCCATAATAGTCCATAATTCAAGCTCGCATTCATATACATATTAATTCATATGCTTATAACATAACTGGTCAGATTCACATTCTAATAAGCATAACATAATGACTATACTCATGGCATTCGAAAAATCATGGTCACAGTCATACACGTCTTAATTCCCGTACTTATATCCATAACTGATGGTATACAAATACATTCACAATATGATATACATATACAGATAATTAGGTTCAATTCACATGTTTGAATCACACTTAACCCATTCAGAGATTCATAATCACATTCGGATACATAACTGAGTCACATGTCAAAACTCATACTCATTCAGATATCACATTCTCTTATTCATATCAGACAAAACAAACATAATATGTGCCGACTCAAAATAGTGGATAACGAGTATACGGACAGTACCTTATGGGTACGAATCGGCCAAAGGGTACTTTATGGGTACAAATCGAAAAACTATTTTATTTTATCACATTTAAAACATTTTTCTGAGGGGGGATGCTAAACAAGATCCAAACACATTAAAAAGGATCGCGAGGATCTGAACACATTAAAAGGGTTCGCGAGGAACCAAACGGGGACCTGATCAGGGTCCAAACGTCCAAAGGTGCTGCAGCTAAAGAGACTCTATTAGGCATGCCTAACTATCCACTAGACTGACTCTCGCAGGTCATGCATAAATGAAAGCATGTTTCAAGTCACATGACATAGTTCATCATGCACAATACTGAGTATAATAGACATATAATTAAGTTCACACTATCCACGTGTATCATCCAAATCATGTGTCGATTCACAATATATGTATATATATATATATACAGGTCATCATGCATAATCCAGAGTCTAATAAATAAATACATATGTTCATAATATCAATCATACCTCATACAATTCATATTATGAAGCATGCAATATAATTCAATCAACACACTTTAGCACTATTCAATATTCTAAAACATATTATAATTAAATGTGGGTCCATATTATGCCAATGATTAACGATGCATAATCTTACTCATGGAATGATACAATATACACTTAAGCATAGCATGTTATTCTTAGAGAAGGAATTTAAGATATGCATAACATAATTTACATTTTAATATAACATGCTCGGGACTAGACAATCAGGAACTTGGCATTCATAATTCCTTCGCATTCGAAATACAACATGCAATACAAATCACAATAATTAACATATCTAAATCCAAACTATGCAGTTTAAATCCCACAATCATTTAATAGGATCACTATAATCCAAAACTTATTCCAAAAATACCACATATAACTTATCATAGATAACATATTAATAATCGCAAATAAATTCGGATAACCATTCATATAAGCAAGGTAATATAGCACACCGTAGAGGGAAAAAGCCATAAAAAGCATTTGAAAGTCATTTTATAAGAAAACTGTTCACGTGGGGAAAAGGGCAAAATAGAAAAGCCGAAAAGAGGGAGTCTGAGCAACCTTCACGAGTCGTGAAGGTCGCTCACGACTCGTGAGCATTGCTCACGTGTCATGAGCGTTGCTCATGACTCGTGAGCTTTGCTCACGTAACGTGAGGGTAGCTCACGACTCGTGAGCTTTGCTCACTGCCCTCTTCCTTCCCGATCGATTTTCAAAAACCCTAACATAACCCATAATTCCCAGAAAATCACCCTAACTCAAATCCAAATCATTCTTACCTGAAATTAGCTTCCTCAAGCTTGCAAAAACCAACATAAATTATACAAAATCACTTCCTTAATACTTACCCACCCAAAACAGGGAATAACCAAATTAAAACTCAAAATATCAAAACCCAGTATATGCAAAATTCCCAAACCTGAAAATTGAAGCTCTAAAACCACACTCTCCAAGCTTCAATCTTCCATCCTTTCCTTACCCTTAAGCTTCCTCTTGCAACCCAATGCTTACACAAACCAAAACCCACAAATTACTCTTCCAAGAACCCTAACTCAAATAAAACTTAGAAGAGGAAGAAGAGGGAGAACTCAAAAACACAGGAAACCCTAACCCAACACAGACCACTTCAAAGCAGCTTCTAAATCTTCCAAATCTACTTCAGCTCATACACAAAACTAGGGGATGAAGAGCAAGAAGAGAGAAGAAAGAAGAAGGAGAACAGGAAGAGGGGGAGAAGAGGGCAAAACGTGATCTGCCTCCTTCTCTCATTCTTTTCCTTTTTTTTTTTCTTCTTTCCTCACTAATTGCACATATCCACAAGCCACATGGCAGCCTCCTGTTGGTCCAAATAAAATATCTTTGACTTCCATACACCAAGGCACCATACACATATACACCGCATAATTGCCTTACATCCATGATACCAAACAACACACTAGATAACTCCTGCACTTAACATCTTTAATTAATTTTGCAATTAAGTCCTTATCATCCAAATTCCTCATGCACAAATTACCGAAATATCCATCACTTATTCGACTTAGCTTGCCAAATCCGACTAGGCCCGATTTGGGGTGTGACAGAACGGGAAAGGGAGAGGGCTGATTTTCTACCTTCTCTCTCCTCTTTTATACTCCTCTTATCCCCTAGCCACTTGTCACATTCCCAATGGTCTAATTTAGATATTTATGCCAAATTCTTCATTCAATCCTTCAACTTTCATAACCTCATACATTGGTATTCATAACTTAATCATCCTTCACATTGGCCCACTTAATTAATCTTATTCTTTCAATCAAGTCCTAATTCCATAATTGACAATTTACCATTTGTCACTCTTGCCGAAACTTTTACATAAATTCTTAAATTGTCCAAATGGCATACCAAACACTTTAACTTACACAACTTCTATCACTACTCATCCTCAATATGCACAAATCCTTCTAGGGTACTTTTCGGCTTGTTATAATTCTTCCCCTAAATGAATTTTGTCCTCGAAATTCACTTACATCAGAAAAATTTAAAACTTTACTCCAATTCACTAACATTTACACTGATCATTTCTGTATCATCATATAACACTTACGTTCTACACTTATAATACATACATTTCACTTATTCAAATACACCTTTACTTTTAATATACTTACTTGCTATAACTTATTCTCATCACTATACTCTCAAATCACTTCTTTAAAATCGAAAAGACTACACAAATCATAACTTTCTCTTGTACTTATCTAAACCCAAACTCATAAAATCGACTTAATGAACCCTCATGATTCTCCATTCATGATCTTATGTTTAAACCAATCACATTAATCAGAACAATCACTTCTTAACCGCCCATCAGAAACCAAAGCACATACACTTCACGCATAAACCATTTAATTTACAACATTTGCTGCACAATTCCTTAATAAATCAAAAACATCTATCGTACGTACTACTTTCCTTACTAACGATACTCGTATCTTACTCCAAAAATCATTTCACATTCATCGGTGCAAGATTCCAAAATACTCTTTCTACTCACTTCTGATTATATATACACGTCACACTTTCCTTAACAATTGCTATGCTCTTAAATTATACACCTTATCTTAATATCAACACTCAATGTACACCCTGTCAACTTTTTCTCCATCACAACGCATATGCAAATGTTTCTCGTGTGTAATCGAAGGGATGATGATGCAATGAGGATGCGATGGTTCATGTATGTAAGATAATGAAAAAATGCAATTGATGCTATAATAATGCACTTATCCCATCCCCATGGTTCAATATGCTTTTATTCAAACACTTTTCTGGTGATAGCTGATAGGCATACATAGCATTACCATATCCTTACAAAAATTCAGATATTCTACCCAGACAACCACATATCAATACACTTCAAAACTTCTGTAAAACCTTATCTTTAAACACCTAGAATCGAAACAAAATTCCTAACATAATCTCTGATAACTCATCTAACAAACACATCCCAAATACACACATACACACATAACAATATAGGACAGGTAGATCATGATCTACCGAGCCAACACTTAACTAAACTCTTTATCTAATTAGGAGGTTACCCTACTCGACACATACCTGAAAAACAAAATCATCCGCTTTGGCCAACGCTAAACTATACGACACACTTCGAAACACCTAGTTAACCAGAACTGACTAAATCAAAGCATTGATACCACTAACTGTAACACCCCCAACTCCCACACATAGCATAATGAAGGACAAAGAGCTATGGTGAGCAGAGGGTGCTACCAGACAAACACTCTTAGCAATAACGAAAAAGCAGAATAATAAATTTCTCTAAACAGAACCTCAAGACATGCACATCGTAAACCTATATTATCACCACACCATTATTCACACTAGAGAATATTACAACTTATTACAAATGCTAAATAAATAAACTTAAATACAAACGGACAATCAATAAAAACTTTCTATAACTTCTACCGACTTGTTGGCAAAAGTGACAGAGAATCGTTGCGCTATTCTGATCTCTTAACCTACACGGAGAAACACCCATGCTAAGCGATAATGCTTAGTAGGACAAAATAAATATTAACCAACCACTCGCAGTTGTTGTTAACACAAGCACATGCATAAGCAGTATGTATATATATATATATATATATACCAGAGGATAAGCCGAACATATTCTAATCAGAGAGGCACCTCTGGTAGCAATTATAGAACTGCCTCCTGTTGTTGAGCCAAGAGCTCTTTATTGATCCTAGAAGGGTCAGGGGACATAGACCTGAAGGGGATTTCATAGAGGATGAGCAAGAGGAACTCAGTGTAGTAAAAGCTAAACCTTCTAAAGAGGATACTGCCTTAAAGAAGATAGAAGAGAGAGTGGAGGCGATGGCCCACCTACTATCCTCAGGAAAAGGGATAGGCCACGAGGATAGGGATTTAGATGATGAGGAGATAGTCCCTCAGAGGTTTAAGATGGCCGATCTGCCCAAGTTTGATTGCACCTTAGATCCATCTGCCCACATCATACAGTACACCCTTATAATGAAGGGAACTATACTTACTAAGAGACAAAAGGTAGAATATTTTTTCCTCAGCTTGAGTGGGCCTATTATAGACTGGTACCACGGGTTAGATAGGAGAACAAGAGAGGATTGGGACTTATTGACTGAAGAGTTCCTTAAATAATATGATTGTAGTACCCGAATGGAGGTTATTTTAAAGGATTTGGAGCCACTTCAGTAGAAACCCAATGAGTCATTCCACGAGTATCTTACTCAGTGGAGAAATTGGGTGATGTAGACGAAAAAAAAGCTAGATACTCCGGATCAGATTCAATTATTCATCCGAAATTCAAGCTCGTATCTCAAGGAAGGGTTAAATATGAAGGGGCTCAAGGACTGGGAGTCTTTCAAAGATATAGCTATCGAAGCAGAGAGTGAATATTTGGCAAAGAAGGCAAGCTAAGATAGTTTTGCTAGGAAACATTTTGGCAACCAATCGGGAAATAGGTCCGCCGGTACTGGAAGTAACAGTAATAATAAGAGTGGCAGGACAGCTGAGGTCTCGGCTATAGAATCCAACCAAGGCCAAAGGTATTATTCGAATTTGGGTCAACCTCTGACTTGGATTTTGGAAAGGTTGGTCAAAAAAGGGCCGTTGAGACCTTTAGAGCTGAGGCCAGCTAGAAACCATGGTTAACCAGGACATAGGGGGATCAGTATTGCGCTTATCATAAGCACATAGGGCATCTAACTGACTTTTGTATAAACTTGAAGAACAAGATCAAGGATCTCATTGATAATTAGCAGATCACGGATCTTAAAAAGAGAGAGAAGAAAAAGAAGTCTGGTAATAATGTGGTTCCTCCACCAGTGTACATGATTGGGTCTAGGTTGCCCGAATGGTATATATTACGAGATTTATATGGTAATGAGTATATTTTTGTCACCCGTACGATGAAGGAAAAAGTGATTTCTATGGCAACAATAGATTGTTGGTCTACCAGTGAAAGTGAAGAAGAAGACGAGGGTTCTGAGAGGATGAAGGAAAGAGAAAGGTTTGGGCTGTAACCCGAAGTGGTAGGGTAGTCCCAGAGGTAGAGAGGCCTCAAGACCCAGCACCTATGCTTGCAGGAAAAGAACTTGAAGAGGATGGGTTAATGAAATAGTTAAAGAAGACAACAGCCTAGATATCCATTTGGGATTTACTGAGGCAATCCCCATCACATAGGCAGAAGTTAGTAGAAGCCTTATGTTAGTCAACTATTGCCACCACAATCTCACCATCTAATTTACTAGATTTAGTTAAAGGGAGCTCGGGAGAAATTTTTGTTTATTCTGATGAAGATTTATCACCTACATCAAAGCGCAGATCAATGGCAAGCATATTACCTACGTGATGGTTGATGACGGCTCTTCTATAAATGTATGCCCTTCGGTTGCACTTTCGACTTTTGGTTTGGATGAAAACATGTTGAGTGATTCTGACCTGACTATTACAGCTTATGACAACTCCCGAAGACAGGCGTCAGGGACTTTTAAGGCAATAGTCAAAACTGGGCCCATAGAAGAAGAAGCAGAATTTGTAGTCTTATCGATCCCTGCTAATTTGTCTTCTTTACTTAAAAGACCTTAGTTTCATAAGCTGGAGGGGAGTGCCATCTACCCTGCATCAGATGATTAAAATATCGCACGAGGGGGAAGTAGTAACTGTTAGGGCTGCTAGGGAAAATCAAGTTTTCGCACCAGAAATCTCCAAACAGCCGTTCAGTGGTTTCCATGTGTCAGTAATCAGTGAAGAGGGAATTTTAATGGGTAGCTATCAGGCAGTAAATGTTATGAAGTGAATGCATTTTCTTCCAGGAACTAGTCTGGGAAGGAATTCGCAAGGGCCACAGTTACCTATCACAACGAAGGGTCAGAAGGACCGAAGAGGACTAGGCTATAAAGGTGTAAGCAGTAAAGGGAAAGAGAAGTTAGCAGACATCCCTCATATTTTGGAAAGCTTTATGCCAGCAGCGCCCCTTTGTGCTTATTATAGAGAGACTGAACCTCAGTTTATCAATAATCAAATTTTCCCAGGCTTCGAAGTTTTTAATGATGTGTTTGACTGGACCGAGGGGACCATCAAGTCAGTTAAAGATTTTTGGGATGAAGAGATTATGACCCAGAGCAACATTGAAGACAAAAATGAGCCAAAAGAGGTTTATACTGACAAGTTGCTTGCCACCGGGGTGAAAGGGAAGGAAAAAATAGGAGTATAAGCACTAATACGGAACCTAAAGATCCAGGATCCAGAAGCTCCGCCAGAGATAGTTGGGAAGACACCACCAAGTCAAGGCCATAGCGACCAGTCAGCTTCAACATCTGTATCAATGGATGAAGAAGACTGTAGTTATTTAAATATTCTTTTTATTCTAGAACTCTTTAATGATGACAATGTGTGCAATTCTAATTTTGTTAATGAAATGAACAATTTTGCTTACTTATGCGATGTTTCTGTTGATTTCATTTCACATGATCATACATATGATGCATTCATTTTTGACAAAAATTCAACTAATACAACTCCATTTAATCTTGGAACTTTGGAAAACCCAAAGCAAATCTTGATAGCGTCTGACATAACTCCTAAAGAGAGATTAAAATTTGAGTGAATCCTAAAAAAATATGAAAAAGTCTTTGCCTGGACCTATGAAGATATGCTGGGAATTGACAGAAATATCGCTGAACACGCAATTCCAACTTATCCAGAGTCTAAACCGATCAAGCAAAAGCTTAGCAGGCTTAGACCAGAATGGGCACAGAAGGTAAAAGCGGTAGTTCATAAGCATATTGAGGCTAAATTCGTAGGAGAGGTTCAGTACCCGATGTGGCTAGCTAATGTAGTCCCTATAGCTAAAAAGGATGAGAAAGTTCGTGTCTATGTGGATGATCGAGATTTGAACAAAGCCTGTCCAAAGGATGATTTCCCTCTACATCATATTGATGTTTTAATAGACAACACAGCTTCTTGCATGATGTACAATTTTATAGATGGTTATGCTGGATATAATCAGATCCTTAACAGAATTGTAGATCGGATTAAGATGGCCTTCATTACTTAGTGGAGGACATTTGCTTATCTGGTTATGCCTTCCGGACTAAAGAATGTAGGCGCGACTTATCAGAGAATGGCCACTAAGATTCTTGATGACTTGATTCACAAGGAAGTGGAGGTGTATGTAGATGATATGATAATTAAGTCGGCTACTAGGGAAGGTCACTTTGAAGATTTAGAGAAGTTCTTTTCTGAGAATTGATAAGTACAACCTTCTCCTTAACCCTAAGAAGTGTATTTTTGGAGTCACTTCTGAAAAATTGCTTGTCCATGTAGTGAGTCAAAGGGGAATTGAGATAGATCCCGACAAGGTCAAAGCAATTAGAGAGATGCCAATGCCCTAAAAGGAGAATGATGTTAGAAGCTTCTTGGGAAAACTTCAGTACATTAGTCGATTCATAGCCAAACTGTCCTCGATTTATGAGCCAGTGTTCAAGCTTCTCAAAAAGGAATAGCCTGTTGAATGGAATGACAATTGTCAGAAGGCTTTTGACACTATTAAGGAATATCTCTTAAATTCGCTTATTTTGAGGCCACCTCTGCCGATCAAGCCACTAATCCTCTACCTAGCGATAGAAACCAACTCAGTAGGCACCATGATGGCTCAAGAAGATGAGTTCGAGGTAAAGTATATGGTCTACTATCTCTACAAGAAGTTCCTCGCTTATGAGGCTAGGTATGTTGAAATGGAGAAGATATGTTTGGCAATAATTTGGGCCTTCAAGAAGCTGAGACACTATTTCCACTAATTCAGGATTCAGGCAGTCGCTAAACAGAATCCTTTGAGATATGTTCAGGAAACATCTTCTTTGTTGGGAAAGATGGGTAGGTGGTTAATATTGCTCCAAGAGTTTGATATAGAATACATCACAAGGAAAACCATTAAAAGGAGAGCTGTAGCTGAATTCCTAGCTGATCATCCTATTGAAGGAGACCATGTCAAAACCCAAAATGTACCCTAGAAGGATTTGCGCATATAAAGGATGAGTAGTGACTAAAATTATGCAAGTTGTAGGATTGGGTGTATCGAATGGATACATTAAGAATTAATGTAAAAGTTTCGGCAAGTACGGCCAATGGTAAATTATAGAGTATAGAATTTGAGTTTAATTGAAAGGATAAAATTAGTTAAGTGGGCCAATGTGAAGGGTTATAAGATATAAGTGTTAATGTATAAGAAAATGAGAATTGAGGGATTAAAAATGGATTTTGACAAAAATATCTGAATTGGACCAATGGCAAGGTGACAAGCGGCAAGGGATAAAAGGAGGTATAAAAAGAAGAGAGAGAAAGAGGGAGCGGGCAGAAATTTGCTCTCCCCTCTCTCCCGTTCTCCTCATTCTTCTTCTTTTCCTCTTCTTTTTCTTTCCTTCTTGTTCAAATGTCATTTTGTTTTTCCCTCAAATTAAATCCCAAGATTAGATGATGAAGATTGTTAGCTCAAGTGATTTAAGTGGAGATTTTGTTAAAGGAAAGGTAAGTTTAAGTTTTGATTTCCCTTATTTCTTTTGATTTAGTTTTTAAACCCTAGATTTATGTTTAGTGTATATGTTTGTGTATTTGCTGAGGTGTTGGGATGAGAGAGACTTTTGATGGGTTTGCAGTCAAGCAAGATAAATTAAAGAAGTTATTAGGAGCAAATGAGATGAGGTATGGGAATTTAGGTTTTTTGTCTATTAATTGATTTTGTTGATTCTAGTCTATTTCTGGAAATTTGTGAGTTTAATGATGTTTAAGTTAGTTTAAATGTTATGGGTTTTAACTCATTTGTGTTAAGAGGCTTTGAATGTGACATATTGGATCAAAATGTGCAATTGATTGATAGTTTGGAGTAAACTTCTGATCTTGTTAAATTTGAGATATTGATTATGTTAATTGAATGATTTAATTGTTTTTATTGGTTTAAAGGTTGTGTTTTATATTGCTTTTGATGATTTAAAAAGGTTGAGTTGAGTTATATTGAAGTTTAGTTGAAATTGGAGGGTTGGGGGTGTTTTAGAAGATGATGGAGTTCTGCAGATTTTCTGCAGATCTGGAAAACGCAACTCTGTCGCGATCACGACGTATGTCGCGAGCGTGACAGACCCGGGTTGTTCCAGCCCTCCCAGCAGCCGAGCATCGTTCTGACAAGCATAGCTTTTCGCGTGCTGTCGCGATCACGAAGTGTGTCACGAGCGCGATAGAGCGAGAAGTACTGTACTGGCAGAGCAGCGCTGTCGCGAGTGCGCGATCGCTATAGCGATGCCAGGCACGCTCTGTCGCGGGCACGATATAAGTCGCGATCGCGACAGAAGTTGATCTGCTCTCCTTCTAGTGCAAGCGTGGCATTCTGGGAACTTCACCCTGTCGCGAGCGTGATAGGCTCTTGTGACGTGCGTCAAACCCCGTGGTGCCCCGAAAACAACCCGCTTTTAGGGCCTTCGATTGCAAGTGAAATTGCAAGGGCGTCTATTTCGAGCAACAAAGAGGTTTCTTGGAGTCGCCACCCAATAGAACATTGGGAAAGGTCATCTAGCCTCAGTGAGCCAAAGAAAGTGCTGCTGTGTCCATTGTAGGCAAGCCAGAGGTGTGTTGGAGGCTTCCACCCTAATGATAGGATGGTCCTCTAGCCTGACACTTGGGCAAACTAGAGGTATCTTGGAGGCATCCACCCTAATAGAACACTAGGATGGCCCTCTCGCCTCGTGGTGCCTAGGACTGTACAATTTTGAGCGTTTTTATGGGACCCAATAGGTGTCTTAGAAGCCCCATCCCAACAAAACATTGAGATGGCCCTCTCGCCTCGTTGAGCCCAAAGACCAGAGAAGGTTCGGGACTTCCCATTTATTCATACCTTGGTTAAATTTATAGTTAAGTTTTGAACTTATCATTTCATCCCATTTCTCACTCAATTTAATGCATTCAAATTAAAGAGCAAATCATCCATTTAGGGAAAGCGGTAAATAAAGCATAATTAAGATAAAATGTACAAAAAATAGATTACAATAAAACGAGGGGTGGAATACAACCCCATTGTAAATTGCATGCGATTCATCCATAAATCGAGATATATGTTAGGAGTGAGGACATTGGTCCTCGCATGCATATTTGTGACAAAATAATTTTGAAATGTCTATTTTTATTTGTTAGGAAAATTGGACATTGGTCCTCATTTTACAAAAACCCCAATTTAATTAATAAAAATATTTAACCATTTTTATTAGCGAGATAATATTAAAAAAGGGCATTATTCCCAATAACGATATAATTTAAAGTAAAAAAGAGATAAAGTCTAGAAAGTAAAATCGGGAGGAGATCCTTGGGTCTTTGCAGCGGATTCTACATCAAATGGCTCCAAATCCACCAAACAAGTCAAAAATAAGAACTCACAAAAATAAAAGACATGTTAGTGTAAAATTAAAGAACCCAAAATAAATGTGAAATTAAATGATAGGGAGGAAAACGGAAGAAATTGCATAAAAAAAACTATTAAAAACAAAAGAAAGAAGGAAAAGGAGTCAAATGGGGAAATGAGGCCCAGGGACGGCCCAAAGCATTTGACCGACGGGCGTCCCTAGGCTTGACAGACGGGTTTAAAGGGGACCCTCGACGGCCCGTCGCTCCCTTAAGCGATGGCCGTCGGTCATCCTTATGCCCGTCGGTCGCCTCTGTTCCTAAAAGAAAACAAAAAAAATAAAATTTTCTCTTTGTTCTAATTTGAATAAAAATGGATTTTTATACAAGAAAATACTAAGAATAATTAAATTCAAAACAATAGTCCCATAATGTTTACCCTTGGATTTTTACCTCGTGAAGGTGAACGTTGCAAGATTTTGACTCCTCGAGTTCTACAAGGATCGGATCATGATCACACGATCTGGAGGGATTTTTGGTTGCAAAAATCCTACTTTGGCAAATAACCAACAGAAGGAAATTATTTTCTCTTTCTTGGAATTTGGACAGCAATAAATATCTGAATTAGCTAGATTGATGAAAACGAATGGATCTCGTTTCCTCGGATTAGCGTAATTCAAGAATAAAATAAAAGAATAAGAAACTTTAAAAGGAAATCCTTTTTGTAGAAATTGAAAATGAGATCCTCTGTGGAAAATTGCTAAGCTTAAATTTTCTAATTAAAAGTTTTCTAATCAATAGTTTTTCAATAAAATTTTCTAACCTTGGAAACTAAATCCCTTTCCCCTATTTATAGATTTAGGAAGAAATTTCAAATAAATTTAAATTTTAAATTTAGATTTGAAGAGGATTTTTCGAAATCAAATCAAAACAGAATGATTTTTAGAATATTCCTAAAATCAAATATAATATTTAAAAATATTTGAAAAGATTTGGGAAATTCAAAATGATTTTGTAAAATCCTTCAAAATTTGGAAAATCTAGCGGTTTAAACAACCAGATCATCGACCGACGGGCTGCCTGTGGATTACCGACAGGCGTCGGTTGCAAGGGGCACCAGTGGTCATTTGGCTGACGGGCCCTCCACGTGGCACGGAGCTGAGAGACGGCCGTCTCGCATGAGGAGTGGGCATCGCTCAGGCGAGCTACCGGCGCCTCTCAAACGAGCGACAGGCGCTGCTCAAACGAGTGACAGGCGCCGCTCAGCCAAGCGACGGCACCATCCCCGAGCGACGGGTGTCGCACAGGCGAGCGATGGGCGTCTCTCATTTAAGCTATGGGCTCCCTTCCCTGAGTGACAGCCGACACTCAACATGAGAGACAGGCCTCTCGCATGAGCGACGGCCTCTCCGCCACCGACGGGCTGCCCGTCTGTGGTACCAAATGCCAATTCTCAAAGATGAACTCTCATTGACTTTCCAAAATATCCTGTTTACCTAGAAAACCTTCGATCTTTATAAAACGGGAGGATGAACATCCACAAATTTCGTCCCTTATCCGAAAACCGATGTTAGTTTCTTCATCGGGTAACTCTGATCTGGACTACCTCAGGACCCGGTGTCTACAGTTGCACCAAATTTTTGGGAAACTAGTACACTAGTATTTAGATGAGCCAAAATTCAGAGGATAAAGGAAGAAATGCGTACCTGATGTAGCCCTTACCATCCCGATGCTGTGTGGAAGCAAATGGTTTCTCGTCTCCATCTGGTGAGCCTCGTCTCAGCCTACTCGGTAACTGAGAGTCGCGGGAGGCAGTGTTATCAAACTGCATCCCATTTGCAATTTGTTCTATTGCAGGTATACTGCCAGCCTTGTCTCATCTTGCATGGTGTCTGTGAGAAGTGGTGTTATCTATCCCCAACTCGGTTACGATCTGTTCAATCGCGTGTGTCCCACTGTCCTCATCTCGGCATGCACAGTGGCTGATCTGTCCCGTCGGCCTCATCTCGGCTTGCACGGTGACTGTGGGATGCAGTGTTCTCTAACCACAACCCCTGTTATAATCTAGTCTATCGCGTGTGCCCCGCTGTCCTCATCTCGGTATGCATGGTGGTTGTTCTGTCTCGCTGGCCTCATCTTGGCTTGCACGGTGACTGTGGGATGCGGTGTTCTCTAACCATAACCATATTGCGATCTATTCTATCGCGTGTGCCCCGCTGTCCTCATCTTGGCATGCACGGTGGCTGTTCTGTCCTGCTGGCCTCATCTCAGCTTGCATGGTGACTGGGGGATGCGGTGTTTTCTAACCACAACCCTGTTACGATTTGTTCTATTGCTGGTGTCCTGCTGGCCTCATCTCGGCTTGTACGATTTCTGCGAGATGCAGTGTTATCTAACCACAATCTCTGTTGCGATCTGTTCTATCGCTGGTGTCTCGCTCACTTCATCTCAGCTTGCACGGTATATGTGAGATGCGTTGTTATCTAACCGCATCTCGGTTGCAATCTGTTCTATTGCTGGTGTCGTGCTGGCCTCATCTCGGCTTGTACGATGTCTATGAGATGCAGAGTTATCTAACCCATCTCGATTTTGAGCTGTTCTATTGTGTTTGCCCCACTAATCTCATCTCGGTCTGCGTGGCGATTGATCTATTCTGCTAGCCTCATCTCGACCTGCACGGTGTGAGGTGAAGTGTTGTCTAACTACGTCCTCTGTAGCGATCTGTTCTATCGCATGTCCTCTGCTGGCCTTATCTCGGCTTGCACGGTGTGAGATGTCCTGGGTGGTAATGCCCTCTGACTACATCCCACTTGCAACCTGTTCTGTTACTGGTGTCCCGCTAGCCTCATCTCGGCTTGCGCGGAATTTGAATAGTTTTATCGTTGACCATCTTTGGGTCCGTGTGAACTCATGTTCCTATGTTACAAAAGATTTTATCAAGTCGTTGCGAGTTGATTTGTTCATTATCTTTTAAACAATTTTTGCATTATTATTATCTTGTTTTTTCCTTTTCTATTCACCGTGTTATCAAACGCTTGAAAAGTGTAGATAAGATGTTAATCATGGCAGAATATACAACATGAAATATAGATTTAACAAAATATAAGCATAAGTTAGTCAAAATGTAAACATAGATGTTCCACTAAATGACAGCATATTTTGTACAAAAATATACAAGTAAAACAAAATACAATGAGAATGGGCTCCATGAACAGTCTAAAGAGGGTGATAGTCCGAGGGCTCATCCGGGTCCTCCTCATCATCCGACACATGCATTGGGTAGCTTTGTGATGTGGATGCCGATGGCCGGGCCCTGGACATGGAGGGTTGGCTAGGCGGTGCTGGCGCTGGAGGTCTGAACCTAGCCTAAACATGAGGAGGGGCTGCGACGGGTGCAGTCGCAGGCTGTGCTCTCACAGGGTCCACCTGCTGGAACTGTACCTGTGCATAGCCGTCCAGGAAAGGCTGGGCGCATACTCCCATGAACTCCAAAGTGTCTCAAACTACTCCTCCTAGCTCCTGGAATCTCCTAGACATCGTCAGTGTCTTGTCTTGGGCCGCACTCTTGATGCCATCGAGTCTAGACTCTGCCTGCTCTCTAAATTCCCTGATAGACTGGGTGATAGGTGGGATGACACCCTCCAACACTCCTACTCGGAATCCGAGGGAACTAACGGACTTGTCCACCATCTGGACAGCCGTATCCTCCCTATCGGCTGCAGCACTATGGGAAGCTGTCAAATCCCATCGCAACTCCTCAATGAGCCTAGCCTGATCCTGGATTAACCTCTCCTACTGGGCCAACCTCTCTAACATAGCCTGATCATGCTCCTCGTACTGTCCAATCCACTCAAGGAGGACCCTGTCTCTCTCCTCCTACTTATGCTCCATGGCAGCAAGAATAGACGTCATGGCTGCCAATAGGTCAGGCTGGGCTGGCTGTGGTGCTGGTGCTGGGGCTGGCTGCACCGGATAGTCTGGAGGTGGTGCGGTGGAGGTAGATGCCCCCGGGTGCCCTGCTCGGTTGTAAGGGTGAAATCTAGCTGTATCTCGAGGTGTCAACCTCTGTACTCATGCTGGAGACAAAGGAGGGCTCTGCATCCTCTGTTCTGGGGGAGTGGCAAATAACTCATCCATGGTGAACTCGATCCCCATGTCGATGGGAGTTTACGGCTGTCCCTCCTCTAATGGCGACTGCTATGGTGGTAGTCCCTCCTGATACCCAGGCTGCTGGGGAGGCTGGCCCTCTTGAAACTCAGGTTGCTGGGGAGGCTAGTCCTCATGAAACTCTGCCTGCTGAGGAGGCTGCTCCTCCATCTAGGGCTCCCCTGCCGGGTGAAGCAAAGGAAGGCCTAGAGCCCGTCTGGTCTCATGGATCGTGCGCATTCTATACTCCTCAGCCTGGCCTGGTAGCTGAACTATCATCCCCATGGTAAGAGCCGATGATGCATCTTCATATATACTCTCCTTTAGTGCGGGTCCAAGACGGTCTGGATGAGCTCCTAGCTCCAGCAATAATCTAGTAATCACTCATCCCACATATACTATAGGTGCTACCCCCCTAGACACTCTGACCAAATTAGCCACGATCTCATGGTTAATGTTGAGCCGATGCCCTATAACCATGGCCCACAGACTCCAGATCTCTACGGTATTAAGTGAGCCCATGTTACCAGCCCGTCCCAAGTAGGAGCTGGAGATAACCCTATTAATGTACTAGAGGGCCTGCGATGAGAGCACCGTACTCTTTGCCATATCATAGTCATATGGCACTCCTGGAAGAGCTATGACCTCCCAATGCTTGCACCTAACAGCCCTCTAAGGCACTATGACATCGTCTCCGAATGGTAATCCCATAGCCTCTGTGAACCGCTGGCTGGTGATGCTGTAGTGATATCCGTCGACCCAAAACTGGATGGCCCCCTCCTTTGTGTTCGATCTCTGGAATCCCCCGTAATGCAAAGTAGCGAGAAATTCCCAGATAACCCCCGAGTGGGTATGAAAGGCAGGCCACAGAAACTCTGTCCATCCTATAGTCGGTACTAGTGCATCTACCTCCTCCAGCATACCCATGGCCTGTAGGAAGGGTCTGGAGATGAAACGGCTAGCCTAGAACTAAACTCAAGCCAACAGCCTGAACCTCTCCCTCACCTCATCGCTCATCCAGATAGGAGGCTCGGGCTCTGGCTGATCATGAGGAACCTGACGTCTAGGAGGCATCCTAAAAAGAAAAAGTAAGAAATTAGTTTAGCATTATCGCGGTAAATAACAACTAAACGAAAGATTACGAATTTCGTGAATCTCGGTGGCATCCCGGGCCAAAATACAATAATTTTAGTAGTGTTCTGATAAGGGTCTACTTAACTAACATATACAAAATTTGGGCGACATTTCGGCCAAGGTGCACCCAACCAGAAGAAAACTTGGGCAGTACCCCGGCAAGGGTGTGCCCCATTAATAAAATTTGGGCAGCATCCCTGCAAGGATATGCCAAACCAGAAAAATTAAAAATTTGGGCAGCATTCCGGCAAGGATGTGCCCAACCATCTACACAAAAAAACCAAAAAAAGGACAGGCCTCAAGCCCTAAACAACATTTTAATTTATTCATGTTTTGTCCAGTTCAGGTTGGTCCTAGAACTAAGTCCAACAGCTGTAAGTCCAAGTTTTCTATGGGTAACTTTCATGCTCTTTTCATTTTGTTATTTTCATTTTAATTTTTTCGATTTTTTGATTGTCCTTTTATTATGGCCCATATATAGTTCAAAGAAATTGAGTAGGAAAAAGGCAGAAATTAACATTATATTTTTGCCAAATTATGCCAACATGCATTTCTCAGGAAAAATATTTAGAAATAAATAGAAAGAAGAGTAGAAAAATGAATAACTAACCTGTATGTTGATTTAACTGTGCTGAATATAAACTCAACTAAGGTGTGCAAAAAGTGTGTCTAAGCGGTGGTCGTTTTGGCACAAACGGCATGCGAAACGGGTGAAAAATGAGGAAGATATGGACAAAAAACGACCTTGGGGCGTCGGTGGGTGAGGGAGAAGAAAAAGGAAGAAGAAAGGAAAGTGATGGGCATCGGTCACTCGCGCCTTATATAGGCTTTAGTGACCGACGGGCAGCCCGTCTAAAGAGCGAGCGACGAGCAGCCCATCTGTCGCTCTGGATTCCGAATTTTAATGCTGGTTAACTCCCCAATTAATGCTAATTAATCTAATTAATTACTCCATTAAATGTTTTTTTTTTCACTTCCTGAATAGTTGCCGACTTCCACGCCTAGATTTGCCTATAAAATTTCAAAGACAATACAAAAATTATCATATGCACGTGTTATGCATGCAGCATGCAAGAAATAGATCTGCCCGTTGATCAACCAGGTTGACCGACGGGCTAACCGTTGGTTGAGTGACAGACGGGCACCCCGTTGGTCATCCCTTCCTCTTAAATAACCCATTTTCTTCCTTGGATTTCATGCCTTTTCATCTTTTGAGCCCATTTCCAAGCCTTTTCTCAAGTTTTCCCCTTTTTCTTTGCTTATTTCTTTAGCCAATCTTCACTTTTCAACCACAGGGCTTGAGAAGTGTCCTCTGCCACTGTTGCCAGGATGTACTGAATTCTTGACAGTCCATAAACTTGGGAAAACTCTACCTTGGCTCCACTTTTCGGTCTGAAATTCCTGAGAAGGGTCAAGGTGGACTATAATCTTCTTTTGGCTGTGGTTTATTTCTGGGACCTGCGATTCCATGTCTTTAGGTTCACCTACCAGGAACTGTACCCCCTACCCGAAGAGCTTGCCACTATTATCGGGACCTAGTATCCACCCAGAACCCTGCCTTGCATTCCTTACTGCAGTTTGGTTCAGACTCGAGACGTAGCACTGGCCTTAAGCATTACTCCTTCTGACGCTGCCCGTCTAGTTCCTCAGGCCACCACATTTGCTTTAGAACCACTGATTGAGGCACTAGATGAGTTCCCCGATGCTCCTCCATACCGTGTGGGTGTCATCTTTCTTTTCTTCCTGATGAGGTATCTGATTGTGAGCTCAGAGGATCTGATCGGTGACTCTCGTCTGTTTGGGATTCTGGATGATTTCCAACACGGGTTGACCCCCTTTCCACTGATCCTCGCTGAGACTATCATAGGTCTTGATTCTGTCCATACTGGGTCTTCTACTACTTTCTCTGGGAGCCCCTTATTAGTCCAGGTAAGTCATTGTTTTAAAAGGTAGTGCATTTGTAACACCCCCATCGCCGTCCCCGTTGGAAGGACGCCGACGGACGCGCTACACGACGCTCACATATACAGATATACACACGCATAACACGGAAGTATACTTTCATACATAACATGCATACAGAAATATGGATTAATTAAAAACTTACCTTGACTTACCTTGCGGTACAGACTGAACATGCAATAACTCACGCACACGCAGGCACTAAGCAAAAGCATACACACTAGTCAAATATCCAAAGGATAACATTTAGAGCATCACAATACCGCTGCGCAACTCTAATATATATTAAGCATCATGCAGAAACATTCTGATAACGGAGACTGAAGGCATAACCACTTAGTATTACATTTATATCATCATCATGCAGAGAGTACAGTAATCATCACATACTTACCATCACAGCTGCTTCGGTTCACAAGCTAATATATTAACAAAACATGTTTAAGTCACATACATAAATTTTCTAGTCGCATCATAATCAAAGCATTCAGAAACTTATAACAAATCACATGACGAGTACGGATAATCATGTTAGATATAAAGTCATGCTTATTTAAAACAGACATACATTCTGAAGCCCACAGTCACATTCATATACATATAAACTGATTCCTGAGATCTTTATCATAATCAAACGGATATCACATTCATATAGTTATTTCAAAGTAATACAAACCAGTAAAGCACCTGCTGACTCACAATAGTGGATAACGAGTGTACTGAACTGATTAGTACCTTACGGGTACAAGTCGAAAACCATTTTATTTATCACAAAAGCATTTTACTGATGGGGGATCTTAACCCGATCCAAATTCATTAAAAAGGATCACGAGGATCCGTACTGAGGGGGGGGGGTTCGCGAGGAACCATACGGGGGACCTGATCAGGGTCCAAACGTTCAAAGGGCGCTGCAGCTACTGAAAGACTCTATTAGGCATGCCTAACTATCCACTAGACTGACTCTCGCAGGTCATGCATAAAATAATACACATTCCGAATCGCACAACGCATAAATATATATATATAAATATATATACATCATGAATAAACCAGAATACAATAGACATATAAATATACTCACAAGGTCGGTCGTACATCATGCAATTCGCATTGCAAAACATATTACAGTCCATACATTTTAACATTAAACAATATTCTAAAGCATGCCAAGAATCAGGTATAAAAGCACTACCATGCTAATGATTATCAAAACATAATCCTAAACATGCATTAGGTGAAGATACTAAGCATAAACCATGCATAGTCCCAATTACACTTAACATAATACAATGAGTTCAAAGGCTAAAGTATAATATCAATCAAAGCTCATACAAGTCATATTCAGAAGCATGCAATCATTCCCTTAATCCCATTTTAGCAATACTAATCAAATTAAAGCATGTCAGGAACACATGTGGAATCATATTATGCCAATGAATAAAAACACATAATCTAAATCAGGAAATGATACAATGCTCTTAAACATGGCATGTTATTCTAGATAAGAACCCGATCAAGGACAGGCATAACATAATGCTAAACACAACTAAAATAGGCTAACCAATCAGATAAGATAGCACACAGTAGAGAAAAGAGTCATAAAAGCATTTGAAAGTCATTTTATAATAAACTAGCCACGGGGGCACAAATCAAAACAGAAAAGCTATACAGGAGCATATAACAGTATGACATAATTTATACAGCAGTGAAGGCCCATACAGAAAAGATAGGAAATTCATTTTTGGTTAAAACTGGGCGAAATCGGAAAAAGGAGCCGAAGAGGGGTCGGTCACGAGCCGTGTCACGAGCCGTGTCATGACTCGGGACTGACCTCAGGAAGGTCACGTCGTGACCTAGTGTCACGTCTCGTGACCTGCTAGAGAGTCACGGGACGTGACTCTTTGTCACGCCTGGCTTCACAAGAATCACGCCGTGACTCTATGTCACGGGACGTGACTTTCCTCTCACAGAGAGAAACAGTCACGCTTCGCAAGCCTTGCCCTTCACATGAGTCACGCCGTGACTCTAAGTCACGAGACGTGACTTCCCTCTCACAGAGAGAGGAGTCACGCTTCGCGACTGGAGTCACGCCTGCCTTTACCAGAGTCACGTCGTGACTCTAAGTCACGAGACGTGACTTTCCTCTCACAGAGAGAAACAATCACGCTTCGCAACTGAGTCACGCCTTGCCCTTCACATGAGTCACGTCGTGACTCTAAGTCACGAGACGTGACTTCCCTCTCACAGAGAGAGGAGTCACGCTTCGCGACTGAAGTCACGCCGCGCGATCACGTCCAGCCCGCCGAGAAGTCACGCGTAGTGACTGGGAGACAGAGTCACGTGGCGTGACTGGAAGTCACGCCTCATGGCTTGTCTCTCTCAGGGAAGTCACGACACACTGGGAATGGAAAATTCCACAGAAACGCGATTTTCCATTCCCAGCTACCCAGAATTCCAAGAACCCCATAAAAATCATTTTCAATCTGATCCAAAACACAACCAAACTCATCTTACCTTCCAATCGATCTTCCAAACATCAAATTGACATAACACAAGCTTAATTCAATAATCAAATCAACTAAGATCATGCATAAACAGATTTAATCCATTTAAGAACATAAAACCTAAAAGTTACAGTAAGTTCAAAACCTAAACTCATAACTTCAATTCAAACCCTATCATGCATTACTAACACATTTGTTCACATAAACATGCATAAACACATGCCAAATACACCAAATTCCAGAAATGCAAATACATATACATCCTAAGTGAGAGTTAGGGCAAAAACACACAGGATTTCACATGCAGTAAGCAAAACTCCCAAACCTCAAAATGACGATCCAAAATCAGGCTTCGAAATCAGTCCTCAATCCTTTCCTTGCCTTTGCTTAGCTTCTTCTTAACATCAAACACTTGCACAAACAAGAAACCCACAATTACTCTTCAAAACCCTAACTGAAAATAAAACCAGTAGATGAAGAAGAAGAAGAAACACAACACGTAGAACACCTTAAACCAACTTACCTCTTCAAACAAAGCACAATCCAAGCCAAACACAACCCAAGCCAATCGTGAAAGAAAGGAGAAGCAAAGAAGGGAGAAGAGAAGAAGAAGGAGGAGCGTGAGAGAGGGACGAACGGGAAATGCAATCTCTGTTCCCTCTCTCTCTTTCTCTTTCTTTTCCTTTTCTTCTTTCAATGCTCACCTAAAAACCCACATGGCAGATCCTAATACGACCACACAATCCACTTAACTTTCCAAAACAAAGTACCATACCCTCACCTGCACCCAAACCTTTCCTCAATAAATATCTTGTCTTAATGCTCTCTAGTCCTTAGACAAATTACACTTCACTCACTTACACAATTCTTTCCTTATAAACTTAATTATCTTATCAATTAGGTCCTTAACACTCCAAATTCTCAAACACAATTTACTGAAATACCCTTCCGATCCCGACTTCGCATGCACAATCCGACCAGGGCTATTTTGGGGTGTGATAACTCTTCCCTCCTTAAAGAATTTCGTCCTCGAAATTCACAGCGAAACACTTACGTCCACACAACCCAAACAAACAAAACTTACTTAGACAAAAGCTTGCAACGTAACTTACCAGAAGAACCTGCGGTCTCCTTCGAATCCTTGCTAGATGCTACAAACTCTGAAGACACTCGAGAAGATCTGAGTAAATCCTCCACTTCCTTTCTAGCTTGCCCAGCTAGACTCTCACTCATCTTCTTAGGACAACCGGCAATCCGATGTTCCATACTGCGACACCTGAAACAAGCACCTGAAAGCTTCCTACATGGACCACGATGTCGCTTCTGATAGTGCTGACATACTGACGGTACCCACTTCTTACACTTATTCCCACGTTGCTTCTGAAATTGTTGACACATCGAAGGTTCTCGAACCCTTTTCCCTGCTGACACTTCACTAACCGATCCTTTTCTCTTCTGAGGAACATGCTGAACAAAATCTTGAGAAACACGAGGAGCAGTCAATCTATCCAAAATCCGAATCAACCCTTGTACTAATGCCCTATCATCAGAAACACGACCAGAATCTTCAACTGGAAGATGCTCTGAAACATCCTGATCAGCATTAACTAGGTTCACACTTTCTGTTGTCTCGCCTGCATTCTCACTAGGATCAGACTCCATCTAGACATGACACAAAACAAGACGCATCTGCATTAGGCCACGACACAAAACCGACTCTCATGCAAAGACTCAACACAAAACAAACAACATACCCAGAACCATCAAACCTGGGCTCTGATACCACTAACTGTAACACCCCCATCGCCGTCCCCGTTGGAAGGACGCCGACGGACGCGCTACACGACACTCACATATACAGATATACACACGCATAACACGGAAGTATACTTTCATACATAACATGCATACAGAAATATGGATTAATTAAAAACTTACCTTGACTTACCTTGCGGTACAGACTGAACATGCAATAACTCACGCACACGCAGGCACTAAGCAAAAGCATACACACTAGTCAAATATCCAAAGGATAACATTTAGAGCATCACAATACCGCTGCGCAACTCTAATACATATTAAGCATCATGCAGAAACATTCTGATAACGGAGACTGAAGGCATAACCACTTAGTATTACATTTATATCATCATCATGCAGAGAGTACAGTAATCATCACATACTTACCATCACAGCTGCTTCGGTTCACAAGCTAATATATTAACAAAACATGTTTAAGTCACATACATAAATTCTCTAGTCGCATCATAATCAAAGCATCCAGAAACTTATAACAAATCACATGACGAGTACGGATAATCATGTTAGATATAAAGTCATGCTTATTTAAAACAGACATACATTCTGAAGCCCATAGTCACATTCATATACATATAAACTGATTCCTGAGATCTTTATCATAATCAAACGGATATCACATTCATATAGTTATTTCAAAGTAATACAAACCAGTAAAGCACCTGCTGACTCACAATAGTGGATAACGAGTGTACTAAACTGATTAGTACCTTACGGGTACAAGTCGAAAACCATTTTATTTATCACAAAAGCATTTTACTGATGGGGGATCTTAACCCGATCCAAATTCATTAAAAAGGATCACGAGGATCCGTACTGAGGGGGGGGGGGGGGGTTCGCGAGGAACCATACGGGGGACCTGATCAGGGTCCAAACGTTCAAAGGGCGCTGCAGCTACTGAAAGACTCTATTAGGCATGCCTAACTATCCACTAGACTGACTCTCGCAGGTCATGCATAAAATAATACACATTCCGAATCGCACAATGCATAAATATATATATATAAATATATATACATCATGCATAAACCAGAATATAATAGACATATAAATATACTCACAAGGTCGGTCGTACATCATGCAATCCGCATTGCAAAACATATTACAGTCCATACATTTTAACATTAAACAATATTCTAAAGCATGCCAAGAATCAGGTATAAAAGCACTACCATGCTAATGATTATCAAAACATAATCCTAAACATGCATTAGGTGAAGATACTAAGCATAAACCATGCATAGTCACAATTACACTTAACATAATACAATGAGTTCAAAGGCTAAAGTATAATATCAATCAAAGCTCATACAAGTCATATTCAGAAGCATGCAATCATTCCCTTAATCCCATTTTAGCAATACTAATCAAATTAAAGCATGTCAGGAACACATGTGGAATCATATTATGCCAATGAATAAAAACACATAATCTAAATCAGGAAATGATACAATGCTCTTAAACATGGCATGTTATTCTAGATAAGAACCCGATCAAGGACAGGCATAACATAATGCTAAACACAACTAAAATAGGCTAACCAATCAGATAAGATAGCACACAGTAGAGAAAAGAGTCATAAAAGCATTTGAAAGTCATTTTATAATAAACTAGCCACGGGGGCACAAATCAAAACAGAAAAGCTATACAGGAGCATATAACAGTATGACATAATTTATACAGCAGTGAAGGCCCATACAGAAAAGATAGGAAATTCATTTTTGGTTAAAACTGGGCGAAATCGGAAAAAGGAGCTGAAGAGGGGTCGGTCACGAGCCGTGTCACGACTCGGGACTGACCTCAGGAAGGTCACGTCGTGACCTAGTGTCACGTCTCGTGACCTGCTAGAGAGTCACGGGACGTGACTCTTTGTCACGCCTGGCTTCACAAGAATCACGCCGTGACTCTATGTCACGGGACGTGACTTTCCTCTCACAGAGAGAAACAGTCACGCTTCGCAAGCCTTGCCCTTCACATGAGTCACGCCGTGACTCTAAGTCACGAGACGTGACTTCCCTCTCACAGAGAGAGGAGTCACGCTTCGCGACTGGAGTCACGCCTGCCTTTACCAGAGTCACGTCGTGACTCTAAGTCACGAGACGTGACTTTCCTCTCACAGAGAGAAACAATCACGCTTCGCAACTGAGTCACGCCTTGCCCTTCACATGAGTCACGTCGTGACTCTAAGTCACGAGACGTGACTTCCCTCTCACAGAGAGAGGAGTCACGCTTCGCGACTGAAGTCACGCCGCGCGATCACGTCCAGCCCGCCGAGAAGTCACGCGTAGTGACTGGGAGACAGAGTCACGTGGCGTGACTGGAAGTCACGCCTCATGGCTTGTCTCTCTCAGGGAAGTCACGACACACTGGGAATGGAAAATTCCACAGAAACGCGATTTTCCATTCCCAGCTACCCAGAATTCCAAGAACCCCATAAAAATCATTTTCAATCTGATCCAAAACACAACCAAACTCATCTTACCTTCCAATCGATCTTCCAAACATCAAATTGACATAACACAAGCTTAATTCAATAATCAAATCAACTAAGATCATGCATAAACAGATTTAATCCATTTAAGAACATAAAACCTAAAAGTTACAGTAAGTTCAAAACCTAAACTCATAACTTCAATTCAAACCCTATCATGCATTACTAACACATTTGTTCACATAAACATGCATAAACACATGCCAAATACACCAAATTCCAGAAATGCAAATACATAAACATCCTAAGTGAGAGTTAGGGCAAAAACACACAGGATTTCACATGCAGTAAGCAAAACTCCCAAACCTCAAAATGACGATCCAAAATCAGGCTTCGAAATCAGTCCTCAATCCTTTCCTTGCCTTTGCTTAGCTTCTTCTTAACATCAAACACTTGCACAAACAAGAAACCCACAATTACTCTTCAAAACCCTAACTGAAAATAAAACCAGTAGATGAAGAAGAAGAAGAAACACAACACGTAGAACACCTTAAACCAACTTACCTCTTCAAACAAAGCACAATCCAAGCCAAACACAACCCAAGCCAATCGTGAAAGAAAGGAGAAGCAAAGAAGGGAGAAGAGAAGAAGAAGGAGGAGCGTGAGAGAGGGACGAACGGGAAATGCAATCTCTGTTCCCTCTCTCTCTTTCTCTTTCTTTTCTTTTTCTTCTTTCAATGCTCACCTAAAAACCCACATGGCAGATCCTAATACGACCACACAATCCACTTAACTTTCCAAGACAAAGTACCATACCCTCACCTGCACCCAAACCTTTCCTTAATAAATATCTTGTCTTAATGCTCTCTAGTCCTTAGACAAATTACACTTCACTCACTTACACAATTCTTTCCTTATAAACTTAATTATCTTATCAATTAGGTCCTTAACACTCCAAATTCTCAAACACAATTTACTGAAATACCCTTCCGATCCCGACTTCGCATGCACAATCCGACCAGGGCTATTTTGGGGTGTGACAGCATTCCTTGTGAATTTTCACACTAGCTTTTCTTAGTGGGAAGTGCGTCCTTTTTGGATTTTCACATAGCCCTTATGCCTTATTTTTTCCTAAAGTGAACCCAATTCACCCAGTGGTTTTTATTTTTATTTGTTTTTTTACTTTAATTCCTTTTGCTCTTATTTTCCTTTTGTTCCCCTTTTTAGATATGGCTACAAGAGAAGTTGAAGCTGCTGTTAGAACCACCTCTCAGGGTCATTAGTCAATATTCTCCGAGGCATTTTCTTCCTCGCCAGTAACTGTACTCATTTATGACCCCTGACAAGGGCATTACCAGATTTATCGAGGTAACCGATGAGGATATTAGCTTCATGAGCACTTGGCTCCCCCTATCTGCTGCGATGGTTGATGTTTCTTCAGGATGTGTTCCCTTATGTTGGATACATGAGGCTACCTTTTACATCACGGCCCGATGCACTCAACAGCTCGGGATGACTCAAGACGTGGTGGGAGTCCCTCAATCTTTCCGAGGCAGAATCTTATCTGCATCTTTTGCCTCCTGGTACCATGATCTTTGGGCTGAACTAGCAATGAAGATTGTCATTCACTCTTTTGGTCATCAATCTGTTATTTCCACTAGTGCATACAAGAGATGGGTGCTCAGCCCTGCTGTCAATAACAGGACACGATGACTTAGACACTTGGCCGGCGAGAGCAGTAGTAGAGTTTAGTTCAGATTTGTATTTATTTTGAGTAATATGTTTCTTTTTAGAACAGAACTTAGAAAATAATATGAATGAATGAATTCAATTTTATTTCATTTCACAAAATTTTGTACATCTCCATATGATTTCAATATACATGATCGTCATTCAACATTAATTAAAAAATCCAAAACTACATTTATTCAAGGAGCCAAATCTTGATAGCACCAACTTTTGTTACCAATCAGCCCTCTCAGGTTTTCTTGATTGGACATTTTCACTCAAGCCTCTACTTTTTGACCAGGATGCCTTTTTTCTGTTTTCACCCTGACGAGGTGCCCAATTTTAGCAAGGCCGCCTTTTTTTGATTTTTGACCCGCGGGGCTATTATTCTCTTCTTTTGATTTTTATTGCCTTTAGCCATAGAACCTCTTGAGTCTATCGACGTTGACCGGCTCCTTAAACTTGTTGCCATCACTATTTGACAGAATCACTGCTCCCTTTGACAACAGCTTCTTGAGGATGAAAGGCCCTTCCCATATCGGTCTGAATTTCCCCCTTATGTCTGGCGCGCCTGGTCTCATCTACTTGAATACCAAGTCTCCCTCTTTTAATGTGTGCCTCTTGACTTTTTTTTCGAATGATCTGACAAGTCTCTTCTGATAGATCTGATTGTGGTAGTAGGCTCTCAGCCTATTCTCATCCAACATGTTCAAGTGTTGCAGCCGCTGCTGTGCCCATTCAGCTTTCGAAATCTCAACTTCCATAACCACCCTCAGTGACTTGAGTTCAACCTCGATTGGCAATGCTACTTTCGTCCCATAGACCAAGGAATACGGAGTGGCTCCTGTTGAAGTTCTGATAGTTGTTCTGTAACCCCAGAGCGCAAAAGGTAACTTGTCTGCCCAATCTTTATAACGCTGAACCATTTTGGCCAGGATTCTCTTGACATTCTTATTAGCGGCTTCTACTGCTCTATTTGCTTGCGGATGATAAGGAGAGGACTTGTGATGTTCAATGCCATATTTTTACTCACCTCTCTCTCGCCTTATTACTCATCCAGAGAGGAGGCTCGGGCTCCGGCTGATCATGAGGAACCTGACGTCGTGGAGGTATCCTGAGAAGAAGGAGAAGAAAATAATTAGCTTTGCAGTATTGCTGTAAATAATAATTAAACAAAAGATTGTGAATTACATGAACTTCGGCTGCATCCTGTGTCACACCCCGTTTGCCCCCTAGTTGAATGAGCCATATATGTATGCATGTGCATTTGCATGAGTTTTGTATAATAAGGGCATTTTGGTAATTTTTGCATGTTTTAAGAGTTTTGCTAGCATGTGGGTGCATGCATGGTACTATGGTGTGGATTAGTTGGGTCAAAATTGTGTGTGCATGAGTGCACCATAGTAGGATATGCACTAGTGGGCTATTGTATCATGTGGTCATGCATATGATTATAGGGTATGCTTTAGTTGAGAGAATCTTGTGTGTGTGTAACCTAAGCATCTAGGGTGTGAGTGGTCAAATCCCACTAATTGGAGATTGACACTTGTCTTAGGTTAAGAAAAGAAAAAGGAAAAGAAAGGAAAAGGGGAAATTCAGATTTTCACTTTGTGTTTCCCGTTCATGACCGCCCCTTCCTTCTCTTCTTCTCCTTCTTCTTCTCTATTGAACCTTAGTTGAGATTCAACGGTTACTAGTGGGGTTTGATCATCTCTTAGTGTTTATTGGTAAGTTTTATGCATTCATTTTGCTTTTGTTTCAATTTTCCCATCTTCTATGCTCTAGTTTTGGATTTAGAGTTAGGGTTGATTTGGATTTGTTTGGTTTGTATGTTTTGATTGGGTTTCCTAGTTGAGCCTCCCCGGGATCCTAATGGCAAGGAAGTTGTTGGATCCAGTGGAACTAAGCACTAGGTGCTAAGGATTTTGAAGGTTTGGGAATTTCTTGCTTTTGCATGAGCAATGTTCATGTATGTGTTTTGATGATTTCTTGGAATTAGGTTGTTAGATGTTCTTTATTTTGATATATATGATATGGGTATTTGCTTTGAAGTGTGGATCTTGCAAAAGCATGAGTAACTATGGCAAATTTAGGAATTGATGTGTTTTGAAGCATAAATTGGGTTTTTGTTTGATTCTTGAAATTGAATGTGTAAATTAATGGATTGGATGAAGTTTATTGTTAATAAATGTTGTATTATGGTTGATAATGTTAATGAATGGCTGGATTTGAGGTAATTAACCTTTGATTGAGATTTGTGTGGTTGGTTGAGGATTTGGAAGAGGAAAATCTGCAGAATTTCTGCAGATTTTCGAAGTCCCGACGTTGTCGCGATCGCAACAACTATCGCGATCGCGACAGAGAGCGGTTTTGGGAGCTTCACTGTCGCGAGCCTGCGACAGCCGAAGTGATGTGCACCCTCTGTCGCGACCGTGACAACTGTCGCGATCGCGACAGAGCGTATTGTTGGCCAAGTGGTATCGCGAGCACGCGATCCGTCGCGAGCCCGCGACAACACCGATTGTCCTCTGTCGCGATCGCGACATCCGTCGCGGGCGCGACAGAGTCTGGCCCTTCTGTCCTCCTCAAGGTCGCGAAGTCCGTCGCGCGCACGCAGCGAAGAGACTTTGGTCTCTGTCGCGAGCGCGACAGTCCCTTGTATGCTAAATGAGTTTTCTTACATTGCGTGTGGCTTGAACTTCAGTTTTTCCTTAGCAATTATGAGGATATAATTATTGTTATAAACTTCTGATGAATGGCTCTATGTTTATGAGCATGAGTTATGTTACTGTTATGCCATGATTATCTTATATACATGAAGTATGCATGTGATTTACTTTGACGACCATTGTGAATGGTTGTCCTTTTGCCATATGTTTGTTCTCCCCACTAAGCGTTTATCGCTTAGCACGGTGTGTTTACCCGTGCAGGTGCGGAAGGAGTTTGTCTTGGGAGAGTCGCCGCCATCGAAGCCAACACAGCAAGGTCTTAGTGTAGGGTTTATTTTTTTGTAACTTTATGATTCTTTTTGTATAGAACTCTCTTATTTTGGTTATGTAATAGCTTCCGCTTATGTATATGTATCTAAGGTTTTGTAATTATCTTTTGTATCTCTCAGTTGATCAGAACAGTAATGTAATGCTTTCGTTATATTATGCATGATCAACTTATTTTTATGAATGGTGTTGTAAAGTTTTAAATTACCCTGTATTTCGTTATGTATGTTTATGTATGACTGTATGTGTATTCTGTATCCGTGTGGTGGCACCTCTACTCGTACGGCATCTCACTCCTTATCGGATGAGATCGCCTACGTAGGGGTAAGGGGTGTTACATCCTGGGCCAAAAATGCAACAACTTGGGCAACATCCTCGTAAGGATGTGCCTAACCAAAAAAATGAAAGAAAAAAAAATTTGGGCAGCATCCCGGCAAGGATGTGCCCAACCTCCCGCATAAAAGGCAACAATTGGATAGGCCTCAAGCCCCAAACAGTATTTCAAATCATTTTGAAAAAATGAAAAAAATTTGGGCAGCATCCTGACAAGGATGTGCCCAACCTCTTGCATAAAAGGCAACAATTGGACAAGCCTTAGGCCCCAAACAATATTTTAAATTATTTCGGTAAAATGAAAAAAAAAATTTAGGCAGCATCCTAGCAAGGATGTGCCCAACCTCCAATATAAAATGCAACAATTGGACAGGCCTCAGACCCCAAACAATATTCCAAATTATCCCAGTGGCTTATCCAATTTGGGTTGGTCCTAGAACTAAGTGCAACAGAGGTAAGTCCAAATCTTCTATGGATAATTCTTGTTCTTTTATTATTATTTTGATCTTTTCATTTTTATGTTCTTTTACTCTATTTTCTCATGCGAATTCATACTTCCACAAACATGTTATGTACACAATTCAATGAAAATAGGAAGGATTAATGTCACAATTTTGCCAACCTATGCTAACATGCATTTCTCATGCGAATTGTTAGAAGGAAATAAAAAGAAGAGTAGAAAAAATGAATAAAGTAACATGTATATCAACGCGAATGTGATGAAAATAAACTCAACAAAAATGTGTAGAAAGTACTTCTAAATGTACGTGACAGTGTGAAGGTCATTTTGGCATGAACGACGCGCGAAACGGGAGAAAAATGAGGGAGAAAAGGCTAAAAAATCGAAGGGGCATCGGTTGGTGAGGGAGAAGAAAAAGGAAGAAGAAAAGAAAGTGGGAGGGCATCGGTTAGTGGCCTTTATTATAGATTTTACTGACCGACGGGCTTCCCGTCGAAAGACCGAGCGACGGGCAGCCCGTCTATCGCTCAAAATTCCGAATTTAAATGCCAATTAATTCCCTAATTAATGGCAATTAATTACCTCTTTAAATTCTTTTTTTTTTCACTCCCTGAATATTTTTCGACTTTCAAAACAATAGAAATAGGCACAAAAAACTTTTTATGCGCATGCTATGCATGCCACATGCAGGAAAAAGATCTGCCCATTGGTCAACCAGGCTGACCGACGGGGCTGCCGTCAGTTGTATGACAGACGGGCACCCCGTCGGTCATATCCTCTTCATAAATTGCTCCTTGTTTTCCTTGAGTTTCGTGCTTTTTCATCTTTTTAGGCTTAAATCCAAGCCTTTTCTCAGGTTTTTTCCTCTTTCTTGCTTATTTCCTTCGCCGACTTAGATTTTCAATCCTAGCGTTCAAACGATGTCCTCTACTGCCATTGTCAAGATGCATCGAGCTCTTGATAGCCTAGAAATTTGGGAAATCTCCACTTTAGCTCCACTTTCTGGCCTGAAGTTTCTGAGGAGAGTTAAGATAGACTACCATCTCCTTTAGGCTGCGGTTCATTTCTGGGACCCGCCATTCCATGTTTTTAGGCTTACTTATCAGGACTTATGCCCCCTGCCCGAAAAATTTGCCACTCTTATCGGGACCTGGTATCCTCCCAGCACCTTACCTTGCATTCCTCGCTGTGGTCTAATTCACATTTGAGATGTTGCATTGGCCTTAAGCATTTCCTCCTCTAACGCCGTCCGTTCGATTCCTCAGGGCCCCACATTTGCCTTAGAGCCACTGATTGAGGCATTAGACGAATTCTCTGATTTTTCTTTATACCGCGCGGGTGTCATCTTCTTATTCTGTTTGATGAGGTACTTGATTATGACTTCAGAGGAGCTGACCAGTGACTCTCGTTTGTTCGGGATTCTGGATGATTTTCATCGCGGGCTAACCCCTTTCCCACTGGTCCTTGCTGAGACTATCCTAAGTCTTGACTCTATCCGCACCGGGTCTTCTACTTCCTTTTCTAGGAGCCCATTATTACTCCAGGGAAGTCATTATTTTAGAAGGTAGTGCGCCCCTTGTAGATTTTCACACTAACTTTTTTTAGCGAGAAGTGCGTCCTTTTCGGATTTTCACACGACACTATGCCTTACTTTTGCATGAAGTGAACCAAATTCACTCCAGCAGCTTTTACTATTATTTGCTTTTTACTTTATTTTCTTTTGTTTTTATTTTCCTTTTGTTCCGTTTTTATCAGATATGGCTGTAGGAGAAATTGAAACTGCTGTCAGAATCACCTCCCAGTGTCATTAGTCAATATTCTCCGAGGCATTTTCTTCCTTTTCAGTTACTATACTCATTTCCAACCCCCGACAAGGGTATTACTAGATTCAACGAGGTAACAGACGAGGACATTAGCTTCATGAACGCTTGGCTTCCCCTATCTGCTGCGATAGTTAATGGCTCTTTAGGAAGTGTTCCCTTATGCGGACTTCGTGAGGCTACTTTTACATCATGACACGATGCTCTTAACAGTTTGTGATGACTCAAGACATGGTGAGAGTCGCTCCATCTTTCCGAGGCGGAGTTCTTTCTGTAGCTTTTGCCTCACGGTATCATGATCTTTGGACTGAACTATCAGTAAAGACTGTCATTCCCTCTTTTGGAAATCATTTTGTTGCTTCTACTAGCGCATACAAGAGATGGGTGCTTGGCCCTGCCGTTAACAACAGGACTCGACAACTTAGACATTTGGCCAGCGAGAGTAGCAGTAGGGTTTAGTTCAGATTTGTATGCATTTTTAGCAATATTTTTCTTTTTAGAACAGAACTTAGAAAATAATATGAATGAATGAATTTCAGCTTTTATTTCATTTCACAAAATTGTGTACATCTCGGTATGATTTCAATATACATGATCGTCATTTAACATTAATTCAAAAATGCAAAACTACATTCATTCAGGGAGCCAAATCTTGACAGCATCAACTCCTGTTACCAATCAGCCCTCTCGGGTTTTCTTGATTGGACATTTTCACTCAAGCCTCTAATTTTTTACCAGGATGCCTTTTTTCGATTTTCACCCTGACGAGGCGCCTAATTTTAGCAAGGCCGCCTTTTTTCGGTTTGCGACCCGCGGGGCTTTTATTCTCTTCTTTTGATTTTTATTGCCTTTAGCCATGGAACCTCTTAAGTCTATCAATGTTAATTGGCTCCTTGAACTCATTGCCGTCACTATCTGACAGAATTGTTGCTCCTTTTGATAATAGCTTCTTGAGGATGAAAGGCCCTTCCCATATCGGTCTGAATTTCCTTCTGATATCAGGTGCACCCGGTCTCATCTGCTTGAATACCAAGTCCCCTTCCTTCAATGTGTGTTTCTTGGCCTTCTTTCCGAATGAACTAGCAAGCCTCTTCTGATAGACCTGATTATGATAGTAAGCTCTCATTCTGCCCTCGTCTAGCATGTTCAGGTGTTGCAGCCGCTGTTATGACCACTCAATTTCTAGAATCTGAGCTTCCATGACTACCCTCAATAATTTGAGCTCTATCTCGACTGGTAGTACCACTTCTGTCCTATATACCAAGGAATACGGCATGGTTCCCATGGAAGTTCTGACAGTCGTTCTGTACCCCCAAAGTGCAAAAGGTAACTTTTCCGCCCAATTTTTATAAATCTGCACCATCTTGGCCAGGATCCACTTTACGTTCTTGTTGGCGGCTTCTACTGCTCAATTAGCCTGAGGACGGTATGGAGATTACTTGTGATGAACAATACTGTATTTCTGTAGTAACTTCTTCGTTTTTTGCCATGAACTGGACCCCATTGTCAGACACAACGTGGTGTGGGATGCCGTATCTGCATATCAAGTTCTTTTCAATGAATTTGGCCATATCCCGTGCATCGACCTTTTTGAAAGATTTCGCATCTATCCATTTTGTAAAGTAGTCGATGGTGACTATGATGAACCTATGTCCATTGGAGGCCATAAGACGTATCTCCCTGATAATATCGATCCCCCAAGCTGCGAATGGTCAAGGTGATGTTAAGTTATGCAATTCCGAAACAGGTAAGTGCCTTAAGTCAGCATACTGTTGGCACAACTAGCATTGCTTTACGTACTTTGAGCAGTCTATGTACATAGTGAGCCAGTAGAAGCCTTGTCTCATAATCTTCTTGGCCAACGTCAAACAATTCATGTGGACTCCGCACACGCCAGCGTGAGTTTCCTCCATCACTTTTTTGGCTTCTCTCTTGTCCAGACACCTCAATTGGATACCATCGGCTTGCTGCTTGTATAACATCCTATCTATGCAGATAAATTGAGCAGATAG